>JADLZN010005033.1:0-73722 GCA_018155175.1 Sinocyclocheilus anophthalmus | reverse complement strand
AAGTAGACTCGTGAATTATAAATTATAGCAGAAACTCATTAACTCATTTCACTAGATGTCTCACTAGATGTTTTGTTGCTCAGTAATCTCCGTCATGTCCATCCTTTAATAATAGAATATTTACCCCATGGTTAAAAAAAAAAACCTATACGCCTATAATAAAATACCAATATAAAATTACAAAACAGTATTTCGTCTTTCTAAATCATTCCCAAACAAAAGATTGTTGTTTAGGCCAAACATACCACATAATATTAGAATAGGTACCCCTTAGCTTCAAAATACTTACAGTAAAGTTTCCGTTGCGATAACTGTCTTTTAAAGGTTGTTACCCCTTTAATTCCCCCAACATATCATAGCCCTCTAATGCCCTTGAGTCAGCCGCTACTACGGAAGGTACGGACTAGGTACACTATAATACAAAAAAAAAGTTTAGGCGGTACGTCAGTTTACTTGCGCGTCTTTCAGGTTGCATATCTGTTATTGCCCAACCCTTATCAATCCAAACGTAACACATGTTCCCTTATAGGCCACCTACCCGTTGCGACAATTCACGATTGGGGACAAGGAAAACGGGAACGGAGTTCTTGAATAACACAGTCTTTAATAATCTACAGGAAAACCGAGAACAAGGAGGACATTCAACACATGGTCGACCAACAACGTAAGGACCGGGCTTTAAAGGCAGGATAAGTGGGGAGGAACGGACACACCTGGAATCAAAATGAACACAATCACATGGAAGACACTTGCTTTAACAGTGCAAAAACACACACATAATAGTCCCATAATCCTGACATAACCGCCTCCTCCTCGAATGGGCTGTCCCTCGCACACGTAGCAACACATGGAGTTGTGTTGGGAACCTTGGTAGGACGTTTCCGGAGGAGAAGATAATCTTGGGAAGGCCGCAGACAGAGACAGGGGGGCGAGTGCCGGAGGGAGTATCAATGGAGGCGACCATAGGACCCGGAGCAACGCAGAGGAGCACAGCGGACCCAGGTCCACAGCATGGCTGTCGGCGGCCACGGTGGACCCGACGGAGGGAGGCGCCCATGGGAGGCCGGGACTGGGCCGTCGACCTCTAGGGTGTCGAACCAACCGAGGCGGAGCATGTGGTGGAGGAGCCCGAGGCGGAGAGTCAATGAGCCAGGGGGATGCCGAGGATCCGGAGCGACTGAGGACCAAGGTGGAGCCGGGTGATGAAGTAGCCTGACGGAGCCGGAGGGACGAGGCGAAGCCGGAGGAGTGTAGTCCTGAAGCGTGGGTAGGTGAACGACCGACCAAGGCGGAGCCGGAGGGATGAGGGAGCCCGGCGGAGCTAGTGGACTGCTGGGCCACGGTGGAGAGGAGGGAGATAGGAGCCATGGTGGAGCCGACAGGTCAACGGGCCGAGGCGGAGTACAGGCCTCGGAGGCTGGAGGCGGAGTCAATGGAGACTCCAGCCACGGCGACGCTGGAAGATGGCAGTCCCGCAGGGCTCACAGCGCAATGATGGTGGGCTGAGGGCGAGCAGAAGGGCTGCCAGACAACAGCGGTGTAGGCTCTGGATTGGGTTGGAGGTGTGGCATTGTTTCGATGAGCGGCCACAGGAGGGCGCTTTTCTAGGAGCAGGCACTGGATGGTCAACGCCGTGTTCTTTCTCCCCCTTGTGGCGGTGTGTGTGCCGTCTCACACCCCTTGACTGACTTCACGGCCTGTGGCTGGCTCCGCGTGCGGGCTCTGTCTCTTCTCCCGTCGGCGGGGGCTCAGGCATGCTCTCTGCGCATCTTGGAGATGGTGAGCTGGGCTCCTGGGTCGTGAGTGGACTGGCGAATTAAAAGTTCCTTGGTGACCGGTGGGGAACGGAGATCCATGTTCTCGCCATGTCACTCCACAAGTCGGCATCAGCTCGAGGGCCCATCTTCGGGATCCATAGGGCACACAACGGAAACAAAAAACTCAGTTAATAGAGAAACAAAACGGAGGGTACAAACAGAGGTAACTGTATCAGTCGGGTCTTCTGTCCCAATTCACTCGGGGAGCAAGGAACGAGGAAACGAGGAGTACTTGAATAACACAGTCTTTAATAATCCACAGGAAAACCGAGAACATTCAACAAGTAGACCTGACCAACAAGAACTGAAAGGACTAGGGCTTTTAAAGGCAGGATAATTGGAGAGGAACAAGACACACCTGAATCAAATGAACACAATCAACATGAGGAAGAAACTGAGTCACAGGGGCAAAAACACACACATATTATTCCCTTATACCTACACGTATGTTCTTTATAGGTACACTATAATTACAGAAACGTACACCGTAAATTCAGTATACTTACGTAGTTCTTTGCGGGTTGTAATCTAAAGCGTTACCTAATATAGATGTATGAAGTTTTACGTCTTACTTCTTAACATTGGAATAAAAAATAAAAAATAAACAATAATAATGACATATCATATTATAAAAGTGGTATACAAGATAAATGGGACAAGATGATATGTTCTATGATGCCTTTACTGTATATGGGGTTTCTGAAATATTTAATATCTTGTTCATAAGTGAAAAGTCAAGGTAAATGTGTCAGCAAACTTCAAGAATGACTCATGGATGTTGCAAAACATGTAATGGGAAGGTCAGGTATATAAACACCCAAGGGTTGCTGAGACAGCCCGATTCAGAAATGGCTTTCATCTGGATTCCGTCATGCATTGCTTTCATTGGAACAGCCTTTTTTTTCCTCTGTAAAACAGATAAAACATTTTTAATGAAAGTGTCAGTTCGGTACATACCAGACAAGGGCAGAAGAACATGCTTATATTAACATGTAAATTCTACATATATGTATTCTCCAGGCTGTGGCGTTCCTGCCATCCCTCCTGTTATCACTGGTTACCCCAGAATTGTGAATGGTGAGGAGGCAGTGACTCATTCTTGGCCCTGGCAGGTGTCTCTGCAGGTACAGACATCTTCATTAACAAATGACATACAGATAATAAAGAAATTTAACAGAACAAACATCTAGGCTTAAAAACATCCATGAAAAAAATGGTCTCATTTAAGAACTCCACTGGCTTCCATTTCTGCGGTGACTCTCTGATCAATGAGTGGTAGGTTGTGACTGCTGCTCACTGCAATGTCAGGTAAGGCAGTATTAAAGAATCAACTGTAATTATTATTATTAATAATAATATTAGTATTCATATTAGTATTAGTATTATTTACTAACTATAATTTCAAAACAGGTCTCTTCAGAATTCTGTGCAATTCTAAAAGTAAAAAAGTCAAATATTTTTATTAGGACCTCTCACTGTGTCATCCCATTCAAACTATGACTATTGGCAAGGTGTGTACACCTTTAATATATTCTGTATCATATCTAAACCACTGAGACAATGTTTTAACAGAGAGTTTACTGCAGAGAATACTGATGTGTCTGTATCCTCTTCACAAAGGTTTTCAAGCACCCTAACTACAACAGCTTCACCATCAATAACGACATCCTCCTGATCAAGCTGGCCACTCCCGCTCAGCTCAACACTTACATGTCTACTGTGTGTCTCGCTGAAACCAGCGACAACTTCCCTGGAGGCATGAAGTGTGTGACCTCTGGATGGGGCTGACCAAGTACAATGGTAGATTTTATTATAGAATTTGTTCTTGAAGTTCTTGAAGGTTTTACAGATCTGACTAACTTTTATGTGTTTCAGGGTGATTCTGGCGGTCCTCTGGTCTGTGAGAAGAATGGAGTCTGGACTCTGGTTGGTATCGTGTCTTGGGGAAGCAGCACCTGCTCAACCAGTTCATCTGGCGTGTACGCCCGTGTCACCAAACTCCGTGCCTGGGTTGACCAGACCATTGCTGCAAACTAAAGAATAATGTTTATACAGTAGTTCTTGGTCATGATGTTTATCAATAAAGTTCCCTTTCATGGGAACTTCGAACTGCATCCTCTAGGGGTCGCTATGGGGAACACCTCGTCGTGACCGTGTCTGAAGCATACATTGAAAAAACACCAGCAACACGTTGGCCGGCGACAGCCATGACGTCACTACCGGTGCGACTATAGTATAAATAGGCAAGAGCTTCTGTGGTAAGAGCGATCTCTATTCATATCATTATGGCGAGCACTAGCAAAGCGTTTAGAGGATGTGTGCATCCGTGTTGATGTTGTTTAACATCTGATGACACACTCGATCTATGTGTTATTTGTTTGGGCGAAGAGCACGCACGCAATGTCTTCGAGGGGGCAATCGGCGTGCACTGTGAGCGTTTTTCCAAGGAAAAAGCTCCGCTCTCGTTTGTCTCTCTTTTTGAGGAAAGAGGGGCAGCCATCTGCTTCCCGCGATTCAGGACCCGCCGCTGCTGAGGCACGGAGGAGAATGAGCTTGTGGGGATCGCAGGTGGATTTGGCCGATGAGTTTGAAGAGGGGTTTCTCTCTTTCGATCGTCGGCTGTGGACGAGAGTGAACCGCTGGAGGATGATGTTATTTCATTAACATTGTCTGATCCAGGGGCCAGTGCTCTGCTGGTTTCAGCCCAGGAAGAGCAGGAAATGTATGAGGAGGGCGAAGAAGCTGAGGCTGAGCCTTCCCAATCCTCCTGCCCTGCGTATGATGAGCTCTTGGAAGTTATGGATCGTGTCACGGCGAGGCTTTACTTGCCATGGAAGTGGACTAAGAAAGTGACGTCGCGAGGTCATCTCGATGAATGTTATTTTTCTGGCCATAACCCTCCAGCTCAGGTGAGCCTTCCTTTCTTCCTGTTTTCCATACAGAGATTGAGAAGGAATGGAAGAGGCCGTTTTCCTCACGCATCCATCGGTTCTAGCATACGAGTTATGCCAACATCAAGGCGATGCGCGAAAGCGGTTATAAGATGCCCCTATAGAGAGACGCTGGTTAGTTATCTCTCTATGGGTGAGATGTCCTCTTTTAAGACTCCCTCCTTGATATCTCGCTCTAATGCCAGGGCATACGCAGCAGCAGCAGGTCGGGCTGTCGCTTCATTGCACACGATGGTGATGCTCCAAGCATATCAGGCTGACCTGTTGAAAGACCTGGATAAAGGAGGTCCAGGTCTGAGCCCAAACAACCCAGGGGTCCTGGCCCGTCTCGGTTTGAGGATCAGAGACGGACACAGAAGGCTAATGTCGCGACTCGCGCTCCTCCCCCCCCCTCGTGTAGGGTAGGAAGAATCCGATTCAAAGGAAGGTAGGTAAAAGACCTAATGGATGTGATCCAGACAGGGCGTCAGCGCTTTGTCTGGATCAGAGTGATACCTCAGTATCCACTCATTTTGGGGGTCTTACATCTGCCCTTATCTTCCCCTTCCTAATTCCCCTGTAACCACCATCTCTCCACCTGACTGAGGTTAGGTGGGAATTTCCTGCATTACAGTCTCCTATGCTGAACCTATGATGTTTGGTTGGTTCAATGGCTTCATAGTGACCACCTTACTGATGGTCTGGACCAGAGGCTTCTTCGGACGGGGCTCCGACACGGGAACCATGGTGTGTGAGTACGATCCATTTCTAAATATATATACAGTGGGTACGGAAAGTACTCAGACCCCCTTAAATTTTTCACTCTTTTTTTTATATTGCAGCCATTTGCTAAAATTTTTTTAAGTTATTTTTTTTTCCTCATTAACGTACACACAGCACACCATATTGACAGAAAAACAGAATTGTTGACATTTTTGCAGATTTATTAAAAAAGAAAAACTGAAATATCACATGGTCCTAAGTATTCAGACCCTTTGCTGTGACACTCATATATTTAACTCAGGTGCTGTCCATTTCTTCTGATCATCCTTGAGATGGTTCTACACCTTCATTTGAGTCCAGCTGTGTTTGATTATACTGATTGGACTTGATTAGGAAAGCCACACACCTGTCTATATAAGACTTACAGCTCACAGTGCATGTCAGAGCAAATGATATTCATGAGGTCAAAGGAACTGCCTGAAGAATTCAGGCAGAATTGTGGCAAGTCACAGATCTGGCCAAGGTTACAAAAATAATTTCTGCTGCACTTAAGGTTCCTAGTAGCACAGTGGCCTCCATAATCCTTAATGGAAGACGTTTGGGACGACCAGAACCATTCCTAGAGCTGCCGTCCGGGCCAAACTGAGCTATCGGGGGAGAAGATCCTTGGTGAGAGAGGTAAAGAAGAAAAGAAACCCCCTCCAACAAAAAAATCACTTTGGCTGAGCTCCAGAGATGCAGTCGGGATATGGGAGAAAGTTGTAGAAAGTCAACCATCACTGCAGCCCTCCACCAGTCGGGGCTTTATGGCATAGTGGCCCGACGGAAGCCTCTCCTCAGTGCAAGATACATGAAAGCCCGCATGGCGTTTGCTAAAAAAACACCTGAAGGACACCAAGATAGTGAGAAATAAGATTCTCTGGTCTGATGCGACCAAGATAGAACTTTTTGGCCTTAAATCTAAGCGATATGTGTGGAGAAAACCAGGCACTGCTCATCACCTGTCCAATACCGTCCCAACAGTGAAGCATGGTGGTGGCAGCATCATGCTGTGGGGAGTGTTTTTCAGCTGCAGGGACAGAATGACTGGTTGCAATGAGGGAAAGATGATCCAGCCAAGTACAGATGATATCCTGACGAAAACTTCTCCAGGTGCTCAGGACCTCAGACTGGCTGAAGTTTACCTTCCAACAAGACAATGACCCTAAGCACTCAGCTAAAATAACGAAGGAGTGGCTTGACAACAACTCTGTGTCTGTTCTTGAATGGTCCAGCCAGAGCCCTGACTTAAACCCATTGAGCATCTCTGGAGAGACCTAAAAATGGCTGTCCTCCAACGTTTACCATCTAACCTGACAGACCTGGAGAGGATCTGCACGGAGGAATGGCAGAGGATCCCCAAATCGAGGTGTGAAAAACTTGTTGCATCTTTCCCAAAAAGACTCATGGCTGTATTAGAGCAAAAGGGTGCTTCTACTAAATGCTGAGCAAAGGGTCTGAATACTTAGGAGCATGTGATATTTCAGTTTTTTCTTTTTAATAAATCTGCAAAATGTCAACAATTCTGTTTTTCTGTCAATATGGTGTGCTGTGTGTACATTAATGAGGAAAAAAATTTACTTAAATTATTTTAGTAAATGGCTGCAATATAACCAAGAGTGAAAAATTTAAGGGGTCTGAATACTTTCCATACCCACTATATATATATATATATATGTGTGTGTATTTTAATGCACTGGTGGTTTGTTATAATCCTCGTCTAGCTTTCTTTTGCCGTGTTTCCCGGGACCGCTGGCACTTGCCCCCGGGCACAGCACTGCAAAATATTTCCTGGATGTCCGGGCTGGGCTTATGTTTTCAGGCTGCCCTGTCTGGTTTACCATATCTAGGTCGCCCTGAGGGGCCTCCCAATCACCAGGATATCCCCTCTTGCTGAGGCATCAAGCGGGAAGTATAGGTGGCATTTGCGAGAACCTTCTTGTCTAATGCTGTCTCAGGCAGTGCTCCCCCCACCTTAGAGGATTGTATTTGAGCTTGCCTCTCCCGTTTAGCTCAGTACTTCCGGGTATCTATGAGCAGATGCTTGGAAAACTCTTAAATCCATACTAAGGTAAGTGCACACGTTAAGCTTTGCGCACTTTCTAAAATCCACATAGGTGGTAAGTGTGCACGGTATGCTTTGCCCACTTTCTAAAAAATCGCCCCCACAGAGGTGGTAAGTGTGGCATGTTTATGCTTTGCACATACTTCTAAAATCCACAAGGTGTTAAGTGTGCATGTTTGCGGTGCCCATTTTCTGAAATCCGTATGGTAGGGTTTACGCCGTTATTCATTCTCGTTCTCCTTTCTCTGAGTTGGTTTAGACCCCGGTCCTGGGTCCACTCAACTAGTGTGTCTCTGTCGACACACTCGCGACGACATCACCTCTCCCTCACCATTGAAGGTTGTTGTGAGCATGGTGGCTTTCTGGAATAATGTCACTGAGACAGCCGTCACCGCCCAGGGCAACCTCCCTGGAATATTGTCGTTTTACTTAGTGCTCCGCCATGGTTTCTGGCCATGCACTCCCTAAGCATGGTGCTTGGGTATACCGTTCCTGGGGGGGGGTCCCCATAGCGACCCCTAGAACCAGGGTTCTAAGTTCCCAGAAAGAGAACGTCTCAGGTTACTTATGTAACCATGGTTCTCTGAGTAGGGAACGAGACTATAGGTTTCCTGCCATGCTTTGGACACAAGCTTCAGATGAAGAAGTGAATGACGTGTTTTCCCGGCGCCTATTTATACTATAGTCCACCGGTAGTGACGTCATGGGCTGTCGCCAGCCAACGTGTTGTTGGTGTTTTTTCAGTGTATGCTTCAGACATGGGTCACGACGAGACGTTCCCCATAGCGACACCTAGAGGATGCAGTGTCTCGTTCCCTACTCAGGAACCCATGGTTACATAAGTACTCCTTGATTGTTCTTGTGTCATAAAAATGTTTCTAACTTAAGTCAGAGTAATTTACAGTGGACAATGGACATTCCATATGTTTGAATGATTTAATCTTATTGCAACATTTTAATAACTACAAATCAATCATAAAATTATTTTTGAAAATAATTGTGAAATTTTAAAATAAAATAATAGTGATATAAAGCAGGCAATTGTGGCTAGAATGTCCCTGGAGCACTTTGTGAACATTAATGAACTGAAAAAAAATTGACAGTGGAAACTAAAATTATATATATATATCTTTAAATAGATATAGAATATATATATATATAAATTATTTCACTTTAATGGCAATGAAAAGAACCTATTCATTAAATGAAAGTACTGACCACATATCGAGTCACGCACTGACCTCTTCTATATATATATATATATATATATATAATATATAATATATATATATATATATGGCAGGTGGCAAAGTTAATAGGAAGTAATATCATCAGTTTTGTTTACTCCCTTACATGTTATTCGATATACATTACATACACACAAATATCTTATTTTGTGTTTATGTAATGTTACTCAGCTAACTGTAAGGGCAATAAAAAAGAAAGTCTCAAAAAAACAAACCAAACAAAACTGTATGATATTAATTCTATTAACTTGCCACCTGCCATTCATTTTTAATCTATAATGGAATTATATATAAAAAGTTACTTTTTATTTTCTATATATCAATTATGATAGCAGTCTGGTAGTCTTTTTATAAATACACTGTTATTGTTTTAAAGCATAGAATATTTGAATACATGTTACGAAATTACGCAGTATAAGCACTCTTATCACTTTAAATACAATATCTTTGGACAGCTCCAAAACTGACACTTGATCATATAGGTGCTACATTTTTGTTACGTAATTATGAATATAAAAGCACAATGAAGCCATTTATATACAACGGTTAATCTAATAAATCTTAAAACATTGAAAAAAAGGATAATATAATTGTATTCACAGTTTCAATTTTCAACTTTTCAAAGCAATACTGGCAATATTGCATGCTTTCTTAGAATTAATTCCTAATGTCGCTGATGCATTTCCATTCCATTTAAATCTCTGAATTAAAATGAGCACCACAGGAATAAATATACATTTGAAAATGAATACGAAATGACTAATGAATAAAATATATATATATATATATTCTACCAAGCTCAGTTCCTCTTTGAATTAAATGTCATAATATTTGCTATCCAGTACAAAGTATATTGTTTGCAGAATGCAAGGTTTGCAACTAATGTGATTATGCATATTTACAGTACATACAGCTGCACGAATGTACATGTAGGGAATAGGCTTCGTGAAGAGGTTTACCGAACCTGGGAATCAGTGCAGATGTGGACACACAGGCCTTGAAACAGAGAACACACCTTTATCAGTGTGAATGAAAATACAACCAATCGGGTCAGGGTTATTGCAGTAAACACGATGACTTTTGAAAAATGTGTAACGCAACACAATTTAAAGAGAGCAGAATTCATTCAATAAGCTTATTTGACAGATGCAAAATATAAAATCCTCTAATTAACCTTACAAGAAGTGTTTTGTGCATTCTTCTAATTAACAGAGGATATTACACAAAATAACAAAACTCACACATGAAATATGTCACGGCCATTTCCACCACATAGGTTACCTACCTATGATAGGTATTACCAACTATAATCATTCATATAAAATCGAAGTTATCAGTCTTCTGAGAACAGTTTTCCTAAGAAATTTATTTCACAGTATTAGAGCTATTTTCAATCTGTGAATCTGCAGCATTCAGTCTTTATTGGTAGGATTTCTCTAGCTCCAACAGTACAGTAAGGTGCTAGCAATGTCAGGGTTAAGAGTTTCATGAATGTATTTACTGATCAAAATATTACTTTCAATGCCGTTTTAGTTGCTGTCAAATGCATAAATATAAATGTAATTCACAGATGAAAGACTTACAGCTGATTTAAAGCAACCAGAAGGAAGAGGCATTATCTTTTGTATATAAAAATGCTGGGTGTTCAACCCAATGTTTGTCTCAAATATGACTAACCCAACTGTTTGGGTTAAAAGCTATTTAAAAATGAACCAAAGTTAACCCACAGTTGGTAGTTTCATAATTTGACCAACATTGGTTTAAACAAACCCAACTGCATTTTTTAGAGTGTAGATGGGAAAAAAAAACTCTCTTGCAAGGTGCACACTATCCCACAGTAGCGAGATAAGATGTCCAGTGTATGAATGAGGACATAATATATAAAGCCCTCAAAGGAGCAGACAATATTCAAGTGCAGCAATGGCCTTCTTTTGGATCCTCTCCTGTCTCGCCTTCTTTGGTGCAGCCTATGGTACGATCCTACAATTTTTTTTTGTTTGTTTTGTTTCAAAATAAGATACTTTAATAACAGCCTTTAAGCCTAGATTACTTTTATTAAATAGCCCATAGAACACATTAATCTGTTAAACTGCTTTGATTCTATTTTTTGGTCTGTCAGGCTGTGGCGTTCCTGCCATCCCCCCTGTTATCACTGGCTACTCCAGGATTGTGAATGGTGAGGAGGCACGGCCTCACTCCTGGCCCTGGCAGGTGTCTCTGCAGGTAAAATCTGTGTCAATAACAATACCATTTAAATGCTAACTCAAAAGTTTTATTAAATTATTACATCATTTAAAATTTATTCCAGGACTCTACTGGCTTCCACTTCTGCGGTGGCTCCCTGATCAATGAGTTGTGGGTTGTGACTGCTGCTCACTGCAATGTCAGGTAAGACACGATTAAATTTACAACTTTACAATGTTTAGCCTGTAGGAATCTATTGGGATTAAGTTTGCTTTTTTAAACTTGCATATCCTGTCGACAAAATTTTTGGATTATAAAATGTTGATTATTTAATTTTTTACAGAACCTCTCACCGTGTAATCCTGGGTGAGCATGATCGCTCATCCAATGCTGAGGCCATTCAGACCATTAGTGTTGGAAAGGTGTGTAGACTCTCAATATCTGTTATCCTGAGTATCATTTCCTACAGAAAGAGCCTCCATCCAAATTCACTACATAAATATATTGCAAAATCGTTTCATTGATTGATAAAAACTATACATAAAATGTGTATCTTTGACAGTCAGTCAGTGATGATGCTCACACAAAACATTCTTCATTCATTCAACATCTGTGAAAATATTCAAAATTACTATTCAGGACTACCTCAATCAGTGTAGCGAATTTCATGATTTTCCTATCTACAGTTCATAGGGCTGCCATAGACTTCTAACAATTCCAATAGCACCTTCAGTGCTTGGCCCCTAATAATGATAACTTGCAGTTGTGTAAGTAAGTCAGGTGTTGATTCACTAACGGATCTGATCGATATAGTTCAGTAATGACTTTTTCAAACTGGAACCTTTTTGAAATATTCATTAAAAGAACTTCTAGTGATAGTCATTCTATCATTTGCAGCCATTCTATCACGGAACACGGTGTTGTATTGCTTCACATTCACACTCACAACCTATAATATGATTTCTTTTCGCTGAAGATTCAGTAGCCGATTCCCCGCTGTTGAAAAGCACTGCTAGTGTATCATACCTGAATCACTGGAGACAGTCTTTTAACAGAAAACTTAAGAGAGAATTCCCACAGATGAAAATCTGAAAATCTACTTGAAAATCTGAATGCTGATGTGTCTGTATCTTTTCCCCACAGTCCATCAAGCACCCTAACTACAACAGCTTCACCATCAACAACGACATCCTCCTGATCAAGCTGGCCACTCCAGCTCAGCTCAACACTCACGTGTCTCCTGTGTGTCTCGCTGAAACCAGCGACAACTTCCCTGGAGGCATGAAGTGTGTGACCTCTGGATGGGGCCTGACCAGATATAATGGTGAGTTTCAGAATCTTCTTTCATTTCAGCATTTTTATCAGTTTGCATGTATTTTCAAAACTTGAATGTATATTTTAGCATTTGTTCATATTCTCTGTCCTGATTTATTTTCTGTTGAAAGCTTTTAAAATTCTGCCAATCTACCCTTTCAGCTCCTGATACCCCTGCCCTGCTCCAGCAGGCTGCTCTGCCTCTGCTGACCAATGATGACTGCAAGCGTTTCTGGGGAACCAACATCACTGATCTGATGATCTGTGCTGGAGCATCTGGTGCTTCTTCTTGCATGGTGAATTTCTATTGATTTCGCAGTTTACCTCTCTATTTGTTCTTGAAGTTCTTGAAAGTTGTACAGATCTGACTAACTTTTGTGTGTTTCAGGGTGATTCTGGCGGTCCTCTGGTCTGTGAGAAGAATGGAGTCTGGACTCTGGTTGGTATCGTGTCTTGGGGAAGCAGCACCTGCTCCACTTCCACCCCAGCCGTGTATGCCCGTGTCACCAAACTCCGTGCCTGGGTTGACCAGACCATTGCTGCAAACTAAAGAATAATGTTTATACAGTAGTTCTTGGTCATGATGTTTATTAGTAAAGTTTTATTTTGTGAAAACAAAAACTCCTTGATTGTCTTGTGTCGTAAAAACATTTCTAACCTAAGTCAGAGTAACTTACAGTGGACAATGGACATTCCATATGTTTGAGTGATTTAATCTTGTTGCATCATTTCAATAACTACAAATCAATCATAAAATTATTTTTGAAAATAATTGTGAAATTTTAAAATAAAGTAATAGTGATATAAAGCAGGCAATTGTGGCTAGCATGTCTGGAGCACTTTGTATATTATGACGAAAAAAATTGACAGTGGAACTAAAATTTTATAATATCATTTATTTGCATGTATGTAATGTATACTCACACATGTAAGGGCATAAAAAAGAAAGACAAAAAAAAAAAACTAATGATATTAATTCATATTAACTTTGACCTGGCCATTCTTTTTAATCCTAAAATGGAATTTATCTATAAAAGTACTTTATTTTTTTCTATATATCAATTATGATAACATAAGGCTTGTAAGTCTTTTTATAAATACACTGTTATTGCTTTAAAGCACATAATATTTGATAAATGTTACGAAATTACACAGTATAAGCACTCATCACTTTAAATACAATATCTTTGGACAGCTCCAAAACTGACACCTTGATCATATAGGTGCTACATTTTTGTTAAGCAATTATGAACATAAAAGCACAGTGTTAATCTAATAAATCTTAAAACATTGAAAAAAGGATAATATAATTGTATTCACAGTCTCTCCACTCTCCATTTCAATTTTCAACTTTTCAAAGCAATACTGGCAATATTGCATGCTTTCTTAGAATTAATTCCTAATGTCGCTGCTGCATTTCCATTCCATTTAAATCTCTGAATTAAAATGAGCACCACAGGAATAAATATACATTTGAAAGTTAATACGAAATGACTAATGAATAAAAAATAAAATAAATATATTCTACCAAGCTCAGTTCCTCTTTGAAATAAATGTCATAATATTTGCTATATAGTACAAAGTATATTGGTTGCAGAATACAAGTAATGCAACTAATGTGATTAGTGCAGCTGTATGTACTGTAAATATGCATAATGTACATGTAGGGAATAGGCTTCGTGAAGAGGTTTACCGAACCTGGGAATCAGTGCAGATGTGGACACACAGGCCTTGAAACAGAGAGCACACCTTTATCAGTGTGAATGAAAATACAACCAATCGGGTCAGGGTTATTGCAGTAAACACGATGACTTTTGAAAAATGTGTAACGCAACACAATTTAAAGAGAGCAGAATTCATTCAATAAGCTTATTTGACAGATGCAAAATATAAAATCCTCTAATTAACCTTACAGGAAGTGTTTTGTGCATTCTTCTGATTAACAGAGTATATTACACAAAATAACAAAACTCACACATGAAATATGTCACGGCCATTTCCACCACATAGGTTACCTACCTATGATAGGTATTACCAACTATAATCATTCATATAAAATGGAAGTTTTCAGTCTTCTGAGAAAAGTATTCCTAAGAAATTTATTTCACAGTATTAGAGCTATTTTCAATCTGTGAATCTGCAGCATTCAGTCTTTATTGGTAGGATTTCTCTAGCTCCAACAGTACAGTAAGGTGCTAGCAATGTCAGGGTTAAGAGTTTCATGAATGTATTTACTGATCAAAATATTACTTTCAATGCAGTTTTAGTTGCTGTCAAATGCATAAATATAAATGTAATTCACAGATGAAAGACTTACAGCTGATTTAAAGCAACCAGAAGGAAGAGGCATTATCTTTTGTAGGGATGGAAAAAAAACCTCTCTCTTGCAAGGTGCACACTATCCCACAGTAGCGAGATAAGATGTCCAGTGTATGAATGAGGACATAATATATAAAGCCCTCAAAGGAGCAGACAATATTCAAGTGCAGCAATGGCCTTCTTTTGGATCCTCTCCTGTCTCGCCTTCTTTGGTGCAGCCTATGGTACGATCCTACAATTTTTTTTTTGTTTGTTTTGTTTCAAAATAAGATACTTTAATAACAGCCTTTAAGCCTAGATTACTTTGATTAAATAGTCCATAGAACGCATGAATCTGTTAAACTGCTTTGATTCTATTTTTTGGTCTGTCAGGATGTGGCGTTCCTGCCATCCCCCCTGTTATCACTGGCTACTCCAGGATTGTGAATGGTGAGGAGGCACGGCCTCACTCCTGGCCCTGGCAGGTGTCTCTGCAGGTAAAATCTGTGTCAATAACAATACCGTTTAAATGCTAACTCAAAAGGTTTATTAAATTACTACATCATTTAAAATTTATTCCAGGACTCCACTGGCTTCCACTTCTGCGGTGGCTCCCTGATCAATGAGTTGTGGGTTGTGACTGCTGCTCACTGCAATGTCAAGTAAGACACGATTGAATTTACAACTTTACAATGTTTAGCCTGTAGGAATCTATTGGGATTAAGTTTGCTTTTTTAAACTTGCATGTTCTATTGCCAAAGTTTTTGGGTTATAACATTTTGATTATTTCATTTTTTACAGAACCTCTCACCGTGTCATCGTGGGTGAGCATGATCGCTCATCCAATGCTGAGGCCATTGAGACCATTAGTATTGGAAAGGTGTGTAGACTCTCAATATCTATTATACTGAGCATCATTTCCTACACAATTCTGTTTTAGCAGGGGGAGCCTCCATCCAAATTCACTACATAAATATATAGCAAAATCGTTTCGTTGATTAATAAAAACTATACATAAAATGGTATCTTTAACAACACGTCATATGGACAATCAGTCCATGATGATGCTCACACAAAACATTCTTCATTAATTCGACATCTGTTAAAATATTATAAATTACTATTCAGGACTACCTCAATCAGTGTACCAAATTTCATGAGTTTTCCTATCTACAGTTCATAGGGCTGCCATAGACTTCTAACCATACCAATAGCACCTACAGTGCTTGGCCCCTAATAATGATAACTTGCAGTTGTGTAAGTAAGTCAGGTGTTGATTCACTAACGGATCTGATCGATATGGTTCAGTAAAGACTTTATCAAACTGGAACCTTTTTGAACTATTCATTAAAAGAACCTTCTAGTGAAAGTCATTCTATCATTTGCAGCCATTCTATCACGGAACACGGTGTTGTATTGCTTCACATTCACACTCACAACCTATAATATGATTTCTTTTCGCTGAAGATTCAGTAGCCGATTCCCCGCTGTTGAAAAGCGCTGCTAGTGTATCATACCTGAATCACTGGAGACAGTCTTTTAGCAGAAAACTTAAGAGAGAATTCCCACAGATGAATATCTGAAAATCTACTTGAAAATCTGAATGCTGGTGTGTCTGTATCCTTTCCCCACAGGCCATCAAGCACCCTAACTACAACAGCTTCACCATCAACAACGACATCCTCCTGATCAAGCTGGCCACTCCAGCACACAACACTCGCGTGTCTCCTGTGTGTCTCGCTGAAACCAGCGACAACTTCCCTGGAGGCATGAAGTGTGTGACCTCTGGATGGGGCCTGACCAGATATAATGGCGAGTTTCAGAATCTTCTTTCATTTCAGCATTTTTATCAGTTTGCATGTATTTTTAAAACTTGAATGTATATTTTAGCATTTGTTCGTATTCTCTGTCCTGATTTATTTTCTGTTGAAAGCTTTTAAAATTCTGCCAATCTACCCTTTCAGCTCCTGATACCCCTGCCCTGCTCCAGCAGGCTGCTCTGCCTCTGCTGACCAATGATGACTGCAAGCGTTTCTGGGGAACCAACATCACTGATCTGATGATCTGTGCTGGAGCATCTGGTGTCTCCTCTTGCATGGTGAACTGTCCCAAATAAATTTATGATCATTATTTAGTATTATTTAAAATGTCTTCTTACATGTATAGGTAAATGTTTTGATTACAACTCTCCTATGTGTGTTTCAGGGTGATTCTGGCGGTCCTCTGGTCTGTGAGAAGAATGGAGTCTGGACTCTGGTTGGTATCGTGTCTTGGGGAAGCAGCACCTGCTCCACTTCCACCCCAGCCGTGTATGCCCGTGTCACCAAACTCCGTGCCTGGGTTGAACAGACCATTGTATCAAACTAAAGCAGCCATTAATACTGTCTTTAGTTTCATCAATAAAGATGTGTGACATGACCTTTGGTTCAATTGGATATATTGAAAAATTGAGTGCAACATTTCTATACATGCAATTTATAGAAGTCTATAAATGCACATTTATCCACTACCAGTATACTTTACTAGTATTATTTTCCCCATTTTAGAATATCATGAAGTCATCAAAACACAATTGGAATTGAATGTTAAAAAGATCAAAACTGCATTATATTTTAGCTTCTTCAAAATAGCCACTATTTGCCATAAACATGCTCTGGTTATTTTCTAAACTGATTTTATGAGGTGTATCCTGGGATGCTTTTTCAAAATATTGAAAGTTTTGCAATGCATGCAGGACGCTTGTTGCATTTTCATACATTATCCATTCCTTTCCTCGCTCACTAGGATGCAGCTTTCTGTTTGAAAAGCATTCAATACAGTATATACCATGTTTTTGGTAACCTTTTGTAAAGCAGAGATGAATCTGTTTTTCTTCTAGCTCTCAGTGTGTGCAGTTGTACACAGTTCAATTTTGTCAGGTGGTTTGATACTATTTATAGCTTTTTAAGTTAATACTCTACAGATCTGCAATAATCAGTTTATTAAATGCACATATACAAAATATTTGAGACAATATTTGAGTAGATTTTGACCTTAAAATTGCAATAAAATTACACCATAAAGCTGCAGCAATACAAATCTGAAATGTTAAGAGCCAAGGTGCACTCTTTAGGCTTTGTGCAGCTTTAATATTAAAATATTATATATTTGGTCTACTATAACAAACTTTTCTGTGGATAGTGTGAGGCTGTACATTTACACTATCCACATATACATTCTGGAGCTGTATAAACTGTAAATGTAAAGCCACAATTAAACATTTCAGAGTAGAATTTGGCTCTATGCATATTCGTGTTTGCAGGTGTTATCCATGCTACGGCAGTAACAGAAGGCCTTAAAGAAACGGCAGTAGCACGTATCGCAGGGGTTGCAGCAGGGCATGTGATGACCCAAGCAGGACAGCTGATGAGGGATGCAGCGGCTGGGGGAGCGAGTGCCTCTTCTCTGCAGCCGTACAGCTTTACCCAGATCCTGTAATTATGGCAACAAAAATACTTCACTATCATAGAAGAACATTTTCCAGCTTTGCGGAGTGGTGCTCACATTTTCAGACCAGTTACCATGTCCAATTAAATCGAGATCCAAGTCATCACCTTAATTATTTGTGTATCACATTGCTGACATAGAAATGTGGGCTATGCCTTAGAGTTTAATACTTGAATGCAAAAAAAAAAAAAAAAAACCTAGCCTGTTAAAATTGTAAACTGATCTTAGAAATAAAACACTAAAAAATGAAAACAACAATTTAAATAAAATAAACATTTTCTAATTATTTGATCACAATCACACGAGACATATGACCTGGAGACACGTACCATTGGTGGTACACGTAAAGTCACTTGATATTAAATGCATATGCTAAATGTCAATTACTCACCTCATCATAGGATTCAAGGTCTTCTAGCAGTTTTTCTTCTACTGAGTTTATTTCAAGGTGCTCCACTCCAAGTAGTAAGCCTATGATGTACAAAACACAAATGTACCAAACACACAAAAAAATACAAGCAGTCCAGGATATGAATTTGAAATGTATTCATTTAATACTTAATGTAACATGGGATTTACACATTGAAGTACTGACAACTTTTACAAAAAATGTTGTGTACTACCATAATGAACAATGATCAAAATGTAAATGATCTGCATTTACATATATTATCCAGATACAATATTTGAAATGGATGAATTTTGAAATGATTAGATGAAATATGAAATTAACTTGAAGTTGTTAAATAAATAAACAAACATTTTATTATTCAAATAATAATAATGATTATGTATTTAAATTAAGAGTTTGGACTAGTCATTCTTTATTATTACCATTTTCACATTTTAGAAAGAAAAAAAAAGAAAAAAAAGAGCACTATCTCTGAAATTATCAACAGAAAAAGGACACGCCACATTTTTGGAAAACATCAGTCTATAGAAACCTTACCTGTGTCAGGTAGAGCAAAGTAGTTTTCACTACGTCTCAGGTTTGTATGTGATGCCATCACCATCACATTCATCAAAAAACAACTGAAGATGGCTATGCTCAGCATCATAATCACTCAAACTCAAAAACAAGATAAACTTCAGCCACACTTTTAGTTTTCCGGTTGTATTCACTAAAAAGAGAGAGTGCAGTCAAGAAACACTCAGATTGAAGTTAATCGTTCCTTAAATGTTTGAAATCGTGTTAATATTTGTGAGTATGTAGACAGATGTGTACTTGGTATTTGCACTGGTTTGCATTTGCCATGCAGTATGTGTGTGGATTTGTGTATGTTTACACATGCATATCTATAAGTAAAAAATGTTTGACTTACCTGCAGGGTTCTGTGTCCCAGGCTGAGGGTCTGCACTGGATTCTGTGATTTATAAGACTCCTTGAGGTGGGAGGTGAGGGACACATGGTCCTGATCAGTGGATGGAGGTGTGGTCTCTTGTGCCTGGCACAACCACTTAACTCCCACACAAACACTGACACACACATAAGCCCATGCATTCAACACAGGAAAAGATTCATAGAATTTCCTGGAGGACGGTGTAAGCTATTTCAGATTTTGACATTGTCAACTTATGTTAAATGTATAAAATGATATGAAAGTATGAAAAATGCATTGCTACTTAGTATAGCTCAGGTATGAAACATGGTGCTGCGTTTTGAACCAATACTCAGAACAAATATTAGTTGAATGATGTTTAGTTTGGGTTATGATTTATTGCAACAAGGCATACTTACAGTTTTTACACAGTCAGTTTTTATATTATACAATATTTTATAGATATTCAGTCCATATTCATTTATTTTATTATTATATTATTATTTAGCTTGATTTTGTGATTTTGCTCATTATAAAAAACATAAACATGCAATGCTTCTGCATTGTTTAGCAATTAAAAAAATAAAAAAATAAAAAATTATTTTAGACATGAATTGTTGAAAAACATATTTGGTAACGAAATCGGTTAAAGGCCTGACTACTTGCACTAGGTACTGCATTTATACTACTTTATATGCCTAGTTAATGCTCAGTACCAGTAAACGGTTCATTATGAAGCTAATACAGCTACACTCAGCTGATGACTCCAGCCTGCTATTTTAGCACTGATGACGCAATACAGCATTCATTTGTGAGGAAATAAATTGTTTATGGTCACGAATTTCAGTACTTCTCTTTGTAAGGTCAGATTGGTCTGAATTGTTTATAAGTGGCAACTAGAATGTATAATTAACAGAAACCTTATTTAGAGAATTTTGTATGAAACAAACAGGTCAAGTCAGCATTAGTTTATATATTTAAAGACTGGTTTATAAAGGATAGGAAGTAGACACAGCTGCATGGTGAATCTCTCTTTTTTTATAATAAACAAACAAATAAATATTGCTTGTATGTAATGCTTAGCTGTCACCTGTCAATTTCTCATAAACAAATATTTGGTGCTATTTTAAACTATGCTTTTAGCTGACTAGTATTGAATTAAGATGATTTCAGTTCATATCCTTCTCTTTGGAACATATAAACGGCATATTTGAAGAAATAATGGACTGAGCATTTCCGCTGAAAGGCACTTTATAAACTTTTAATTTTGCAGCAAAAATAATTTATCAGAAGGAAGTGACGAGTTCACAGAAACCTATTCATTCTTCATGTAAAAATGTACATTAATTAATAATCTTCTGGTGAGCATCATCTGATAAAGCTTCTCGATTTATCTTATAGGTTGGTTACATTACGTATAATATTCATGGTACCTCTCCTTCAGAAGCTGGTCAGAGTGCACCACACACTGCCTTTCAAAAGCCAGTGGCCTTTAATTAATGAAGAAAAAACACATTAGTTGGTTAGTAAGGACGGTAGGCTATATCCTGGAAATATAATAAATATATTTCAGAAAAAAAAGAAAATAATTTTGCCGAAGGACAACGGAAACATTTCACATTTAATCATTCATTTAAACAAACAAAACAAACAATAAACGTGGAATCTTTAGTTTGAGGTCATACTCAGCCCAGACAAAGCTCTTCGGTTGATTCTTCTGTTCAGGTGATTGTGCAGGGCTGGTCTGAGATCGGTGTTTAAAGAGGTGGTTCACTGGTTTTTTTCTAGGCTTGATTGTGTTTATGGGGTGCAGTCTAACATGTGTTAATGCTTAGTTTAAAAAAAAACCGCATTATTTTTCACATAATTTACCTTTATTCCACACCGCTCTGTCCCTTCTCTGAGAAACACGCTGATCTTTTCCTGTTTTTAAGAAGCCCCGCCCTCAGAAATAGACGATGTGGTCTGATTAGTTAGCTAGCCCAGTGTGTTGTGATTGGCTAAACTGATTCTAGTGCGTGTCAGTTCCCGCCCTCACTCAGCGGCATGTGCTCTGGTTGTATGAAACACGGGCGCGGTTACTATGCTTATCGTTTGAGCACGATGAGAAGCAGAGGATATCTTGAAGAGGATCGTGCCAGAACATGTGCAAGAACGCTTTTAATGCTAGGCCTAAGTTTTTTGTTTGTTGTTGTCTCATTCTTTAATCGTGTTAGTGTAAATGCTACTGCTTATATTAGCTTTTAATATAGGTTTTATCCTGAATAAAGCTTTAATACAGTACGGCAACTGCACGCACGTCCATGTATAACGCTTCTCATAGCGATGTGAAAATAAGTGTATAATTGGAACAGTTCATTGTTGGAGCTGAGCTGAATGAGAGAGAGAGAGAGCCCGACGCCTGCAGAACGTGTGCAGAGCACACTGCTCACACTTAAGAACCGCTGCTGTAGAACATTGATTTTGAAACTTGTGAAACCATTAGAATAGTTAGGAGACAGAATCACGATTCATATATGAACAGATTATTACGTGCACCTCTAGTTTTCTCTTCCTCTTCTCTAAAGCAGCCGCAGCAAGCATCCACTTTGCTGCTTTTTCCCGAGGGCAGGGTTTATCTGGGTTTGTGATGTCACGAACCCGGGAAGTAACTTCTTGTAGTCCCTAACAGCCGTTTTTTTTTTTTGTAGGCACATTAAACCGCCAGAATTTTAAAGACGATATCTCGGTTGCATTGAACTTTCAGTTCGTACTTTGCAGGATATTGTGTATGATCAAACCAGCAAATGACACATAACTAACGTTAAAAAGTGAAAATTGCAATCAACCACCCCTTTAAGGTTTGATGATGGTCAGATGCTCGGTCACATGAGTTTGAGTTTGTGTGTGGTGGTGTGTGTGTGTATGTGTGCATCCGGGTATCCGCAACTTCCCTCATTCAGCTATGGGAAGTCCGACTCATTTCCGCGAATCGGTTCCTTCGAAGAGTTTGAACAGTTTAAAAGATTCTGGCTTCAAAACGCTTCTCTTCTGTTCTTTTAGTCTAAAACTTTCCAATAATTATACATGTTGTTTATTGCTATTTTTCCAAATGAAATTTAATTAATAACTGTTTATCGTTATGTATTTTTGTGTTGTAGTGTACCAGTGTAGCAGCTAAGATTCAGCTCAGAATAAAGTAATTTTGAAATTGATAAAAAACTAAATTGAAATTCATACATCTTTCGGGTGAAAACAAGTGCTTCGTATGTGTGTTGATTAAACTGCCATACAATCAAGCTGTAAACAATCCAGTAACGTTAGGTTATTCCTTTTGGGCTCTTCTGGCTCGTTGAATTGTTCAGACCAGTTTTGTGAACCTGTTCAAACAATTCACTGAAAACTGAAAAGATCCGACTCTTTGCCAATCGGACAGCACTATCACTCAAGACTGCGTTAAAGCTACACTCATCTCTCTCTTAAGCTACTACACCGGTAGTCTTATTTTCTCACAATGCCTTTCTCTGAATTATATTTTAATGTGGATAATGGTTATCTAGAGGGGCTGGTGAGAGGTTTTAAGGCTGGTATTTTATCTCAGGCGGATTATTTGAATCTCGTTCAGTGTGAAACTCTGGAAGGTGAGTCGAATGTGTGTGTTGTCCGTTTTCTTTAGCGACATTTCCACATACAGTTACGTGTCTTTATTGACATTTATCGTCGTTTAAAGATGCAAAGCCGAATTGCTGTGGTAACTCGCTGATAAATCGCCATATAACTAGCACAGCTAATGTCAGTTAGCTTAAGCCAACATTCAAATTCCCTTCAGCAGGTGAAGATCAGTTTTTGTGTCACTATATATTCCTCACTTTTCTCAGACCTAATATTAAGTCAACAGTTGAAGTCCTGTGATCATTAAATTGTTACTATTAACTACTAACGTTAGCATTTAAATGCACATGCTAACTGTGATGCTATCAGCTAACCTTACACACTCAATGTATCTAACGTTACTATGTTCTGATCTGTTTTATATGATCCTACGCAAATGTCTAGAGCACGGCTCTATTTTAATTATGCACAGTATGTTGTAGGTTACAGTATTATGTTTATAAGGCCTTGGTTTAACCTGACTGACTGACGGGTTACTGGGCATCATCATTTAAAAAATGTTGAGTCGAGTAATAGATGCGGAGCTTTTATAGCAATGACCGAGATAAACAGTACATGTTTACGTCTTCTATATAGACGAAAGCTGCTGGTTTCAGAGAGGAGTGATAGTTGATGGTGCTGGTCATGTGATCTATCATGACGTCACTTCTGTAGGATGGGCGGATTCTCCTTCAGCCTGCGCTCATACCTTAGCACAGTGGTTCCCAACCCTGGTCCTTGAGGCACCCCAACACTGCATGTTTTGCATGTCTCCTTAATCAAACACACCTGGTTCAGATCATCAGCTCATTAGTAGAGACTCCAAGACCTGAAATTGGTGTGTCAGAGAAAGGAGACATGCAAAATGTGCAGTGTTGGGGTGCCTCAAGGACCAGGGTTGGGAACCACTGCCTTAGGATACTACCACAGTGACAGTTTTGTACCTTTTTCTGAGAGTGTATGCCAGTCTCAGGTTCTCATGGCTATGTACTGCTGTATGGAGAATTTATGACTTAGTATAATGTTCCGCTGTCGGCAAGTTACCCGAAATTATTTAAAGCACATCTTTACTTTTAACTAAAAAAATTAAAAAACTTAACTTTTATAGAGATTGCCTTCTTGATTAAAATAAAGCAATTTATACATAACATAGATTAAACATCTTTGACAGCATTTACTGGAAAGGAGCATGTTTATTCTCTGAGAAGTACTGCATTTCTAACTAAATCAGAGTTGCTACTTTTTTCTGATGTTTCCAACTTACTTGTATTCTGTAAAATTGAGAGAAACTTTGCTTCATTTATGATAACAATGCAATCAGATACATTCCCTGGCAGGAACCATGCTGTTTAATTTACTGTTAATGCCTTTTTTTATTGCACCTTTATTTTATTCTCAAGAACAAATTGCTTAACACTTTGCCTAGATTTTAAGGCTTTTAAAGATCTTATAACGCACAAATAATAAGAATAACAAATTTATTAAGGATTATGATCTTTCTTACAGATTGAGATGTCCTTTGTCTACTTGTTCAACCTGTGCTGCATTATATCATAATATTTCACACTTTACAATGAAATTAATCCTTTCAAAATAACGAAGATTTTTGCATTATTTAAATGAAATCAATATTTTTTAGAAATATAATACATTTAAGAATCAATGGCAAGTGACTCACTTGGAATTTTTGTCTGTGTTTTAGGGAACTGGAAATTATGTAAAAACAGTTCTGAGATTAATATAGAAATCACTGCCAGAACACAACCTTTTACAGTGGGGAAAATATTTATTTGTAAGTTTGCCCACTTACAAAAAAATGAAGGGTCTGTAATTTTTATGGTAGGTTTATTTTAACGGATAGAGCCAGAATACCAACCAAAAAAATCCAGAAAAAAACACATTATATAAAGGTTAGAAATTGATTTGCATTTCAGTGAGTGAAATAAGTATTTGATCCCCAAGCAAAACATGACTTAGTACTTGTGCAGAAACCCTTGTTGGCAAGCACAGAGGTAAGACGTTTCTTGTAGTTTGTCACCAGGTTTGCAAACATCTCAGGAGGGATTTTGGTCCACTCCTCTTTACAGATCCTCTCTAAATCCTCAAGGTTTCTTGGCTGTCCACAGATTTTCTATAGGATTGAGGTCTGGAGGGGCAAACGTCCATTTGCCCCTCAATGTGGTGATGCAATGCTGTGCTTGACTGTAAGGATGGTGTTTTTGGGGTCATAGTCAGCATTTCTCTCCTTCCAA
The DNA here is from genome assembly GCA_018155175.1 of Sinocyclocheilus anophthalmus. Taxonomy (NCBI): domain Eukaryota; kingdom Metazoa; phylum Chordata; class Actinopteri; order Cypriniformes; family Cyprinidae; genus Sinocyclocheilus; species Sinocyclocheilus anophthalmus. The sequence goes on along the minus strand of JADLZN010005033.1, from coordinate 48,418 downwards.
ACACGGCGAGTTGAATTAATGCCAAAAAAACTCAATTTTGGTCTCATCTGACGATTGCACTTTCTCCCAAGCCTTCTCTGAATCATTTAGATGTCCTTTGGCAAACTTTAAACGGGCATGTACATGTGCCTTCTTGAGCAAGGGGACCTTGTTGGCGCTGCAGGATTTCAGTCCATTGCAGCGTAGTGTGTTACCAACGGTTTGCTTGGTGACTGTGGTCCCAACTGCCTTAAGATCATTAACAAGCTCCTCCCGTGTAGTTCGGGGCTGATCCCTCGCCTTTCTCATGATCCTCTTTACCTCATGAGGCAAGATTTTGCACAGAGCTCCAGACCGAGGCCGTTTGATGGTTGTTTTGTATTTCTTCCATTTCCGAATAATCGCACCAACAGCAGTGTCCTTCTCACCAAGCTTCTTGCTGATGGTCTTGTAGCCCATTCAAGCCTTGTGCTTTGACAGCTCTTTGGTCTAGCCCATGGTGGTGGGAGAGGCTGGAATGGAAGAAACTTTTGGAAGAAAGATTGTGTGGACAGGTGTCTTTTATACACCAAACGAGCTGACATTAGGAGTAACTTCTTAAAGTGACAGAACTAATCTTTGTTCCACATGGGCACATAACCAGTCTGTGGGACCCAGAATTCTTGCTGGTTGGCAGGGGATCAAATACTTATTTCACTCACTGAAATGCAAATCAATCTCTAACCTTTTATATAATGTGTTTTTCTGGATGTGGTTGTTATTCTGTCTCTATCAGTTAAAATAAACCTACCATAAAAATTACAGTCCCTTCATTTCTTTATAAGTGGGCAAACTTACAAAATCAGCAGGGGATCAAATAAATATTTTCCCCACTGTAACACTGAAGAAGGAAGTTTTGGGTTTACATATTACATCTGTTTAATTTTTTTTTTTTTAATCATTAAGGGTTTTTCTTGTTTTTGTTTCCTCAGACCTGAAGCTTCACTTGCAGAGCACTGACTATGGAAGCTTCCTGGCCAATGAAGCCTCTCCCCTCACTGTCTCCGTCATTGATGACAAGCTGAAAGAGAAGATGGTAGTTGAGTTCCGCCATATGAGGAACCAGTCTTATGAGCCTTTGGCCAGCTTCATGGATTTCATCACGTGAGTGCAGTCAGACACCAAAGAGTATAAGCAAATCACACTTTAGATTCACACTGAATGAGGCATAATACTGAGCTCCTGTAATTTACAGAAATATTGTGTTTGGTGAATATTCATAGCCAAGAATATTTTAGTCAATAAAATAAACACTACAGAGCATTCATTAGACACTACAGAGAAAAATGGAGAACACAGCATCCAGAACATTACACAAAGTATATTTTATTGAGTAAAAATGTTTACAATTCTGTAAAAAAGTATAGTAATTGCAGCTGAGTAAGGTGAATATATTGTATAGGCATACTGTATGTGCTGCAAGAATAGTATTGTGCTGAATATTGAATAGTACTGAATGTTTGTATTGTATATATACAGCACTTGGATACTGCAAAAATAATGCAGTCCAACTGCAAAGGCCAAAAAGGTCAAATAAAACTCTAAATGAATAGCACGTTACAGTACACTTAAATACTGTAAGTTGTGCAATTGTAAAATTAGGGTCAAGGAGAGATTCATTCTGTCTCAGCATCATGTCTTTGTGCTTGAGTCCGGCCTGAGGACTTTTACTACATCACAAGTAATGTTGTCTTTTTTGCTAGACAAAGAGAAAAAACCCTCTGGTCTGACAGATCCAGCCTTGATAACACTCTCTAAACCTTACTCTTTCTCTCCTCATCCTCCACTTCTTACATGTACTCTTCCTCCTCTCCTTCTCAGATTGTTTCCATCTATTGTTCGTATCATCATTCAGTCACCTGTGCCACTTGTGCACTCTGAACTAGCTCATATTTTGTACAGTTGGTTTGATCACATCATTAGAAACAAGTGTGAACAATTTTGAATCGTTGTGTGCAAACAATGACAACTGTGCTTTAGTTGTTTAACTTTTGCCGCTTGTGTTTAGATTTGCAGCACAAAAGGAATCCCAGTGTGATAAGTGTAAGTGAATGGAATTTGTTTAGAGTTTTGCAAAAGCGTGCATGAGATTTGAGCCTAACGGGCCTGAATGGTTTAGGTTTAGCAGAAGCAAGAGTGCTTTTATTCGACTAATGGTTTAAACTAGTGATAATTTGTTCAGAGATGGAGTGTTTTTAGCAATTCAGAAAAACTGTAAAATAATTCACCTCTCAGGACCCATTATTAAGCTCTTTTCCATCTTACTGCTTTTTCAGATACAGCTATATGATTGACAACGTCATACTGTTGATCACTGGAACTCTTCATCAGCGGGCCATTTCAGAGCTGGTGCCCAAGTGCCATCCGCTTGGCAGCTTTGAACAGATGGAGGCCGTTAACATCGCCCAAACTCCAGCAGAGCTCTATAATGCCATCCTGGTGGATACACCACTTGGTAAGACAGTCTGATATGAAAAATTCACACGAGTGACATTCACTTCATGTTTTGTAGACAAAGGAAGTCGGTGAGTTGGGAGTCTTGTCAGTACTTTTTAAGCATTCAGAAATTTTGTGAAACGACTCAAAAACATGTTCTAAATAATACCAAGGTGCTTATTTCTACATCACAGTTAAAGGCTGTGTCTGTTTGTTTCAGCTGCTTTCTTTCAGGACTGCATCTCTGAGCAGGATTTGGATGAGATGAACATTGAAATAATTCGCAACACTCTTTACAAGGTCAGCCTTGTGATGGAAGATACTGGGATGTAAATCTTAAACATTCATTAGGAATTTTCCTATGACATGACAAGTATGCATAAGCACAGAAACCTGCTGGTTTGTCTATGTGTGGGTAGTGAACTTTAACACTGTATGTAGGGGGGGATTCTATAGTGTTATAGTGCTGCTGACAAGGAAAAACTATACAGCTCATTAAACACTTTTCTTTCAAGATTCAAGATTTTTATTCATCACATACACCGTTATTTACACAATATGACGTGCTGTGAAATGTAAACCTGGTCAGCTTATTTCATTTGCATCAAATATGAATAGTAGATAAAAATGCTAAGATAAGATGAACATAAGAAATAATAATAGAAAAAAGTAATAATAACAACAACAACAAAAAATAGCAATAATGTAAGTTGGATTAGAAAATGCTAGGCATGTTACCTGCACAATATATAATGTCAGTATTACATCAGTTATCATTATATCAGTATATCCATTATTCTATAAATAATTCTTTATTTATAAAGGCCTATAACTAAGAAATCATGAGCTGTAGTTGATCGACACTCTGTGTCTCCAGGCTTATCTAGAAGCTTTCTACAAGTTCTGCACTTCACTGGGTGGCACAACCGCAGATACCATGTGCCCAATTCTGGAGGTGAGTAAACACCCGTGAAATCAAGTATAGGGGCCTTTATTCTGAAATAGGATTTTATTTATTTTTTGTTATTATCGTAACTGATATATTTCAGTGTTTTAAGAATTAAAGCAAAGATTTGTTTTTGTATCAGTTTGAGGCAGACCGAAGAGCTTTCATCATTACCATTAACTCCTTTGGTACGGAGCTCTCCAAAGAAGACAGAGCTAAACTCTTCCCTCACTGTGGCAAGCTCTACCCAGAGGGTCTTGCACAGCTAGCCCGCGCAGATGATTACGAGCAGGTCAAAGCTGTGGCTGAATACTACCCTGTGAGTATCTGTGTAGACCTAAATGAGTTTAAACTAACATTTCATCATGACTGCATGATTCCATTAAATGACAGAATGTTCATTTTGAGTGAACTGTTCCTTTAGTTGTTTTGATGTGAAGTTCACATAGCGTTTGTTTCTGGCGTTTTTGGCCACCAAAATGATTTGAGGATTAACATGAGTTCATGCTGCTTCAGGAATACAAGCTTCTCTTTGAGGGTGCTGGTAGCAACCCAGGAGACAAAACCCTTGAGGATCGCTTTTTTGAACATGAGGTGAGCAAAAGTTTTGACATGGTGAAAGAGAGAGAATGTTACTGCATTGAAAATCATAATTCAGTGATGTTTTTGATGTTAGCATCAAAATGGCTCTGTTTGAAAGCTCTCTGCTAACAATAAAATGCGGGCTATGTTTTCGCAGGTGAAACTCAATAAGCTGGCCTTCCTGAATCAGTTTCATTTCAGCGTGTTCTATGCCTACGTTAAGTTGAAGGAACAAGAGTGCCGAAACATTGTGTGGATTGCCGAGTGTATTGCCCAAAGGCATCGGGCTAAGATTGACAACTACATCCCCATTTTCTAATGGTACATAATATCAGTCTTGAATAATGATACACATTAACTGTGCTCTGTTATGTTAAGGTTTGAAAATGATGATCCTGTCTCCTTTGTTTCTTGCACTACCCCACTCTTACCTTTCATTGTGATTGTCTTTATTAGAGTTAAGGATCATTCGTTTTTGTTTGACAGACAAAACAGTGCAGTTGCATTCCCCCTCCACCCTTAATATTTTTAAAAAAAAAGTTTTAGTAAAGTAATAAATGTTCTTTTTCTTCATGATGTCATGTCTGTGAAACCATGTCACCTGGCAACCAGTCACAGCCCATTGCAAGTGAAGGATCCAGGGAATTACAGGAAAAACGGAAAGTTTAAGTGAAATGCAAAACTCAAGACATCTAATTTTCATACTCTTCCTGCTAAGAAAATATACATTCCATTATTATCATTTATGCATTGCATACTTTTTCAATTATTGTACATTTTTTTTCTTTTGTGCGTATAGATTCTTCACTATGTCTTGTTTGTTAAAATGAGAATTGTGTGCTTTCCATTTGTAAATTAGTGTTAAAATTTGTGCTGACAGTTTATGGAGTAGATCATATTTTATGATGGACAGCTGAATTAGTGAGGTCAAATGGATCTAATATTAAGAAATACCTTGCTCTCAGCTAAATCTGTTGTACTATTGTAACCATGTTGTCTGTATTTTAAGTGATCTAAATTAAATCTATGTATACTCTATATAAAAAGTAAGTCTGTGTTTGCATTTTTGTTTAAATTCTGTCTTTCAGAGAAAAAAAGACAAAAACAGCCACTATTGCAAGTTGTCAGCTACAATAGTATTAATAGTACTGTAGTTGCTTTATTCACCACAAGATGGTGCAAAGAGCCCAATCGTCCTTCATCAATGAATGCAGTTTGCCTTGGACTTGACATTTTGGCTACAGCATGAACTTCAGAATTTTAATTTGCATTTTACTACAGACAGACATTCAGCTGAACAAAAATGATTTACTGTACCTTCTGACATAGATGTAAGATATGCATTATAATCATAATTAGTCTATGGCTTTGTGCTATTGTGCTGAGATGTTTAAGCGTGTGATGTGCTAGTAGTTGACAGGAAGATTAGAGTCTGCCAAAACCCACGCTAGGCCTCGGGCTAATGATGCCATGCTTGCATTAACTCTGTGTTACTCCCTGTACTCTGCCAAAAGCTAATCTGTATCTAAACATGTGAAAGCCGTGCCAGCCACTTACTGACAGAGCTTTGTCAGTCCTTTGTAAATATCTGACTTGGTTTGAACATGCAGTTGAATGGCTGGTTATCTGTGTTTCAAATCCATGGATAAGAGATGGGCTTAGTGATGTTCTAAACACCCACGCAGTACACAGAGTTTTGTATTTCTGTTTGGATAAACATCACTTTTTTTTTTTTTTAGGGGGGCTTTGGATCACTCCCTGATGACCCCATCCTCACTCTTTCTACGTGCTAAAACATTAAGATTCAGGCCTCATTAAAAACGCTTAATTACTGCAAACAATCGCAGCCTTTTAGTTCTGCAGTGCTCTGGGTCTTTTGCAGATCAGAAGATAGAAAAGGGCTTGGACTCTAGCGATCTTTGTGAATGCAAATTATCTTAGCAGCCATCTCACTGCAGCCAAAAGAAGTGCACAATGAGGTTAAACAGAGTTTATACTCTCACTGCCGCACAGGTCATGGTAGTACTCCTGGAAAATGCATAAAATTCAGATGCGTCCAGCTGTTTCCTTTAATTCAGTATATAAATATGCAGGGTTGTTATGACCTATGTTGATGTTGAAATATTACTGTTGACTTCTTCATAATGCTATAGTACTGATTGCAGTATTCCTCTTTTTCATCAGAACCAGAGTCAGAATGAGCTTTATTGCCAGGTATGCTTACACATACGAGGAATTTGTTTTAGTGACAGAAGCTCCACAGTGCAACAGAATGACAGTGAAAGACAGGACACAGATAATAAAAGAATAAAAATAGAAACTCTCAGTATAGACAATTTTATATGTTCACCAAATAGCAATCAAAAAACATTTAGTTTAGCCAAATCTGATGCAATTCAACATATATAATGGAAGTCTCAGACTTTAGCGAAATGAGAAAATAGTAACCAAAAGTATTTACTTTTCTGGTTACTTTTGTAAATGCATGTGAATTTATGGAACAGTGTCATTTGAATTAGGTGATAATGATGAAAAGTTCTGTGTATAGTCACACTACAATTAACTCACTAGCCTTAGGGTCATTTCAAATTCTTCTGCAGAACACAAAGGAAGTGTCAAAAGTGGTTGCCAACATTCTTCAAAATAAATTATTTTGTGCTTCATCGAAGAAAGTCATACAGATTTGGAACGACATGAGGGTGAGTATATAATGATAGAATTTTCATTTTGTGGTGAACTAGTACTTTAAGTTCATGCAATGTTAAAAGTATAGTAAGCAGTATAGTAACCAGTCTAAGACCTACATCTTATGTCTTATGTCATTGAGCCTTTAAGAGCATGTTCACTATTCTCTAATTGGATTCCGATCCCTGCAATTGAGCAGGGTGATGCCCTCTCCACCCCCCTGGACACATCATCCCCATAATTAGTGGTGAGAGGTTGATGTTAAAAATGATTCAGAGAAATGCCTTTGGTTATTTTTTGCTGATACTAGGAAATGTAGTTATAGTATTTCTGTGGTAGTCGCCATGTGTTACCAATGCCCAGTAGGACAAGCATTTGGTGAGCTCTAATTAGATAGAGAAATAAAGATGATATGATATCCCATGAGTATGGGAGGCAACTGATACAGGACACTGTCAAATGCACACCGTCACCTGCTATAACTGGCAAAATGCTCACACTGGAGATGCAGGTTCAGAGATGCCTGACTGCATTCATCTTTGAAGACTTGTGGATTTGGTGGAGAAGGGAAGATGGATATAAAAATAGGTGTTATGTTACGTCTACATACTTGTGGCTTCCTTTGCTCTAGCAAGAAATGGCCCTCTGGTTGCACAAGCCACACTGGGATTTGACTGGCATTATTACAAGTGCACTGGGCAGCATAATCTCCACGGGCTTTTTCTTTGACAAGAAGATCTCTGTTGGAAACCAGATGAGCAAAAATAGCCTGTTAATGATCTTTTTGTAGGCCATTGTCAAGTAGTGAATGAGAGGAGAAGTCGAGGGCTGATGTATGCAGACTTGTACCCAGTGACCTCCACTTACAAACAGAGTGAAACAAAAGCGACACTTCCTGAAACATGAAAATGCTGCATCCTTTGTGTCTGAATGGGTGGGAACTGCTTTACAGTCACTGCACATGAACTGACATCACAGTCCCATGCTTATGCAAAGCTGCGAAAGCTTGCATCAGATAACGGGCGACATTCTGCGAAAGTGAACATGAAGAATAGCATAATTTAGTTCCGCTATTATTACTCAAAAAATGTAAATCAAGGTTGGGACCTAATTTCCATTAAGCCAGTGGGAGAACATAGTGAGATGCCATTTCAATTAGGCTATCTTTGCCAATCCATTATTTATTTGTATGGATGAAATTAATGGTATTGAGGCCTAAGACTACTGTTTTGGATGGGCATGTGTGTTCCGTGGTATCCTAAGCCCCTCTGTGCTCCTCAACTCAGTTTGGACATCTGATAAATGCCCCGGTGGTCCAGCCCCATGTCTTAGTGGCAAGTGCTGTGAATAAATACGCTATACATTGTCTACAATGTGATTGTGTCCCACAGTCCAGGAAGAAAAACAAACAGTGGGGACACAATGGCCTTTGAAGAGCATGATGTGAACTCTGCATTTTGGGCATGAATATTTCAGGTTGTTTTTACACTTATTTGTAATATTTTTTAGAAAATGTTTGCTGCTTAACGTAAAACTCATTTGAGTTTTAGAGAAAATTTTGCATTGAATTAATTATATAAGTATATTTTGAATACATAGTTAAAATCATTTTGTTAATATCACTTTTGATTCACACATTACTAAAAAATAAATAATAAAAAATAAAAATAAAAATAAAAATGATTAATGCATTTTATACTTAGGTTTTCAGTTCAAACAGATTTAATACAATTATGCAATTGAAAATTTCCCTTAGAGACAATATTTTTTTACCAACAGTTATTCCTAATTTTTCCTTCTACTTTCTCCTTCCGTTCATTTTTCCCCTTTTTTCATTTCATTTTTGTTGATAATGCCCACCACAACACATAAAATAATAATCATAATAATACTAATAATTAGAACAATAACAATGAAATACAAAAACAATTTACATATGTAAAATAGGGGGAAAAGAAAATAAAAAAAAAGAGCGAAAAAAATCGACAAACATGCCCAGACATTCAAAATTAATTATCAAACTCTTATAATGACACCCAATTCCTAAGAGTTAATTCAAATCAGATTTTTAAAATTATTTTTTTTTAAATAATATTAATAATAAAATAATAAGCTATGAATAAATTAAAAGGGAGGCAGATAAGGCTAAATGAATTAATATAATTATAATCAAAATAAAATTCTAATTCAAATTGCTATTACCTCTCAAATGTTACTACTCAGTCAATATTGTCCTATTTTCTGTCAATTTGAAAAAAAAAAGTTTTTTTTTCTGGTCTTCTTTCTCATGCTTCATCTTCCTATGATTAAAGTGACAGAAAACAAACAGCTGAGAGGAGATTCTTAGAAACAGACATATGTCGCTGTTCTTTGAAGTCTGTTATGGTTTTGGGTCTAGTTCTTTAGCCTAGTGAGTCTGGCCAGCACAAACGTCACCATTTTCCATCACTCCAAGTATGCTTAGTGTTAGGAACTTAGTGTGTTGATGTTGGCAAGCGTCCTGTGCTGGATTTTAACATCTGCAGCGCTGAGACAGTGCACAGCACTCCTCGCTCCTGAGGGAATTTGGCAAATGTGCACCATGGCCTTAAAACCTGTGGCACACCTGCAAAGGTTTTTAATGCTAAGCTTTTAAGCAGACTGAAATTTGTTGCAAGCAGCCCAGTCACTCACCTTTTTTAAGGTTAATCATAATATCAGTTCTGCATACAAGCACTGTTATCAACGTAAAGTGTTGCAATGGAAAATCCTGCGGATAGTCCTTGTATAGTGAATGAGAGCAGCTGTGAGGTAACTCTGGATGGACCTACAGGGTTTATTTATGTTAGTGGTGTGTTATTGTTCCCTTTTTGAGTGGCACAATCTCCTGTCTTGTGTCCTAAAAACCTGACCACCACCCAAGAGTTGACTTGTGTGTGAAACATTTGTGAGTTATTTTCCCCTTTTTTGAGTAATTTTCCTTTTCAGATTTGGCTGAACTCTTGCCTCAGGACACCACTAGCATTATTAATCTTAACTCTTTCTCAGAATGTTCTTCGCTTTTCTTTCTTCTGTGTCCAATTTCTCAACTCTAGGGCAACTGGGTCCAGTATCTTGTTTAATGTAGGCCTTTTTGCTATGTTAACTAATGGTGGCAGTATGGAGAGCAGTAAATGATGGGATAGTTGATGCAGACTTGAACTTGTATTGCCTACATGAGCACCACATCTCAACGTGTCAGAACGTACAGTCACTACAAATGGTTTTGTCTTGTAGTGCTTCATAATTGATAAAAGAAAATGTCATTAACAGTTGACATTAACATTTCAGGACTTTTCTTTCTGATTTCGTTAGAAATGTTTATTTTTAATTTTTTACATCATAGTGAAATTTTACATCATCACAGTAAATAATTTCCTACTTTGTGAAAAAAAATCTGTGTGATTCCCCTTTAACAGAGATGTTCCCTTTTTGAGTTTTGGTCCCTAAACAAACCCCACCGCCACCCCCCCCCCCTTCCCACCCGTGGAAGAGCACGTACAGTAACTGTTAGACCATGGCTTGGAGACCATCAAGAAGATTTCAGTTTTTCTTGTGTTGATGTATTGCCTTTTGAAACAGGAAGTTGGTGCTGGACACATTGTCCCTAACAGCTTTAGTTTTACATAACGGTCTGGTAAAATTGCACATGACAGCTTGGTTGGGAAAGAAAAAGTCAATGATGAAAGTTTGCTCTGAACAAAAAAAGACACAATGAATAGCAGAAACGTTTGTACATTTTATTTATTTATTTATTTTTTGAATGATTAATGATTTTCTGATAATCACACAAATTGCTGCAGCTGGGAGCGAGGTTGAGCGTACTTTTCTCTGTTTATTACACAAGTGACAGTCATATTTTGTGTTTACTTGCAGGGACCCTTTGCATTGTTTAGGTACAAAGTTCTCATCAATTATGAACCAAGTGCTGCTTTGTTAATCACAGGACCCAATGTGATGTGGTGTGTGACAATGTGTCCCATTTATTCCTTATTATGTTTCAGCTATCAAAGAAAGGCCACACTGCTCTTTCCAAAAACAACAAATGCAGTTAATGAGATAAACATGATTACCAATTAATCTCCCAGGATTCTGACCTTGCTCCAAAGGCTAAGCTTCTCAACTTTGGGTATTTTGAGCCAGTTCCCTGCTCTCTGAATGTCCCGATTCCATGAAATTTGAGCAGGCTTAGTTCTTGGTATAACTTTTACCAGGAACTGAGCATTTAGTGCTCTGGTCAAAAAACGTTGAAATTAATTGTTTTGAAATGTGTCAAAGCCTCAAAGATTGAGACTGAAGCCATTGTAGATCTGCTCACATTCGGCTGAATCCTCAGTTCAGTGTCCAGACTCTCTCACATAGAGACTGTGATTCATAACATGGTCAGTTAGACCATGGCATAACAAGGCAGCCTTGGCATCGGACTCTACCTCCACCTCGGCGGCCATCGCTCAGCGCCTTCTCCGACATTATCAGCCGACTGGGCGGCCTCACTGTCATCACAAGCACATTTGATTCAACCAGTTTTCGAAAAATAACACTTTTATTGTTTTCTTTAATAATTGCCTCACCATAGAGATCCCGTAATGGTCAGCGATGTTCAATAAATCATCCTTCCTACACCTGTAAAATTTATCTAAATTTGGGTTATCAATAAAGTTGGGTTTCACTCATGCCACTTTCACTATATCCGATAGTACTGTACACAAGCATTTCCTCTCTATTACAGCGCAAACCAACATAAAGATACACACACACACACACAAAATTAACATCTGGGAAAAATCTAATTGTTTAGATCCCGGACGAGCCCCCATAAATGTTTCGTCCCTTAAGTTTTTAGGAATCAGTTGGGCTAGGGGTAAATGGGAAAATTATATTTGGTAAAGTGTGTGTGTGTGTGTGTGTGTGCACATATACAAGAACGTTGGCAGGCAAATAAAAGAGAAGCAAACTCCACTCAAACTATTTATTGTTCTAGGTTGTGCAGTGCTCAGTGAAAGGTGGAGAGATAGTATTCACAGTATTTACAAAAGAACGGGGAACAACATAACAATGACAAAACAAAAATGTGGGAAGGAGGAGCACGTGAGGTGCCAGATAAAAGAAATAAAACAAAACACCGTAGCTAGTCCTCCTATAATACTGAGCTGAAATACCAACAATAATCTTTCCATTTCTAGGTCGGAAAGACAAAGATCTTCAATGTTACAACAGTCTAACTAAATTACTCTAGCTAAATGAATAAACAAAACATACAGGGGGTGGCACTCTCTCCTACCCTAGTGTGTCTAATACAAATAAATTGTCCTACATGATGTACAATCGCACAACATACTTACCTGCTCAGGCCTTCCCAACCTTACACACAACGTGAGGACTGGTGAAAACAGAACAGTAAACGTAACTGTACACTGTATTATCAAAGGGTGTTTTAAAAAGTATTCAACACACAGTATACAAGAAAATCTCTGACAGTAAACAGAACAATACAACAGGGAGCGTACAAGCGTATAACAGCAAAAACAAGCAAAAGCAAATTGAGCAATAAGCTGGGGCGTGCCGGACAGTTTCGGATTTTTAAACCGGGTGGCATAAGATGATTGGATTGCATGAACCGGGGCGTCATCCTCCGGGATGAAGAATGACAAGCTGGTGGACCAATGGAATCTGAAACACATACAAGCAGTCTACCACACATATACAAATGCATCTCTTATGTATGTAGCAGCATGCGTTACAGTGGCGCTCATCCCATTTCCACCCTTCCCTCCTCTTTATGGTTTATTGCTATCCCAGTAACAGGCCTTATGCATGTTACTTAAATGTTGCATGTTTCTTAACTGTTTTGAACATTTGAACCCTGTTTTCGGGAAATTAGTTTCAGGACAATGGTAGCCTATGTAAGGGCACATTCCCCCCAAATGGCTGAATTTTCAGCAGTCATTCCCAACCTTACACACAACGTGAGAACTGGTGAAAACAGAACAGTAAACGTAACTGTACACTGTATTATCAAAGGGTGTTTTAAAAAGTATTCAACACACAGTATACAAGAAAATCTCTGACAGTAAACAGAACAATACAACAGGGAGCGTACAAGTGTATAACAGCAAAACAAGCAAAAGCAAATTGAGCAATAAGCTGGGGCGTGCCGGACAGTTTCGGATTTTTAAACCGGGTGGCATAAGATGATTGGATTGCATGAACCGGGGCGTCATCCTCCGGGACGAAGACTGTTTTGAACATTTGAACCCTGTTTTTGGGAAATTAGTTTCAGGACAATGGTAGCCTATGTAAGGGCACATTCCCCCCAAATGGCTGAATTTTCAGCAGTCATTACTCCAATCTTCAGTGTCACATGATCTTTCAGAAATCATTCTAATAGGCTCATTTTGTGCTCAAGAAAAATTTCTTATTACTATCAATGTTGAAAACAATTGTGATGCTTAATATATGTGGAAACCATGATTTTTTTTTCAAGATTCTTTGATGAATACAAAGTTCAAAATAACAGAAATAAAAATCTTCCGTGACTGCTGAATAGTTAAAATGTGCATTTTGGAAACTTTATACAGAAAAACTGTATCGCAAGTTCGCAACGAAAGATCAACATTTTTCTAGCTCTGTTATATCTGGCTTGTAAGACTCTGGCTTCATTACACAAACTGAAATTTGCAATTAGCATAGCTACATACAATTGCTAATTAACACAGCAGTAGTGGGTGGCTGGGTTTCAGTACAGTGATTAGAGAAGGTCATTTAGCATTGACAAAGATCTTTGACCAGCTGAAGGAAGCCATTGTTCATGTTCTCTGACAGGAAATACAAAAAACACACAGATCGTTTATTTAAAAAATCTACTTTAATATACTCTAAGAATGATCAAGTGAACAATTTACATTTTTGTCTGTTCTTTTTTCCATATTTGTATAAAATTCACAGTTCAAGTGATTTATTTAAGAACAAAATGGCATAAATACGCCAACAAAAATGTGACATGGAAAAAATAAACAAATATAACAAATGCTAAAGGATTGAGTATAATACATTTAAAACATAACTTCTGTCTTTAGGAAGCACTTCAGCCCATTGGTCACTTAAAAAAAACTATATTTACTTGAAGTTGACCAATTTGACTCTGGTTTGATCATAGTAACATTATCATCAGCACCTCAGTGCAGTATGGAAAGAAAGCCTCAGATGTTTGGCTGTTAATGATCAATTTCACATAATGAAATTTCACATCAAACTCAATTGAGGTGTCTCCATGGTGAAAACCTAGAATTGATGCCTTCTGCAGAATACATATACCGTATGTTATCTGTTTGGATTTTGCCTCACCTGAGAACTTGTATTCACTATAAATATGGCCTGTGGGCATGACCTCTTTTTTATCATTATCTTCATGATGCTCAAGAGTGTCAACTGCCTTTTAAGAACTGGGTTTACCACAGATGATTTGGTGCAATTCAGTGATCCCCTCAAAATATTACACAATATGTACAACAAAATGAAGACGAGAAAAGTAAAGTATACACAATGGAAACAAATCTCTAGAAGTAGATCACATTAGTTGTGCTAAAGGATGTTCTACCACACCGACCTGTATCAGAAACAAGCGATATCTCTGAGGCTGGTCTTTTTTTTTTCTTTCTTTTTTTTTTTTTATTGTTGTTTTGTGTATTCAGGTTATATTGAGGCTGTGTGATGATGTTGATTGGTTAGGCAGGGTGCTTCCTAGGGCCCGAGGACAGCATTGTATGTACAAAGGAGTTCTGGAGGAAATAATGTCAGATGCTAAAAGGGAAGTAGCTGCAGATAAAGTACAAGAGCATTAACCCCGGCCCGGCGTAGCCCTACCACTTGGGGTTGAGGAGAGGGATGCGTCCAAACATGTGTTGCTGGACAGGGCTCCGATCCCAGGGCGGTTTTCTGCGTAACTCGGAAGGAGTTCCTTGAGTCTCCAGCAGGTATTCATCCCCTATGCTTCTCAGAAGGCTCGGGGGTGTCAGGTTGGCCCCCATCAGGTTCTGTACCTGTTTCCAGTACTCTGTGTTTACTGTCTTGCCCCTCCTGCATAGTTAAAGAAGGCAGAAAGCATGATGCAACTTGAATGTAGGGGAGCCCCACAATCGTTCCCTTGCGACTCCCAGCACTTTGCCGCCATTGATTTTTCATTTTTGTTAAACATTGGTATGGGACACTTCATTCCGTAGTTACAGGGCTTAATGTCAGCCTGAATTTTTCTATTGGCCGGACTATCTGTTCATGTCGCGTGTAAAGAATGGACTTAAAACCTACATTGATACCCTGCGTGCTCATGCTTGTCCCTAAACAAATGCAAACAATGAGAATACTTAATATATGACATTGTGCAGTTTTCGTCAAGATGTAAAACCTTGTTAAGAATATCCATGCTGGGCCTCATTACCAGACACACGACCAGCTCGGTGGTACTTTCATTTGAAATCGCCTTTTAGCACGGCTCCATTTTGTTAGCGTTAGGATTACACAAAATTAAACTTAAAGCTCCCATATTGTCAAACCCGTTCACAAGCTTTTCCGGTTCTGTGATTTTGTGATTACATGACGCGTCCTGTTGGTCTACTGCTAACGATTCACTAAAGTTTAACACTAACAGTCCGTCCCACACAGCTCCAAAATTACAAAACAGCGTTCTGGTTCTAAGTAGCTGTGACTTTTCACGAACCGTTGTGACTTCCGTAAAGAGTTGAGGTCAGAACTACACAGTCACGCCTTCAGTCACCACCCCGAGCACCACCCACAGACCCACTCTCCTTTTGCCAAACCCCCAAACAACATCGCGGAACATGTCGAAAAGGCGGTATCCTTAACACCAAGAAACTTCAGATAGGCGACTGTAAAGGTACACTGTCTCACTCAGAGGCTGGACGGATCTGAAGGAGTGTAGAGCAGGGGACCTACAGCCTATAAACATGTATAGTAAAGACACAATCACCTAACCGTGTCTAGTTAGTCATGTGAAGACGTACTATACATTTTAAAATTAGCCCCCCCCCCAGGGGGCAAATATTTTACAGATACACCCGTATGTTCACGCCAAAATTATATAACAACAATGTATCTACTACACAATTACAAATGACTTATATATGATCATCAGTTTGTGTTTTACAAACATGCACCCAGAATGATTCATACACGACCATAATCGGAGATGCCTAACCATAGACATAGGCAAGACATCCTTGGACTGCGCTCATAAACAACACATAGACATACTTTATTCTCACCCAACCCCCTTTTGTGATAAGAAGTGTGCGCTGCAAACGCGGCATTTTTGACGATCGTTTCTGTCCAATCCGCTCGCTTTATCGCGTTTAACCACAGCTGTCGCCGTTTTTTTGTCTGGCAGTGGCAGCAGATCTGCGGCAATTGTGGTCCGGGGGGGGGAGATCAACTTTCTAAAATGAGGCTGTATTACGTTGATTTCATGGCACCAAAACATACACAACAAGATGATATTTAAGCCTCTTATCTTGGTAGCAGAACCCCGCGCTGGTTTGAAGGGAGCGTCAGATTTCCCTTTGTTTGTCTGAATCCAGATAGCGCTGTGAAGTGGCGACCCTAGTTACCTGTGGTTGGTCTGGGTGTGCGTCATTCAGAAAACAGCAGGCCAATCAGAAGAGAGGCTCCTGAATATTAATTAGACAGACCAAAATAGACCTGTTCTCAGCAGAGCTCCTATGAGAGGAGCTGTAAAAATATATTGAGAATTGTTTTTTGGTACTTATACCGCAAATATATATTCTTAAGGACATCAAAACTTAAAATAAAACTCCAGAAAGGTGTACAATATGGGACCTTAAATATTTGCACTTTGTTTGGCTTCTTTGATATCATCATACAAATAATGGTAAAAACAAGATAAAGAATAAATATAAAGTATAAATATTTGTATATTAAAGAACAATAATAAATAATGTATTTTTAATAATGCAGTGTGTTTAGAAGGGGATGAATCAAATGGCTCACTTCTTGCCTGTAGTTTAACTTGCAATATGTTATAAACCAAAATCTATAAACCAGTAAATTGAACTGGATGTTAAAAAGGTCATCTGCAGTTTATACACCAAATCGTCCATATAAGTGGCCTTAGACCTTGTCAGGCAATTTGCCTAAACACTGTGTTTTATGATAACAGAAAGTCTAAATTTCATCAAATTACAACCACTGTGACATGACTAGAGATCGGCAGTATACAGATAGGTGAATCATCAAACTGGAAGTATACAATATTTTGGTATATGTAACTTGGTCATTGTAAAAATGTTAATCACCTGTCTTAAAGGCAGAGGGTAAGATGGTGGAGACTTTGACACCCCATGGCTCCAGCTCATGACGAAGTGTGCTGATAAAAAGATTTAGAGCAGCTTTTGAAGCCCCGTATGATGCCAAACAAGGGAAGGGATGCTCACCTGCAGAAACAAACATTAAATAGAGATATCTCAATCACAATTTACAGCACTGCATATCCTTGAACATTTTAATGAGCAGGCTGATACGATAAAGGCTGTAAAAACTACGTAAGAAGAGCTACCACATTACTGTTTTTTTTTACCACATTACTGCCACGTTGCCTGAGAACTGGTAAAGACACAATGAAGACCTTTATGGGACGCATTCCAAAAGTCCAGAAGTTATGGTGTTTTTTGACTGAGGGAGTGTCATTCATTGTAGGGGTAATAAAGATGTACGAAAAAAAAAAGCTGGATTGTAGCCAGGACAATCATCAGTTTAACGGTGGAAACAAAGCAGTTCTGTAGAGGTTAATTGCAGATTGTTACACGTTTATAAAACATGTAATTTTGCCTCAAGACGTTGCAGAATAAAAGGGCTTGTGTTCAAGGAGGATGTACGGGATGTTTTAAGACAACAGGCCTCCTGTAAGCCCTCTGAGAGAATGACTGTTCATCTGTATTGTGACAGTAGCATCTGCTGCTCATGACAGCTAAAACATTTTGTTTTCCTTTACAGTGAGACTGCAATGATGGAGACATCTTTATTTAAAAGGGCTGTGCGCCAGAGTTTACAGAGAACTCAACGGCGTCCTGCTCCAGGCTGTTACTCATAGTAACACACTGTTTTGGCACAATGGCAGTAAACAATTGGAAATAAAATCAGGGGAGCCAGGCAAAGCTAAAAGCACACTGATTTTCCCAACTGTGAATTCCAGCATGAGCTTGAGCAGAGAGCTGCTCTCGGTTGAAATTGTTAGTTGACACTTGAGAAGGAAGGAAAACAGGTGGATTACAGTTTGGGCTCCGATTAGTGTTTGGTTAGGTGTGATAAAGCCAGATGGAAAGCATAAAATAAACATCTGAGTGACAGAGATTCATTTATAAGCGCTGGCAGCTTTATGTGGATGGCAGAGAGACTTCTAAGTAGATTTAGCACTGAAACAAGAACCTGCAAATACTCATAAAAGTGTCATCATGCGTACAATTTAATTTACTCGTTCTTTTCTGTTTCTTTTATTAGTGATGAAGTCTGAGTAGAGTGGCTTGGATATATAATATTTGTATAAAAGATCTAGCTGAATGGTTAGAGCTCACGTGTACGTGTACGTGTACGTGTACGTGTACGTGTACAGTACCTGAAGGGCTGGAGATTGTCACAATCCTGCCTTTAGCCTGTCTGAGAAGTGGCAGGAAGGTTCTGGTGACAGTGAGTGTTCCAAAGAAGTTGACCTCCATGCATCCTCTGTAGTTGGACATCAGGGAGAGCTCAGCATCCCCAACATTCACACACAATCCAGCATTATTAACAAGCCCCCACAAATCTAGAGAAAAGAAAACATGCATAGGTATAATATACTGTAGATTACTTAGTTTTATGCTGTAATTATGACTTTTAACAAACTGGGAGCACTGAAATTTTTGATTAATTAACCACAATTCATTTGGTCATTTTAGAAGTTGGAATACATTCAAGGTAACCTACAGACCACTTGGATGTTTGCTGGTTGAGAACCTCTGCTCTTAAGTGACAGTTGCTGAAGCAAAACTGCAAAATTGTCATTCATTGCGTTGGTCATCACATTTTTTAAAACTATCTGCATTGGTCTGAACTTGTGACACCTAAGTGTACAAATGTGCTGGATGTGTTTATTGTCTTTAGCACCATCAGAACACATGGTTCAGAATACAGCACATTTTCAACCCCGTCTAATGGATTGTCCAAGAACTTCTGGAGAATCACAGAGATACAGAGTGGCTTAGTACAGAGGGATTGAGTGATCTGGATTTTATCTGCTGATATTGCATAGAATTGTTTGTGATGACAGCATGTGATTTATATCTATCTGGTTACACTAAAACTCTGCCCAGATTTAATGCCTGGTTAAATAAGAAAAAAGTGTGTTTACACTGAGATAATGATTATCTTCACCCTTACCCTCAACTTTTGTTTGATCAATAGATTTGGGAAATTATTTGCAGAATAAGGAAACCAACACCTCAACCGAGAAAGAAATGAAGCAGGGAGAGGAGAGAACAACAAAGGCCTGAAACAATCTGATAAAAACATAGCTACTGTACACAGAGATTGAGTTAGTTAAGAAATCTTAAAAATAAAGGTTCTTTATTGGGATTTATGGTTCCACGAAGAACCTTTAACATCCATAGAAACTTTCCATGGCACAAAAGGTTCTTTGTAGAGGAAAAAGTTTATTCACACAATATTTTTTTTTTACTGTCTTTAAAGAATTGTTCAAGGTCCTTTCGGGAACCCAAAATGGTTATTCTATGGCATGACTGTGAAACCCTTCTTATGGAAACTTTATTTTTGTGAGTGTATAAGGGGAAAAAAACTAAATCTGCAAAACTATATCAGATATTAAGATATACTGTATGAGCATTCAAATATATCCTCACTTTTCCCTTAGCTTAGCATCTAAATTGAGGAGAATAAAATACTGAACTAGTGACTTTGAGTTTTGAAAAAGGCAGCATGGAAAAATACAGTTTTTTTTTTCTGAAAAAAAAAAAGTCATAAGCCACCTGGCGCTGTGGTGTGTATGTTTGAAAATACAGCAGCCCCTTGATGAACTGCCAAATTATACACCACCCTTCCACCCCATCCCCTCCTCTTCCCAACACTTTCTCTGAGATTAAACATCCACGTTGGTCACGTACAAACAAACAAACAAAAAATGCTCACACACTACATACACATACCTGACTATGCTGAATCTCTTGTAAAATAAACAGCACTGACAAAAAATTTGCCCATGGAGCACAAATTAATTGATTTATTTAACCTACTTTAAAGGTAATTCAATGAGGTGCTTTGTTGATAGCATGGTTCCAAAGCTGGTTCAGCAGAAACGTTAATGGAAACCACAAGCTGGTTAAAGTTTATTCAGGGCAACCAAAAGTTGCTGGCAGTTTTCAGATATACGAACATTCATACAGAGGTATTTTATGTTCATTGTGTTCAAACATGTTGGAGTGTTATTGTGAGTGTGTATTTCTGGCATAGCGCAAGAGTAAATCCTTACCTCTCATGCCAAGTTTAGCCTTGGTGTCGAGCAGGGCTTGCTGTACCTGCTGAGGCTGGGTGATGTCTACCTGCAGGAGGGTAAGGCGTGATGAACAGACTCTGCGCAAGTGCTTGGCTCCCTCTCCATCCAGGTTCAATACAGTCGCGAACACTTCAAACCCCATGGCATCTAACCGCTTTGCTGTAGCATTACCAAACCCTGAATCACAACCTACAGAGACGGGAAAGAAACATGAGAATTACAATCCAAACACTCTAGTCTAAATACTCACATTTTGGCAAAATTTCCCAGTAATTTCACTTAAATGGCATCTTACGCAAGACCACATCAATATTATCATCACCCTAATAGCTGTTTTGGATTCCTTTTTGAACACTTAAGCCAGTTTTAGGAAATTTTCTTGTATGGAACAAGAGTGAAAACTTGATGAGGATGCATTGTCAACATTGGTAAAATGTCCAGGTGCATCTCAAGAAATTAGAATGTCATAGAAAAGTTAATTTATTTCAGTAATTCAACTCAAATTGTGAAACTCGTGTGTTAAATTAATTCAATGCACACAGACTGAAGTAGTTTAAGTCTTTGGTTCTTTTAATTGTGATGATTTTGGCTCACATTTAACAAAAACCCACCAATTCACTATCTCAACAAATTAGAATATGGTGACATACCAATCCGCTAATCAACTCAAAACACCTGCAAAGGTTTCCTGAGCCTTCAAAATGGTCTCTCAGTTTGGTTCACTAGGCTACACAATCATGGGGAAGACTGCTGATCTGACAGTTGTCCAGAAGACAATCATTGACAACCTTCACAAGGAGGGTAAGCCACAAACATTCATTGCAAAGAAGCTGGCTGTTCACAGAGTGCTGTATCCAAGCATATTAACAGAATGTTGAGTGGAAGGAAAATGTGTGGAAGAAAAAGATGCACAACAAAGTGAGAGAACCGTAGCCTTATGAGGATTGTCAAGCCAAATTGATTCAAGAATTTGAGTGAACTTCACAAGGAATGGATTGAGGCTGGTGTCAAGGCATCAAGAGCCTCCACACACAGACATGTCAAGGAATTTTTGTCGTATTCCTCTTGTTAAGCCACTCTGAACCACAGACAACGTCAGAGGCATCATACCTGGGCTAAGGAGAAGAAGAACTATACTGTTGCCCAGTGGTCCAAAGTCCTCCTTTTCAGATGAGAGCAAGTTTTGTATTTTATTTGGAAACCAAGGTCCTAGAGTATGGAGGAAGGGTGGAGAAGCTCATAACCAAAGTTGCTTGAAGTCCAGTGTTTATTTTCCACAGTCTGTGATGATTTGGGGGGCAATGTCATCTGCTGGTGTTGGTCCAATTGTGTTTTTTGAAAACCAACGTCAATGCACCCGTTTACCAAGAAATTTTGGAGCACTGCTTCCTTCTGCTGACCAGCTTTTTGAAGAGCCTGTTTTTATTTTCCAGCAGGATTTGGCACTGCCCACACTGCCAAAAGCACGAAAAGTTGGTTAAATGACCATGGTGTACTTGACTGGCCAGCAAACTAACCAGACCTGAACCCCATAGAGAATAAGATATTGTCAAGAGGAAAATGAGAAAAAAAGAGACCAAAAAATGCAGATGAGTCCCTGCAAGACCATGTCACGAACCTGGGCTTCCATACCACTCCGCAGTGCCACATAACTGATCACCTCCATGCACGCGAATTTACCCGGCCAGTATGTAATAGCAAAAGGAGCCCCCTACCACGTTATCTGCCCCGTACATGTACAGTTAAATGAACATTACTTTTCCAGAAGGCCAACATGCACAAAATAATGTTTTTATGGTCTATGAAGTATTCTAATTTGTGAGATAGTGAATTGGTGGGTTTTTGAAAAATGTGAGCCAAAATCATCACAATTAAACTTTTCGTTGTTTCTTGTTTCTTTTCTTTTTATTTTTATCTTTTTTTTGTATAAAAGAACCAAAGACTTAAATTACTTCAGTCTGTGTGCATTGAATTTATTTAATACATGAGTTTCACAATTTGAGTTGAATTACTGAAATAAATGAACTTTTCCACGACATTCTAATTTATTGAGATGGCGTAATATGAGATGCCTGTATTATAATCTCACTTCTATGACCTCAGCAAAATCAGAACAGTACAACAGGAAACAAAAATACAATTATATAAAGTCTTCACCCCACATCAAGTAGCATGATAGTATGATGCATCAATCTCTGAAACACGACTCTCTTATCTCTTTACTAGATTACACACCTGAAAGAGATATTGGTGTTAGTGAACTTCGATTTGAGGACTTTGTGTTTTGGGAGCTTTATTACTAAAATGATAAAAATGCAATTTAGGACTCAGTGTGTTAGAAACAAATGCAGCCATGGTTACAAATGCATGCACATGATTTTGATATCTGACACTCACACACACATTTACAGAAGTGGTGGCAGGGAATGGCACATTAATAAGGAAATTTAACATCTGATCTTTATGAGGGTCATTTGAGTACAAATAACGTATAAATCCACAGGAACTTTACCCTCAACACGCAGAAGAATGCTGAAAAAAAGGAGAGTAACTAGATTTTCTGTTTTTTTTTCTTTTCTACCCCTGATGTGCATGTTGTTCTTGGAACTGAATGCCAGTGCTCTACAGATTCTGGAAACAAAAAGTGACATGAATAGACACACAGACATAAAGATTTCTCTCAATGTGAGGTCTACAGCATAATTGAACCGCTGGGCTTTAGAAATGAATGCTTTCTGTGAGTGCCAGGTTTTATAATCTTTGTTCTTTTAAAAAAATATTGTTAGGAATTTTCTTTCCATCCAAACTAAACTTATTCCATTCTGTGTCTCTTTAGGTTGGCAGGGATGTCAAAGTTGTAAACCTAAAATAAAATAATAATAAAATTGTAATGCACGAAAATGTTTATACACTGTCCAGAGGTCAGTGGCCTCACTTTTCACCTCTAATTTGTGAATGTGTGGCAAACAATTATACACCAGTTATGATAACAGCAGTTAGTGTCCAGGGAGAACAAACACACAAAAACAATCACACCTCTGCATTTAAAGCAAGTGTTATCTCAAGGTCCTCTGAGGACATGCACATATCTGTCAGTACACTAGCTGGGCCCTCGCTTTGTCAGTGTGTTATCCATAACAGATCCACAAAGTATTTTTCAATAAACACGAAGAGTCTGCAGAAGAATGGGGGAGCTAAGAATACAGTAATCAAGACTAACAGATTTTAGCTGATTATGATGATTATTATTATTAATAAATTATGCCATTGTTGAGATAAATGTACCTACCTGGCCATTTAACTTTTTATCACCACTCTTCATATTTATTTATTTATTTATTTTTAATATTGCCCAGGTCAATTATTCCCAGCCATGTTCCCCAGCTGGTACTTAAGATGGTTCCCGATAATTCCAATTCTGGTAATTCTAGTTCTTAGGTAATGCTAGGAACTATGTGGAAAAAATAGTACTTTCCATAAACTAGTGAAAGCCAAAAAGATGATCACACAGGGAAATCTGCATATTAGTTCTAATGTTTTTCCACGATCACAGAGGGAAATCTGCATATTAGTTCTAATGTTTTTCCACGATCACACAGGGAAATCTGCATATTAGTTCTAATGTTTTTCCAAGTCGCATATCAATGGGCCAAATTTCAAACTGCACCATACTGTGACTATTCATGCCTCGAAAAATGCCTGCACTGCTTTTGATGCAACATTCCAAGGTACTAGATTTGCACAAGTAAACAAAATTACACTGTTTGATCACAAATTATTTTTTGTTAAAAAAGTCAAAACATGGGTAAAAAACATCATAACATCAAATATAAATATATGTACCCTGAAACGAAAGCAAGAGCACCCTCAGATGATAATGTAATATAATATTTTTCGTGAAACAGATTTAGCAAACGCTCCATGTTTTTTGAGACTCTGCTCCGGAGAACGTGAAATGTTCCTTTTTACAGCGTGTTCTTGCAGCAGTGAGAAATGTAGTCAATCACACGCATGTTTGTTGATCTCTAGAACGCAATGACCAATCAGAGGTGTTTAAAGCTGCAGTCCGTAAGTTTTGCCTCTGTTTTGTCGCCATCTCTGTTTGAAACCTGCAATTGCAGTAACTTGCGGAATTATTTTCATTACGTGGTTGTGCTCCAACACTGGTTCCAGCGCGGATGAATCTAATGTTTTGAGGTGAATGTGTGGCTGTCAGTCACCGCACCGGTGTGGATATTTACTGTACTTAGGAATCACAGATTCTTGCCTACGTCTTGGAATATATGACCCAAATAAGAATTTTCACCGGATATTGTCATCTGAACAAGTAAGTAACAAGTCTGCCACGTTTGTTCTGACCAACTGAGGATAAAAAGCATTACAATAAACCAATGGTGATTAAATCTAATGATCATTTAGCTCATATCACATCAAACCGTGCAAATTATTATTATTGTTATACTTTGTTCTAATTGTGAATGTTAACACATCAAGCATTGCGTTACTATGTGTATTAGAGTGTAGTAGCGTGTAGATTTCAATTTCTGCACAGTAATCCAATTGTCATACCATTTGAATTTCATATTAAGAAATTCTTTTAACCCAAAAGGCAAATTATTCTTCCTTTGAACTGGTTCTCTTTAACATACAAATCCTGTGTAATCCCAGGCTATCTGCAATCAGAAGCACATTTAAAACTGGAATAATTTAATTTCAGTCACATGTGTTTCATAAACATAATCCTTTCTGGATTACAATCCGCCATCAAAAAGATAAATGTTAATGATAAATTCTAAATGCTGTGAGAAAAGGCTAACGATCCGCCACCTGCAGGATCCTCACACGCCATAGTCTACTAGCCGGGACAACTTCTTTATGTTTACAGAAGTGACGTAATGATGCAGTGCCATGCTCGAATTTCCCGCGAAAACCTACCCGTACCACTCAAATTAGAAAACATTATTATAAACTAACCGTTGTGAATCGGGCTAAAGTAAGGTGATAGTTTTGAACACTGGCTGGTTATGTACTTGCTATACTTGTACTACAGTTTTAAGTTAGAATCAATCACTGCTCCAAACGCCAGAGTTTTTGTTTGGAGTGCTGCCTGCTCTCTCGCTAATCCTCTCTCCCAACTACATGACGTAAGTAAACGATTCATTGTGCTGTGTAGATAACTTTATTGATTTTAATGGAACGTTGTGAGATCACAAACTTAAATGAGTGACAGCTTTTTAGTGATTGTAAAGTGAGTGGTCTTTCGCACTTACGAGACTATCAGTCTATGGAGGCTATAGCTAAACCACAAAATAAAAGTAGTGTTTTTTAATGCAAGAGGACCGACGGCCAGTTACATGCTGCAAAGTTTTGGAAATTACATCTACATATAAATGCGTGATTCACTCCCGAAACTGCAATCGACAGTGATACAAGCATGGGACAAAATTATGGCATGTCAAAATAGATGCGCACAATGTAAATGCAGACTAATAGATTACTAAAAAAATATTCATAGCCTATTAATATATTTTTACAATTCCATTCAAATTATTTGTAAAAGCAATGACTTGTAAATAATCTTAAATGTCTCAGTGTACATTGCTGTTCTTGTTATGGTGGAGCGGAGCCGTTGCTTAGGCCTATATTACATCTGCCTCAATTTTAGTGACTCAGTAATTTGATTCTTAACTGTCCATCTAAAAATAAAATGTAAAGTTTGAAATCTAAAGCTAAAGTTCAAGTAAATGTGTATTTGTCCATTGACTGTAAAATTTAAATGTGAATTTTAATAAACTTGTAATTAAAGTTCAGTTAAATATTTAATTGTCCATTCAATGGGCAATTAATCCAATTGTCCAATCCAATTGTCCATTGATTAGTCAAATCAAAATGAATGGCTCTGCAAATCCATTAATATAATTTACAACAACTGCAAACAATAAATTAATTGTGATTTTTATCGTAACATTTTGATTTTGATGCATAAATGTCAGTTTTAACAATGAAAAGTAATATTACAGACAGTGATGCATCTAGAACAACAATAATGTGCATAGTTCTTCTGATCTACTTAATATAACTTCTTAATCTGGTTAGTTTCTATTAATATCGAAGGTTATATGCTTAATAGCTCTGTTTGACACATTTTGTATTGGGGGTGCCTGCTCCATGTTTCTATCCCCTAAGGGGTCCTTGCCCTGAAAAAACGTTGAAGACCCCTGATGTAATGTATTATTATCTGTTTTCATCAGTCTGACTAAAATATACACTTATACACTGATAAAAATGTTCATTTTAGATGTTGACAGTAAAAACAGATCTTATGTATGTTGTGCATTAAATAATCCCATGTGCAACATAGTGCATTCTATTGTATTATTTGCAATTATAATCTGCTAAATGAAATATGATTATTTCAAAAGTAATTGGTGGTGAATTATAGCTATAGGTCTGTCAACATCTAATTTGTGCATCTGTGCTCAATGAATCCTCTCTGAACTCTGGCCCCATGATGCCACACGTAGGCCTAAACCTTCCTTATCTGTTTAACCTCTTCACCCGACTTGACCAATGGCAAGAATAACAAAGGTGTCCCTCCCCTACCCTTTTCTCCAAATATTTACCATGTGCTGTTATGGAACATTGATATGGGTATTATTAGACATCTCGGGTCTAGCATATCTCATCTCACACTCAACTGGCCTGCATTCTGGAGTTGCTCCAGGGACATTGGGTAAGGAAAAGGCCTGCCAGAGCCCTGATGAGCCACTTCTGAATTCCCACACACACATGTGATTGCAGTGAAGCCCACAGGGCTTGGAGGACAGTCGGTACTGGCACTGTGTGCTGATCAGCGAAGCAATATTTGGAACTTCCCTGGCTTCAGCAAAAAAGAGCTAAACAAGAAACAGGGAGGGTGACTGAGAGACAAAGAAGCAGAAACGAGGCAGACACACATGTATACTGTAGTGGTCTAAAAATGTGCAGGACACTTTACATCCCTTAAAAATGCCTGAATGGCATTGCAATAGATGCAAAATATCAAACCAATTGGCATCTGCAAACAAATAATGCTAGACTTTTAGAACTAACTTCACTTTTATGAGGATTTTTTTTATTTTTAATAATTTTTTTTTAAATCACTACTCAAAGCATTTCGTGGGATATTAGAAAGTCAGTTTCCTCTGGAAACTTAAAAATACATATATTATTATTAATAATAGACTAATATAAAATTATAATCGTAATATTAATAATGATCTAAAAGTATTACAATTAACATATTTATACATTTATAAATGTCTAAATACTCTTTTGTATAGAGTTATACAAAATATCAAAAATAATATAATGAAGAAGCACTTATTAATAATATATGACGTTTATACACTCTAAGACATTTACAAACATTCTAAGTGTAGCTTAAGTGTCTAAATAAATACTATTTTGGTCATGTGTATATGCAGAATATAAAAAAAAAATATATAAGAAAATATAACAACAACAATAATACTACAAAAATCATCTATACACTTCTAAGTGTAGCTTAAGTGTCTAAATAAATCATTTATTTATCTAAATAATATTTGGGACCAAGGTATATACATCTTTCGCCTCACTCACTTGTGAGTGGCTTGCATTCAGGTCTCTGAATAATGTGGGATTAATCGTGCTTCCTCCTGCTGTCCTCAGCATGTAAACACAATGGAGTGTGCCTCATGCTAAGTGATCAGATTTCCCACTGCCCTTCATCACACATACAGACTGATGTCACTTGGTACTTAGTAGCTCATTTACAGATCCGGATTGACGTCATACTTTTCATAGAAATGTTGGGTTCTGAATGAATTATACACTGACTAGTCTAATTCTTACAAATCTCCATAACTCTATTGGGGATAGTCTAAAGAAGCAAATGTTAGTGCGGACAGATGAAGAGATGAGAGCGTGTGTTTATTTAACACTAGAAGTTCACACGTTCGTGGTGCTAGAACCTGGTGTTAATCACAGCTTAGTTCAGTCATCATGATTCACTGGCAATGTGAAATTGAGAGAAAGCAACATATAGCAAGATGTGAATACATAGTTTTAAGTTTTGGCTATGCAGTATTTACAGGGTATCATCAAAGTTAAAAGAAGGAATTTCTTATTAAAACATACATTTATGTACAGAGAACGTAAATGTGTGTGCTGTTCCCTCTATTGGGCAATTTATGGAAATCCTCCTTAGCAATAACATTTTTTTAATTAAAGAAAGCCGGCTTCATTATGTAGAAAGGAAATATTCTTTGAGGAACAGACACCTCTGTGATTAATTAGAAGTCAGGATTACAGAAGTTTATATGTTGGGAGTTCTGGCATAGTGGACAACACACTTCAACATTATATTTCCAAAGCTGGTGATTAACATGTACAAGGTGTACTGGCCTTGTAGTCTATAGGCGATTTTCCAGCTTGACTCTATCCAAACTAACGACTTTAGTTTGTGTAGTCAGCCAATTCTGTAACCTTAACCCCCTGCCTCACAGCATTTCAAGCCCTGACTGTGCCTTTCTGCTGGCTGTGTAAGAGGTTTACAGGTTTTCCACTTTCATTTGGTTTTTGGCAGAAGAGTGACTTAGAGCTTTGAGAAGGGTAATTTAAGAAAATATAATGTCCATCAGAAATATTACTTAAAAGTACAATACCATGTCATTACATGCTAGCTGGTAGTATGGAAACAAAGACAAGAAAATGAAGAAAAACATAATCAAGTAGTGTGCTCATGCTGGTTCTGTGTACGTTATTAAAACAAGCAATGAAGGGGGTGGATTGGGTTGCTGGTTACCGTGCCAATAGACGGCAGACAGCTTTGGGGGATTTATGGAACCCATATGAGTTAGTTCTGAGAAACCCACGTCCATCAAAGGGACATAAGCTGCCTTGGAGTAACCGAATGAATTTAAACCCCTTGCCCTGCTAAGTGAACCAACTGAAGGGAAATGGACATACCTGTTTGTTTATCATGGCAGCTTAAGGAAAAAAAAAAAAACTTGCCATGGTCAAAAATTAACAGTTTAACTATATAAAATTATTAACAGAAAAACTTTCATTTAATTGTTTGGGCAGTCAACCTAAAGAGTGTGAAGGAAATGTTTATTCTGAAAGCCCAGGATAATAATAAAGTATGCAGACATACAAGTGCGATACATATATTATACACATGCATATATACATATATAGTACATATCATTTACACAAACTCATCAGGGTTCATCTTGGGCTTGCACCTCTCAGTTTTTAAAATTTTGTGGTTTGACTCAGTTGCAGAAAAGGCTGAATAATTAGTAATCAAGCAATTGTTTATATGTGTTTAGGGCAGCTTCAAAGAAATCATACTGAACTAAAAGATACGTGCTCAAAGGAAGAACAACTATTGAAGGAGCTTATGATCCAGATTAAACAGGAGTTCTAAAACAGCGTAACAGTCAAATAGTAATAGTAATAAATCAACACATAACTGCCTTTATTCCTCAAGGTCTGAACTAGCAATTCCACAGTGTTGGTGAGATTCTTTTTAAGAGCTGCTGGTTGCAGATCTCATGCATGTACACATACAAACTTCCTTTTGACACTCATTGTTTTGATATTGAGCTAATATCATTTTCTATTATTTTGTATGTTTAAGAAGCCATAAACCAAAACCAGTTTTAAAATCTTGGTGACTGGATGAAGTGTGCAATGTACTTGATGACAGAATTTTCTTTCTTTTTTTTTGAGTGAAATATCCCTTTAAAGCAGTACACTTTAAAGGAGAAGTGGTGCAGAAGCCTCAAAGAGCACTTAAAGAAGCCGTTTCCAAAAGTGCAAGTGGAGAAATACAGCTGTAATTTGTAAATGAGCTTTAAGTATACCACCAGGTACAACACAGCAGATTTGATTCATGGTTTACACTGCATTTTTGTTGCATAAGATCATTTAACTTAGAATCAGATTAGCTCAGCCAATTAAGAAAAAGCCAAATCATCTTGGAGTACTGTATAGTTCACCGGCAGGACACAATAAAGGTTAACACACAACACATCAGATAGATAAGACAATCATAATGCATATCTTACAAATGCCACTCAAACTTGGCTTAGCTTGAACAGAAAGACACATGACCAATATAATTTAAATCGTACCATGTGTTTTCCTCATTGCCATAAAATATGGGCCAATACTGATACAGAGCTGAACATTACATCCAATTCAGCTTGAAATGGTCAATGGATAGAGAAGGTTGTTTTACAAAGTACAGGATGGTCTGAATCAAGATCTACAGTACTCAAACATAAGACAGGATGTTTTGGTGAGCAGAAGTGACTGATCAGGAGAGTAATTAATATGGGACTTCCCATACAAAATCATAGCGTGTGCTGACAAGAAGTGTACACATTTGTTGTTCGTTCAGTCACAATGCAGATGTCACAATGCATCCTCATTTTACCTCTTAAAGTTACTGATTCACTTGACACAAAAACAACAGCAATCTTAATATAATTGTGGCAATTTTGCACAACAGAATCCACCCAGCATGACCTACATTTCCCATCTGTTTGTACAATCTCTGCTTATCAATTCACGTGTATTTCAGGTCAATACATAATGATCCTCTGAGTCAGCCACGAATGAAAAGAAAAAAATGACACCAAGCACTAAATATAAATACAGGCTAAACTATGACACATGCCTATTCATTTTATGCCCTAATTATGTTTTTGTTCTACTTCTTTGGTTTGTTCTTACCTGTGATGAAGACAGCCTTGCCTTCAACTGGCAGGAAGGGTTTGGGGGTGGCCCACGTAAAGTACAGCCAGCAGGAAACACAGAGGACCAATCTTGCAAGCACAGCGGGCATGCACAGGGCACACAGTCTTTCCACCAGCAGAGTGGCACCCAGCCATGCCACCACTGAGGGTATGGCACCGATATGGAATGCCAGAAACTTCTTCACCGCTCCACCAACAAGGATGGACATTACTCCGATGTAAATCCAGAAAGACACTGCACAAGCTTCCATTGTACAACAGGTGGAAATGCTTTGTACTCTCTCCCTGCCTCTTTTCTTTTTCTTTCTGTCTCTCTTATACTGACTCTGGCACCTTTCCCTCGTTGTCCTCTCCCTCTCTCTTTATCACTGTCTCTTTCTCAAGTGGGATCACACTTACAAATGAGCAACCATGTGCCTACTCGGTTCCCAATCTCAAGCTCAGGCAGGCTACACACAGATCTCACACATTCCAACTCTGAGTAGGATAGTAAGACCTAGTGAACAGATTCGTCTGACTGCGTGGTGTATATAGAGTGTACTCTGCAGGAGAGGGGAGGGACTATGCTCAAGCAGATGTAATCAAAGCCCACTGCCAAAGCTTTGCAAATTTCTCGTAACCCCCCCCCCCAGCATACATACGTCTCCTTTCCAACAAGGCATGTGCTCTCTGTCTCTCCCACCCTTTTACTCTTTTTGTTTGGCTTCAACAATCACTTGTGAAAACTTTGTGAACTCAGAATTGTGAGTGGATATATTATAACGTATATATATATAGAAAAAGACAAATTTAAGAAAACTGAAAAGGACTACCGAATTTACACAATTACCGCAGTCTTTTTCTACAACGCTGCTTTGAAACAATGTGCACTGCAACAATTAAAACAGACCTGACTTGAATTGCAGGTCTCAATTACACCCTGTGACTGGTTGTACTATATGTTGTACGTGGGTTTCCTCATGCGCACATTTGGTGGGCTTTGGGTCACGTGACTGTCTTTCCTCTGTGATTAATTCATGAAATGTCTTTCCCTTTTGGCATCAGTGTGTATGTTATAAGCCCAGCAGGTCTAATTTGCTGCTCCTTTCAAAGTTACACTAAACAAATGTTTATTCACAGTAATGTACAAAAAGAAGCAGCAGAACAGGACAAAAAGTGAGACTGGCAGATGAAAAGCAGAGAAAGTGTTTGTGTGTGTGCAATGAGGAGAGAAAGATCTTATTTACAGGGTCACAACTCTACTTCTAAATGCAGATATTTTGTATGTCTTTATAAAGATATGACAAAACGTCCAAGAAGATGATATAATCTCACTAAAATATTCAAACTATAATATCACTAACATATTCAAACAGTCATCTTTAAATATAAATTTAAAGGTGGTGGGGGGGGGTTCCTCGTTGAGTTTGTCTAATTACACATGACAGTATAAGAAATTACACAGCTCCTCCTTCATGCAGCTCAGACAATACAAACTCTAAACCCCATTATTCATCTCTAAGCCCTGCCCATACAGAAGTTAAAGTGTTCCCTGCACATACATGCTTCAATGCCATGCTGAACAGTGTTTCTTGGCCTTGAGGTGAATGACCTTTGGAGGTCACAGAACATATTGCCATTCATCCATATCACCACTGGTCAATCCTGTGCCACACACAATCTACAGCATTGCCATATTTTACATCACTCACACTTATGTAAGACTTTGGCACAAAGGCAAACTTTTATCAATTTGATAGGTTCAATGTTTTACACCAGAGGTCATTTTAGAAAATGATTATAGGTACAGAATGCCTAATAAGGTAACATTGCATGAGAGTAGTTCTGTACTTTGAGACATAAAATGGGAAACAGATCTAAACGTGCACCTGCATGAACAAATGGAGTGTTGATATGCTTTTACATATCTATAAGGTCACAGTAGTGATATTCCTACTCAAGTCTATCACTGTTTGTTCATGGGGGCGATAGAGAGCTGAACAACTATCGCTGCTGGAAAGATACACCTTTTAGAGAAAATGTTCTGGCCTAAGACAAATTTAATGGCTTAAAACAAAAAGGTGATATTTCAGAAAGAGCTGTAAAAACTTAATAATAATTAAGTATTTATGTTTTGCTTACAATAGCTACATGACAAAATAACTAAAAAAGTGTGTTTTAAGATGCATGTGTGTGGTTACTGGGCTTCTGTTTTCTTTATTTTAAGGCATGTTTGTGTGTAAAGTGGCTGGACAAAATAACAGAAAGCCAATATATTAGTGTCAGTGTTCCCTCTAAAAATTTTTTCTTGCTGAGCAAAACTTTTATCTATTGGGCAGACATTTCGATAACTTTGAACTTTAATGTGCTATTTATATTTGATTTGACCCTTGATGTAATTAAATGATGGACATTTGAGCAAACGGAGAAAACATGGTTTAAGGTTTTACTGTGTTACTAACCCCGAAATTCATTAAAAAATTCACACAGCAACGGTTAAAGATTATTATAAATAAATATAATAGGAACTAAGTATCCTCAAATGCAAACTGTGTGTTGCATCAAGAGAGCAGCATAAATTTGTGTTAGTTCTGTTGTTTATCTTTATAAATAATTTATTCATATAATCATTTATAACAGAGACATTAGCCATTAGCAACATTTATCATTGAATTCAGTTATCATTTATTATTATTTAATGATTTTATCATTTATGCACTTCTTTTTATGGTTTTTATATGAAATTTCTTATTTTCCTTGCTTATTCATTTTCATTATTTTCATTATCTTATGCTTGTGGGGTTTCATTAACGGTTTAATCTGTATGAATAAGAAATAAGATGGAATGTTTATGGAAATTCAAGGTTTATGGGATGTTGTTGTGAATCAGTTTGGTATAACACTACTTGTTGGATTTGTGTTGGTCAGATGAAGTCTGAGCATTGAAACCTACACAACTAAGATTATACAATAAACTCCTGCTTTTTATCATCATCACTTCATCTCCTTCTGATCTTCTCTGGCTTTGCTCAGTCAACTCTTGGCTGATAGAAGACTGTTAATACAGTTTTGGGTACCAGACAAGACTTGATATTAATGGGTTTTGGGCATCGACAACCCTGCTGACTAGTTGTTCAAATACCAGACAAAATGGATATTTTCTGACAGGATCTGGTGTCCGGGGGCTGGATATTAATTATGTCCATCCTTTATGAGGTCAATTATTTATTAGGCTTATAATATAATATAAGATAATATCAAAGGTATTTCTATTATTCTTTTTAAATAAATGTGAAATGTGAATTCTTATATAGTATCTGTTCGTAAACAAAACAAAGTAGTAGAGCTTCGCCAACACTACTATAGCTGTGAAACTGTACGTGCTCTGAGTTGAGTTAACGTTACTGCGCCATCATCAGATTTTCCACCACTTACAGCAACTCCGTTTAAAACTGAAAAACACGTTTGTTTCACGTCGCATTGCACCTTGCGTTCGCTCCTTGTTGAGCATTTCATCTCGCAACCATTAAAGTATTTGATTCTACAGGTACTGCTTTGGGTGCTCATCACTCGCATTTCTATGAAAAAACTGTAAAGCATTCACCGGTGTAACTTTATAGAGCACCAGATTAATAGCGGTTTGACCGAGCATTGCATTATTTCGCATTTACTAGAATTCAATAGAATGGCTGTCCCAACATTTTGGTCTGCACTGTGCGCGGTATTATTCTTCTTTGGGCACATACGTGCGAACTAAAGGGAACATGGGGTTAATGACCCTCAGAATGCCCTCCGAATAGCTACAACCTTCTGGAATGCTGTCAGACCAGTCTAGGCGTGGGATGAACGCTATGCAATAAGAAAAGCCTCTAGATCAGGGTTCCTCAAATCTTGCCCTGGAGGGCCACTGCGCTGCAGAGTTTAGCTCCAACCCTGATCAAAATACTGCCGTGATTTCTAATGATCCTGAAGACAATGATTAGCATGCTCAGGTGTGTTTGATTAGGGTTAGAGCTAAACTCTGCAGGAAAGTGGATCTCGTGGGCCAGATCTTGGAGGGATGAAGGAGGTAAAATTCCACTTTGCACTCTGAGGTTCATCACTCTCTAAATGAGATTTCATGGAGGGAGATCAACTTTATCATGCTGTTAATGTACACTTTTGCATAGGCGTTTGTGTGGGCGAACCAGGAATGTGAAAACATAAGGGAGTGGTGATTAGGATGCACCTGGCTTCATACTCCTTGAACGTTATACAAACATACACTGAACCCAATGACTCCTGCAATGTGGCTGCCTATAGATTTGTAGACCACTCAGCTCCCTGTTGTAATAGGTCAAATCAGGCAAGGAATATAACATCTTATAACATCTGGAATATAACATCTGAATATAGATGGCCACATATTAAATGTGAAAGATCAACACTTTTTGGCTAGAGCACACCGCAATTTACAGAACAGCAAGATCAAAATGTTTCCACTGTGTCCAATGTCCAAATCCTGAGGTCAACATGAGGGGAAAGTAACCCTTTCAGAGGATTGCCTTAAAATCCAGTATAAACTCATACCTATACTGGCCAGAGAAGACCCATTGTGCATGAACAAATTAACACAATCTCTCACAGAGTATTAGGTCCCTGCAATATTTCATAATCTCTTTCCATCTTCACTTGCTCAATCCGATTAACTTCTAATAGAAGTAATTGAATATTATGACAGAGGCAGAAATGAACCCAGAGTGTAAGGCTCTGCTGACGCAGGTTCTCTGTCACAGAGGTTCAGAGGTGTCATATCTGGCATGGATTTCAGGTAAAATCTTTCCCTATAGTAACAGAGTGTAATTGAAGCTACCAAAGGGGCAGGGGTCAATGATCCACTCTTAAGGCCATTTAAGTGGGGTCAAGATCAAAACCATTCCTCAATGTGCCTATCCCAGACCTCCAGGAGGGGCCTGAGATGCTTTCAACAACCCTGACTGAACAAGGATTGAAGGTCATGGCAGACACCGGTTTAATGTCCACTCATCCTCATTCTGTAATAATTTTTTTTACAATCACTTATGCAATGATTTCAGAACATTGGTGTTATTTTTTTGAAACCCTCAAAACAAAACTCAACTTCTTTGATCATCGATGGCGAGTTTTTTGTGTCTTTTTAAAAATGACATTAAAAATGACATTTAAAAGGAGTTTTTAAAAATGACAGGCACTAATGTTCATGCCAAAGTGAAAGCAGACAAACTAATATTTCAATTTTTTTCATTTGCATATTGCTTTTCTCCAAAACATATTAAGATCATCTATGGACCACAACATGTGTCTGAGATCAGCACAGAAGGAACAAAGAAAAGTGGAAAGGGAAGAACTGTTTTATTGTAAACATCTCATGTACATATCGCTGAAATTACAAAATAGCCGTTATGCAAATCTTCTTTCTTCTTGAAGAGCCTGAATGGGAAAGAAGAAGCAGGCAAGACATTCCTAACTAAAATCACTCCTCTCAACTCCCATCCACCTTCTTCAGTTCAGCAGGTGTGCTTTACACACAGCTGGCTAAACCAATTTATGTCATGTTTATGCAAACTCTTCTTCCTGATAAAGTTTATATTAAAACAGCCAGTTATACATTTCTTCCTGTAGTGTTTTGAAAATCTATTTGTATGTAACACAATAATTGAGTCAGGAAGAAAACATTATGTTGACTTCAATAAGCTCCGTCTTGTTTTACAATAACATTGGAAACACTATCATTCAGGTTGAGAAGGTCTAGGACATTCCAGACATTCTAGAACATTTTACATAACCCCGTCAGGATTATGACACTTTATTGGCAGGTTACAGCAAAGAACTGAGTTTTGTCTTTAGGACATTTTGGCAGTCTTTCACATTCACTTCACAAATCATTTTGATATACACTCTTAAAAATAAAGGTGCTTCAAAAGGTTCTTCAAGCGATGCCATAGAAGAACCATTTTTGGTTCCACAAAGAACCATTCAGTCAAAGGTTCTTTAAAGAACCATCTCTTTCTTACCTTTTTATAATCTGAAGAACCTTCTTTCGCCACAAAGAACCTTTTGTGAAACAGAAAGGTTCTTCAGATGTTAAAGGTTCTTTATAGAACCATTTAGACAAGGTTCTTCTATGGCATCATGAAGCACCTTTATTTTTAAGAGTGTAGACATACAGTATATTATAAACTGTTATCAAAGTGCACAGGAAACCCTTGATATGTCAAACAAAATATTTTGTTAGGCTACTAATATGACTGGAGTCTCATGTAAGTGTGCATTATGTAAAAAAAAAAAACCTTTATTGGTAAATTTGAAAAGTTGTGCTTATGTTGTATGCAAAGCTCCAGAACTGAAAAAGGAGCATCAAAGAATATTGATATTTGCTTAATAAAGTGCTTACTGAACCATATGGTAAACAAGAACAAAACACAGATTAAGCATGAAATGTAGAGGATTGTGATCCAGCAGTCTTTTTAGTTGTTGAAAGAGATTTTATTTTATTTTGCAAAAGTAGTTGTTTACCTACCCCTGGTTGTAGGAGCTTTGCTGCTGAGAAACACAGAGAGAAAAGACTCACCTCCTTCATATAGATAATCCTCTTCAGTGTCTTAGACTAAGAACAAAGACTTGATTCAGCTCCCTGCTCATCTCAAACGCAGAGAAAGAAAGGAAGAGTGAGAGAGATGTGTGGGGGAAAAAAACAGCTTTCCCGGGACAGCTTGTTCTTAGGATCTGTCAGACATATACTGCAGAGTAAATAATGGACATCTGCCAAACACAGCACAACTTGTACAATCTGCTAACCCCCTTCCCACACACACAAACTCACACATGCATGATGATACACAAAAACAAACAAGCTTACACAAACGAACACAAAAGTCACACTAAGGCATTAATGTGACATAATCTGCGACTGCAACACATTCTGTACTGATTGTTCCATAGTGAAGCTGCAACATTCGCTCTTAACTACACAGGCTTTTTTGTGTTCCTCATTCCACTTTATCTCTGCCCCATTTCCTTCTATCCTCCCACCATCTACCCTGTTTTGGTTTCTTCTCTCAATTTGAAACTATTTATGTGCGCTATGTAGCGTCTCGACCAATCTGACACACTAATTTTTATTTGATTTAACAAATAAATTATTCATTATATTAACAAATCGTCACAGTCCCCTCACTCAATAAACTGGATGCCAGGATTTCTGCAAAACACCAGGCCCCCTGGTCCCCATGACAACTAATCATGAAATCACTGGTTTTATGACCACAGGAATGTGAGTAGAGAAAATCACTACATTTTCCATAGGAAAGACACAGTGCACAGTAAAAATGGACTCTTCTCTATTTAATTAATAGGAAAACCTTTCTTTGAAAGAACACACATGATCCTTCAGGTCATTAAGTATATTATTGTCACCGTGTATTTTGTCTTTGAAATCGTATACTGTTATGCAGACTTATAATCAAAACACACTCCTGTCATCCTTTCACTAATTGTAATCCTACATTGTCTAGTATCTATGAATTCGCCTTCTTATGATCGAAACAAGCGTGTATATAATATTGGTACATAGGCAATATATATTAGGGTCCTGAGAACCTGTAGTAATTTCGATTCAAGTCCATTTGCAAATTACCATGCTTAGAGACAAAGGGTCGTGAACCCTCCAGCAATTGCCACCTCCCGCCTGGAATTTCCGTCTTTCTCATTGGACAAGCCCATCTTGAAAGGCGGGGATCTTCTCTGACCTTAAAGGCCACACTTCATGTGACCAGCCCAGTCGGTGGTTCGGTAAGATGCTAAGATGAAGATGTGAGAAAACGATTCAGGATACCAAAGCATTGTGCCAGGCCTTTTCCGGCCTTGACTTTTCCATTCACCAAAAATTATCTGACTCAAACTGGTTCTTTTCATCAACCAACTTCAGCAAAGATCAACTGGCACCTTAAGATTTCATCAGGAATCTCTTTCAGACAGACAAGACGTGCAAGTATCAAACTTAGTTGATTTAATTGATGCATTAAGTATCAGGTACACCTTTTTACAAAGGTGTGTTTGAAATAAGAAACTGATGTTTCCTTCAGGCTATAGATCTGCTGAATATGCAAATGGTTCCATAAAATTAATTCTTTATGCCTCTCTCTGTACTGAGTTAAACTTTAACCCTATCCTATACCAACTGTATGTGTGTTTGTGTGGTGTGTGTGTGTGTTTGTGTTTGTGTGTGTGTTTGTGTGTGTATGTGTATGTTAGACCAGTTTATGTGTTTATGTAGTCTGTTGGACTAGTTAAGTGTTATGTAGTTAATAAAACCTTACTTGAATCACACTTGACGTTGTTCATTGTTTACTCATAACTGGAGTCACTTAATCATGAAGATTTATGCTACAAGCTTTTGTAGAATAGTACAGTAAGGAAGTTATTTCCCTTAACCAGGAAGTTAACGTTCTTAGAATTGACAGACAGTTGACCCTGAGAGGTCAAGTAAATATCTACAGCGGATCTAATATATGAATAATTAATTATAACTAGTTATGGTTAATTATTCATATTTCACATGAGTTGATTCGTTACAGCTTTATGTCTCAGCTTTCAAATCTCTATCTCTCAATTTGTCCAATGTTGTTTTCAACATTTTTCCCCTCAATGTTTAGTCGATTAGAACATGATGGCCATCATGTACAGTAAACATGAAAGAGACTTTATCTGCACAATATGAATGTGTGTTTAGGCGTATGCAAGCAAGCCTGCAAATCATGTTTCACTGCTTAATTTCATAACAGGAGTTCCCAAACATTTTAGTCAGCAAACTACTATGACCTATTTACTTGAAGTACTCACAGTGACATTTTAACGATTCAATTTCAAATTT
This sequence comes from Sinocyclocheilus anophthalmus, assembly GCA_018155175.1. NCBI lineage: Eukaryota > Metazoa > Chordata > Actinopteri > Cypriniformes > Cyprinidae > Sinocyclocheilus > Sinocyclocheilus anophthalmus. Next base: position 8,504 of record JADLZN010005033.1, on the reverse strand, counting down.
TTTTTTTTTAAATATTACTTTTAAATAAAAATGCTGAGTACTAGTTCTTTTTATACTGCTTATATTATGCTTTTAAAAATACAATGAATTTCAGAACATTTTTGAATGCAGTTATCTTCAGTAATTAAACTTTTTTTTTTCAAAGTATGAATTCGATTTTTAAGATTTACATTTAAAAATAAAACATTTAAGAATATAGAATATAAATGGATTATAGATAGATGGATAGAAAGATACAAGGCATGCAGTCACTTGACCAATTGCAGTTTGTGTTTTTGGTGTAACGTGCTAGTCATTGAGAACAGTGTGTTAAATTGTAATCCACTCTTCATCCATTTGAACAAAAACAGTGTACAAATTAAATCCGCCAAACTTAGAAATACTCACGGATTTCTGGAAAACACAAACACCTGCTATGATGCTTAAGGAATGTTTGTACTCTGACTCAGTTTTTTCTCATGGCCTTTTCTGCTGAAATGGATTTTAGTTCAAAAACAATCTGTTACGTAGTGTTTTTACGTGACTGAATTGAAATCATAAACAAGAAACAAATCTTTTAAGCTTTGGATCTTCAGAACTTTGGGCAGCATAAGACCTGATCCACTCAATAATGCCTTATCAGGCTTATACTGGAACAAAATAAGAACGTAGAATATGTTTACATGTGCACAGATAATGTGATTATTTCCAATAATCAGAGTAAGGCATAATCACAGTTAGATGTTTGTGACACAAGCAAACCTCTCTTGTTTACATGCAATTTTTCTAATTATTCGCTACACTCTCAGTAAAAAAGATAATAATAAAAATAAAAAATAAAAAATAATATGTACCATTTAAGTACTAATATGCACACTTTAGTTACTAGTATAATGCACTTATATGCACCCTTTTGGGGTGAATAAGGTACAATGGTATACCTTTTGAAAGGGTACTGCCCCAGTGACAGCTTTCTGAGAGTATATGAATTATGGTTATTTTTTTCCTCCATTATCAGTGATGCTCCAAAAATGTCTCCATTTTGTTGTTTTCAACCATCAATATACTGTATTATATTCATGTTGTGCAACGTTGTCAACTTGAACTCAATTTCTTCAGCACCTCAAAATTGTGAGGCCTTCTTTACCGCCATGTTTATGAATCCACACATCACTGCAGGAGTGTGACATCATTAATGTACATCACAAGCACATGCGCACTTTGGTCAGAGTGGAATACATACAAAGTGTTTACATGCCTGTTTATTGTGATTAAAATCGGCATACCCCAAATATTTTACTACACTTATTGCTATGATTATGAGCTTAATCATATAAATTTGATCAAAGTATTGTGTATACATATGTTTACTTTTACTGGATATCTTATTATTGCATTAGGAGGGTTCATGTAAACGTAGTCATAGAAAAGACGGAACCAAAGCATGGGTGCACGACAAAGAAAATAATTTAAAAAACAAACAAAAGTCAGCACACCGTAGGTTCCAAAAATGGAAAACAATTTAATAATGGACTTCACACAACTTCACACATTCTTTCTAATGCAACTCTTCAGCTATCAGGTTAACAGTAAGCTATGTTAGAATTAAGTTAGTTTAGCATGCTAATCTGGTCATCATACTAAGTAATGCTTTTGTGTGATCATTCTCGCGCTGAAAGCTCTCCTCGGCAGCCTAGTGAATGTGTGTCAACTGAGTGGTGTATGCTGTTAATCCACTGGCCCTGAACCTTTTGGGTCATGGGTTTGAATCCAGTGTGGCACACAACATGTGGTGGATTTACATACAAAATCTTAAGTGTTTTGCGCTTATGAGATACACATTGTAGAGCTTTTAGATTGTTCAGTGTGATGTGCTTTGATGAGATTGCTGATTGTCATGCTTGCTGTACATGCTGTGCTTGTAGTGCTTGCAGTTGCTATGCTTGCTGCACCTTCTGTGCTTGACCCCATATCGCTGCTAGCAGCTATATTTATTGTTACTATTATTATTGTTATTAATATTGCATGTTTCGAATGGGACTTTCCCAGATAGTATTTTGTATTTTTATTTTATTTTGCCTTTTTCGTTCCATGATCTTTTTGTTTTCTTCTAAGGTCACGTGACTCTTGATTAATCACCTGTGAGTGTAAAGGCATGTTTGAAATTGTTTTAATTGTCTGACGAAGAGCCTGTGAGTTTGAAATGTTACCTTGTGTGAAGTCCATTATTAAATTGTTTTGCATTTTTGGAGCCTATGGTGTGCCGACTATTGTTTAATTTAAAAAAAAAAAATGTTTTATTAGTCATAGATAAATGTGCCCGGTAGAACTGAACACCGCATACTAATTCTAAATGCACTATTTTCTGTTTTACATAAATCAACTGAATTTTACTAATGCATCTTGCCAGTACTTTATACTATAATAACAGCATTTTCTTTCTCTTACATCTCCTGTTGATGAAGATTGAGAATAAGACTATTCATCATGCTTAAAGCATTATTTTTCACACCATGTGCTGGTTTTCTTGGCTGTGAAATGGAACACTGGTATCATCTCTCAGAATCCACTCGCAGATACCCCCACCGCCCCCTTCCTTGGCTGAGTGGGATTTCTGCAATCTGTGTGGCTTTCATAGATATATACACAACACGCATGCACACATACACACACACACACACACACACACACACGCTTTATGTCTCTTAAATTTCTCTTACAATTTAGATACAGAGTGAAACAGAAAAATTACATAACATGCAAATTCAAGTACCACTTGCATTTTTAACATATTTAAAAGTTACATCCAATATTGCTTATCTCCGCAACACATCAATTAGTCATAAATTTCAATAATTTATACAAATCTTATAAAAACTTCTCATAAAAACAACAAAATATTTCCACATTAAACAGGAACCAGGTCAGTGAACCTGTCTACACATGCCTCCTTCTTCCTCTCGAAATCTCATGATCCCAGGAAACCCTAATGCACACAGTACATGTGCTTGAACTTTAAACAATGTACTCCTCAATCCTGATCAGCTTACAAGGGTCAAAATCACATTTGTCCAAAAACATGATCTGTCTATTCAACAGGGCTGCTGTTCGACTACAATAGGCAAAGTGAACTGTTTGTAATTCTGAAAGTCAAGCTTGGGCAACTAATACACACACAATGATGTGGACAAGCAAGGTCAACACTTTCCATTAATCATTCTGACATAATTTTTCTACAGGACAAAAAGAACCAGGATGGAGGACAAGTCAGGTCAGCAATATCTCTCTTTTAATTTTACAGGATGTGAACAGACCAGGCCGTGACATGCCCACTTACCTACAGACTCCATGTACTTAAAAGATTTCAAAGACCTTTGCTTCTCAACACAACATTCACTGCACACCACAATCTAGGCCAGAACGCTCCTTCATTCTCACCACATCAGTTGAAGACCTTCAGCTGCTTGGTGAAAAAAAAGTAAATACAACTTTGAGAAATAAATTATTAAACAAGCCAAAGAAAGCTTTGTTTTGGATTAAATAAGCCCAGGCCTCAGACTAATTTTTAACGCGCATCTGATGTCTCCGAACAATGATTACTATTAGTCCCGTTTCACCAAAAATTAGTGCAACATCCCCTGGAGGACCATGGACAAGGTCTCCTTTTCTAGAAAAAGCTTCCTGGAAGATTTTCAGTTACTGATGATGCATTGGCAGTTTATTTGGCTCAGGCAGTGTGTTTGTTTTTTTCTTCTGGTGACCATATTGTGTTGGGGTGTTTTGTATTACACTGAATGGGGTCATGTTCCATGTGAGTTCCAGGGTCACTGTGCTCTTTAATGAGCTTAACACAGCAGGGATTGAGTCAGCTCCTGGTTGAACAATCAGTGTGAAGCACACATACATTTATTTATAAACAGATCCTTTACCTTTTAATCTTATTATAGAAATATTTTGCATCATAGAACTAAACATTATAGTTGTAGAAGCTTGGAAGCATCAGTTTATCTGAGTAATAATGTTGGTGCCCAGCACAACTGAGTCAAGAGGGAACTTTTGTTATATCAGCAGCTGTTTGAAAACTCCCACACAGAGTGCCAATATCCTAGTAACCAGCGTTTTCGGGTTCACTGACCTTTAATGCATATTTTCAGTGCTGCATTCTTTTAGGATATTGTACTAATAAGGTGCATAGCTGAGGAAACACAAAGTGTACTGGCTCACTTATTTTGGCTCCTTCACACACAACTTTAAGTCAGTAATTGTATATACACATCCTGGAATGTAGGTTAATGATAATGGACTTACAGTGGGGCAAAAAAGAAGGTAACACTTTACTTGAAGGGGTGTGCATAAGACTGACATGACACCTTCATAATCATGACATGACACCTACATAATCATAACAATATGAAGGAGGTTTTATGCATGTTTTATGAAATGGTCATTAAGTGTCTTCGCCTCAGAGATGTCCTTTTTAAGGCAAATATGAATTATTGGACGAACCCTACCTAACCCTCACTACCCTTACCCTAACCAGAGCCATAAACAAACATCTCAAACAATGTAATCTTGGCATTAAAAATTACATAAATGACTCGAATGACACCTTAATGACAGCTTGTCATAACAACATGCATAAAAAACCTTAGTATTCCTGACAGTGTCCTGCGTGATTATGTAGGTGTAATGTCATGAGTATGAAGAGTGTCATGTCTGTCTATGCACACCCACTTCAAGTAAGTGTAACCCATAAAGTATTTAGTCAGCCGACCAAAGTTGTGACAAGTTCTCCACTAAAAAGATGAGATCCGAGGGCTGTAATTTCATCATAGAGTATACCGCAACTAGGCGAGGACCAAAAATGAGAAAAAAAACCAGAAATCACAATGTAGGATTGAAAGAAATTTATAGCAAAGTATGGTGGTAAAATAAGTATTTGGTAAACTACAAACAAGCAAGATTTTGGCTATCACAGCCTGGTAACTTCTTCTTTAAGAGGCTTCTCTGTCCTCCACTGGTTACCTGTATTAATGCATCTGTTTGAACTTGTTATCAGTAGAAAAGACACCTGTCCACAACCTCAAACAGTCACACTCCAAAACTCCACCATGGCCAAGACCAAAGAACTGTCAAAGAACACCAGAAACAAAATTGTAGACATGCACCAGGCTGGGAAGACTGAATCTAAAATAGGTAAGCAGCTTGGTGTGAAGAAAACAACTGTGGGAGCAATTATTAGAAAAATGGAAGACATACAAGACCACTGATAATCTCCTTCGATCTGGGGCTCCACGCAAGATCTCACCCGTGGGGTCAAAATGATCCCAGAAATGTGAGCAAAAATCCCAGAACCACATGGGGGGGACCTAGTGAATGACCTTCTGAGAGCTGGGACCAAAGTAACAAAGGATACCATCAGTAACACACTGCACCGCCAAGGACTCAAATCCTGCAGTGCCAGACATGCCCCCCTGCTTAAGCCAGTACATGTCCAAGCCCATCTGAAGTTTGCTAGAGAGCAATTGGATGATCCAGAAGAGGATTGGGAAAATGTCATATGGTCAGATGAAACCAAAAAAAAATTTTTTGGTAAAAACTCAACTTGTCGTGTTTGGTGGAGAAAGAATGCTGAGTTGCATCCAAAGAACACCATACCTACTGTGAAGCATGGCGGTGGAAACATCATGCTTTGGGGCTGTTTTTCTGCAAAGGGACCAGGACGACTGATCCGTGTAAACGATAGAATGAATGGGGCCATGTATTGTGAGATTTTGAGAGAAAACCTCCTTCCATCAGCAAGGGCAATGAAGATGAAACGTGGCTGAGTCTTTCAGCATCACAATGATCCCAAACACACCGCCCGGACAACGAAGGAATGGCTTCGTAAGAAGCATTTCAAGGTACTGGAGTGGCCTAGCCAGTCTCCAGAACTCAACCCCATAGAAAATCTTTGGAGGGAGTTGAAAATCGTGTTGCCCAGCGACAGCCCCAAAACATTACTGCTCTAGAGGAGATCTGCATGGAGGAATGGGCCAAAATACCAGCAACAGTGTGTGAAAACCTTGTGAAGACTTACAGAAAACGTTTGACCTCTGTCATTGCCAACAAAGGGTATATAACAAAGTATTGAGATGAAATTTTGTTATTGACCAAATACTTATTTTCCACCATAATTTGCAAAATAAAATCTTTAAAAATCCTACAATGTGATTTCCTGGATTTTTTTCTCATTTTTGTCTCTCATAGTTGAGGTATACCTTTGTTGAAAATTACAGGCCTCTCTCATCTTTTTAAGTGGGAGAACTTGCACAATTGGTGGCTGACTAAATACTTTTTTCCCCCACTGTATTAAAGGGACAGTTCAACCCAAAAAATTCTGACATCAATTTGTCAAGTTACCTATGGCTTACTTTTTTCATTGGAATATAATTTTTTTCACTGCCAGACTGTACCATTGCAATGGACAGTTTTGTACACTCCTAAGGGTGTGGTAAAATATATACTTCCTCAAACACAAGTTCAAGGGCTACAGAAGAAACAAAATGTTATGGAGGAGGCAAAAGAATTTCAGGATGGATATGAAGCTTAGGACAAGTGAGGTGAAGTTATTTAAATATTTTTACCCCCTTCTTTTCTTTTTAAACACTTCAATGTCCTTAAGATATAGGAAACTTTTTCCTCGTCGAAGCAGAGACCAGGAGACGTTAGGATATCTTTCATACAGAAGTTACTCTTTATTGACGCTGTGCGTCGCTGCAGTCATCCAAGTCTGATTATAGCTCCAGCACAGCAGAGTTTATACATTTCAAGGGGGAGAGATACATAGAGGTGGAGACAATCTAAACAAAGCATGCAAATGCATTACAGGAATCAGCCCATTACCGGAATGTCTCCAGCCCTGATCTCATTACCATAACAGTGTCATTCAAATGCATAGTTGCTAATCCAATCAGCCCCTGACAGGTCTGATCGCCACCATACATACCTTCACATATCATAGACAAAGGCACACGCTGTGCATTGGCTGTAGCTCTCCCTTTAATTGGCCCTGCTACACTGGTCAGGAGTGCATAAAGAACCAAAAGGTTTACGTCTCACGACCACTGGGGTGCCTGACTTGATCTTTTAGAATGGTATCTTTCCTCAAAAGTAAAACACAAGGTACATAACTTGGTAGGGTAGAGGAGCAAGTGGTAAGAAGTACAGATATTAGAATTGGAACCTAGATATAACATTTTATAAATTTGTAATCCCACAATTCCCCCTTTGAGAGTTCTAATAACTCTCACAAAATACAAATTTAGACACTTAAAAGTTCATTCTTGTAACCTGTGATCGTTACAGGCACATAGCACTTGCTCTGTGTTGATTGTCTGTAGTGACGAACGGCATGTTGACACAGAAACAAACATGCAGCTAGGGTCCTTGAAAAAAGTTTTGTTTTTTTTTTTTCCTTACGGGTAATAGTCTTTTGGTGGACTCACTGTCATTTCCTCGTGATGGGCGCGGTGGGTCTTTGTGCATGAAACACTTCATACTTCGGACGCACCCTAGGATAGTTACACCTGGTAGGAAAAACAACAGCAGAATGCTATTGCCACTTGATCCACAGCCAGGGTTTACCTAACAGGTTTCTGAACCATTAAGACTTATCTTCAGTCATCTGGTGTAATTTTGTGAAAGATCAAGAATGTCAATCTTGATCATGTTGATGGATGACTGAAGTTCCCGTATGTGATTCTCTGCATTGTGTATTTAATTTTTTCTTCCGTGACAGTTGGCTTGGTAGGGGGTCTAGTTGTCTTTCAGAGTTGGTGGCTTCATACACAGGTGATGAGGTTGGTGCGTATGGGTCTCGGGACAGCCATCAAGTGGTATCTGCACAGAGTAAGAAAGCAAACAGAAGACGACAGAGCAGTATTTGTTGTAAAAGACTGCAAACACTAGGGTTGTTTCCTTTGGTCGATCTGAGTCTGCTATTGTTTTTCCTTCTTTCCCGATTTCTTAATTCCTGCGACACCTAAAGAACAGTGAGGTAAGTATGGACTAGTGGATGGGGAAGGCCTATGATGGAGTCTTCACTGCAGGGTTGGCCACCGAAGCCTGTTGCATTCGGTTCTTCCCTAGGCTCCTCACTGGTCCGTGTGTCCTATCCAATCCCTGTTGGTGGAGGAACAACTTTACAGTTGTAGCGTCTGCGTAGGATCATGCATGAGCGTTGGACTGTTTATGGCTTAAGAGACCCCTTTTAGCCTTTTGACATTTGCATATAAATTACAGTTCTGGTCAGAGACTTTATGTTCATATAGGGGTTTTAAATTGCCAGATGGTTCTTCGCCGTCAAGAAGATTCGAACCAGCCCCCACTATCATCCCCCAATCTGATTTCAAACACAGGGGTCACCAAAGAGATGTAAATGGCCAAAACGACCCAACACACACACACAAGTAACAACACACACACACCACACATAAGACAGTCTTAGTTTAGAACTATAATTAACCAGTTATAATTGTATCTGG
>JADLZN010005032.1:0-248804 GCA_018155175.1 Sinocyclocheilus anophthalmus | reverse complement strand
TGTGGTGGTGCTTTCTGGTGTTGCAGTGTCTGTTGTGGTCTCAGTTGTTGTGCTTTCCGGTGTTGTGGTACCTGTAGTGGTGCTTTCTGGTGTTGTAGTGTCTGTTGTGGTCTCGTTGGGTGCGTTCTGTGTTGTGTCTCGTTGTTGTTCTTTCCGTGTTGTGGTACCTGTTGGTGGCTTTCTGTTTTGTATGTCCTGTGTGTGGTGCTTTTCTGATAGTGTGGATGTCATTGTTGTACTTTCTGAAGTTGTAATACCAGCGGTGGTACTTTCTGTTGTAGTGCTTTCTGTTGTTGTGGTCTCTGTTGTGGTCTCTGCCGTTGTGCTATCTGGTGTTTTTGTACTTGTGGAAGTGCTTTCCGGTGTTATGGTACCTGTGGTGGTGCTTTCTGTCTTTGTAGTGTCTGTTGTTGTGCTTTCTGAAGTTGTAATACCAGTGGTGGTACTTTCTGTTTCAGTGCTCTCTGTTGTTGTGGTCTCTGTTGTCATACTTTCTGAAGTGATTGTGCGAGTGGTTGTACTTTCTGTCTGTCACTGTGGTGCTTTCCGGTGTTGTGGTACCTGTGGTGGTGCTTTCTGTTGTTGTAGTGTCTGTTGTGGTGCTTTCTGCTGTTGTAGTGTCTGTTGTGGTTTCCATTGTTGTTCTTTCTGAAGTTGAAATACCAGTGGTGGTACTTTCTGTTGTAGTGCTTTCTGTTGTTGTACTTTCTGAAGTGGTGGAACCAGTGGTTGTACTTTCTGTCATTGTGGTGCTTTCCGGAGTTCTGGTACCGGTTGTGGTGCTTTCTGGAGATGTGGTACCTGTGGTGGTGCTTTCTGGAGATGTGTTACCTGTGGTGGTGCTACCTGTTGTTGTAGTGTCTTTTGTGGTCTCTGTTGTTTTGCTTTCTGGTGTTGTGGTCTCTGTTGTGGCCTTGGTGTTGTGGCTTTCTGGTGTTGTGTACCGTGGGGTGCTTTCTGGAGAGGTGTTACTTTGGTGGTGCTACCTGTGGGTTTTGTAGTGTCTGTTGTGGCTCAATTGTTGTGCTTTCTTGGTTTGTGGTACCTTATTGATGGGCTTTCTGGTGTTGGGTACCTTTGGTGTCTTTCTTTTTTGTAGTTTATTTGTTTTTTCCATTGTTTGTACTTTCTGAACTGTAATTCCAATTGGTGGTACGTTTCCTTTTGTAGTGCTTTCGCTTTTTTTTGGTCTCAGTAGTGGTGTCTTTTCTGGTGCTGTGGTGCTGTGGTGGTGCTTGCTGTAGTTGTGGGATCGGTTGTTGTGCTTTCTGTAGTGGTCTCTCGGGCGTTGTGCTGTCTGGTGTTTTCTAACCGGTTGTGGTGCTTTCCTTGTGTTGTGGACCTTTTGTTATTGCTTTTCTGTTTGTTGAGTGTCTTTTGTGGTGCTTTCCTTATTGTGTTTTCCATTGTTGTACTTTCTGAACTTGTAATATCAGGGGTGGTACGTTCTGTTCTGGTGCTTTCTGTTGTTGTACTTTCTGAAGTGGTGGAACCAGTGGTTGTACTTTCTGTCATTGTCGTGCTTTCTGGAGTTGTGATACCGGTTGTGGTGCTTTCTGTTGTCGTGGTCTCTGCTGTGGTCTCCGTTGTTGTGCTTTCTGGTGTTGTGTTGGTACTGTGGACATGCTTTCTGGAGTTGGGTACCGTGGTGGGCTTTCTTTCTGTTGTTATGGTCTCGTTGTTGTACTTTTTGGATGTGGTGTGCAGAGGTTGTACGTGCTGTCCACTGGGTGCTTTCTTTCTGTAGCTGTTGTACCGGTTTGTGTTCCTTTCTGTTGTTGTGGTCATCTGTTGTGTTCTCTGTTTGTCGTGCTCTCTGGAGTGTGGTACCTGTGGTTGTGCTTTCTTTTGTGTTTTTACTTAACGAGTGGTGGTGCCAGTGGTTGTCCTTTCTGTCATTGTGGTGGCTTTCCTGGAGTTGTGGTACTGGTTGTTGTGCTTTCTGTTGTAGTTCGTTCTCTGTTTTTGACTTTCTGGTTTTGTGTACTTGTGGTGGTGCGTTCTGGTGTTGGGGTAGTGGTGGTGGTGCTTCTTTTGTTATATTTTTTCTGTTGAGGTCTTTCTTTATTTGTTGTTTCCATTGTTGTACGTTCTGAGTTGTAATACTAGGTGTGTACCTTTCCCCTGTTGTTGTACTTTCTGGAGTGGTTCTGCCAGTGGTTGTACTTTCTCTCACTGTGGTGCTTTCTGTTGTTGTGCTTTCTGGTGTTGTGGTACTTGTGGTGGTGCTTTCTGGTGTTGTGGTACCTGTGGTGGTGCTTTCTGTTGTTGTAGTGTCTGCTGTTGTACTTTCTGAAGTTGTGCTATCAGTTGTGGTACTTGCTGTTGTTGTAGTATCCATTGTTGTGCTTTCTGTTGTTGTACTTTCTGGAGTGGTTCTGCCAGTGGTTGTACTTTCTCTCACTGTGGTGCTTTCTGTTGTTGTGCTTTCTGGAGTTGTTTTACCGGTTGTTGTTCTTTCTGGTGTTGTTGTACTTGTGGTGGTGCTTTCTGGTGTTGTGGTACCTGTGGTGGTGCTTTCTGTTGTTGTAGTGTCTGTTGTGGTCTCGGTTGTGGTGCGTTCTGTTGTTGTGGTCTCGGTTGTTGTGCTTTCTGGTGTTGTGGTACCTGTGGTGGTGCTTTCTGTTTTTGTGGTCTCGGATATTGTGCTTTCTGGTGTTGTGGTACCTGTGGTGGTACTTTCTGTTGTAGTGCTTTCTGTTGTTGTTGTCTCTGTTGTCATACTTTCTGAAGTGGTGGTGCCAGTGGTTGTACTTTCTGTCATTGTCGTGCTTTCTGGAGTTGTGGTACCGGTTGTGGTGCTTTCTGTTGTTGTGATACCTGTGGTTGTGCTTTCTGCTGTTGTAGTGTCTGTTGTGGTTTCCATTGTTGTTCTTTCTGAAGTTGAAATACCAGTGGTGGTACTTTCTGTTGTAGTGCTTTCTGTTGTTGTGGTCTCTATTGTTGTACTTTCTGGAGTGGTTGTGCCAGTGGTTATACTCACTGTCACTTTGGTGCTTTCCGGTGTTGTGGTACCTGTAGTGGTGCTTTCTGGTGTTGTGGTACCCATTGTGGTGCTTTCTGTTGTTGTGGTCTGTGTTGTGGTCTCGGTTGTTGTGATTTCCGGTGTTGTGGTACCTGTGGCCATGCTTTCTGTTGTTGTGGTCTCAGTCGTTGTGCTTTCTGGTGTTGTTGTACTTGTGGTGGTGCTTTCCGGTGTTTTGGTACCTGTAGTGGTGCTTTCTGGGGTTGTAGTGTCTGTTGTGGTCTCAGTTGTTGTGTTTTCTGGTGTTGTGGTACCTGTGGTGGTGCTTTCTGGTGTTGTAGTGTCTGTTGTGGTCTCGGTTGTGGTGCGTTCTGTTGTTGTTGTCTCGGTTGTTGTGCTTTCCGGTGTTGTGGTACCTGTGGTGGTGCTTTCTGTTGTTGTAGTGTCTGTTGTGGTGCTTTCTATAGTTGAGATTTCCATTGTTGTACTTTCTAAAGTTGTTATACCAGGGGTGGTACTTTCTGTTGTAGTGCTTTCTGTTTTTGTGGTCTCTGTTGTGGTCTCGGCCGTTGTGCTATCTGGTGTTGTTGTACTTGTGGAAGTGCTTTCCGGTGTTGTGGTACCTGTAGTGGTGCTTTCTGGTGTTGTGGTACCGGTTGTGGTGCTTTCTGTTGTTGTGGTACCTGTGGTGGTGCTTTCTGTTGTAGTGCTTTCTGTTGTTGTTGTGGTCTCTGTTGTCATACTTTCTGAAGTGATTGTGCGAGTGGTTGTACTTTCTGTCATTGTGGTGCTTTCTGGAGTTGTGGTACCGGTTGTGGTGCTTTCTGTTGTTGTGATACCTGTGGTGGTGCTTTCTGCTGTTGTGTGTCTGTTGTGGATTTCCATTGTGTTCTTTCTGAAGTTGAAATACCATTGGTGGACTTCTGTTGTAGTGCTTTTCTGGTTGTTGTACTTCTGAGTGGTGGAACCGTGGTTTGTACTTCTGTCATTGTGGTGCCTTTCCGGAGTTCTGTACAGGTTTGTGGGTGTGCTTTCTGGTGGTGTGGTACCTGTGTAGTGCTTTTCTTGAGATGTGTTACCTGTGGTGGTGCTCATGTTGTTGTAGTGTCTTTTTTGGTCTCGTTGTTTTGCTTTCTGTGGTGGGTCCTCTGTTGTGGGTTCTTGGTTTTGTTCTTTCTGGTGTTGTGGTACCTGGGTTGTGCCTTTCCTGGAATGTGTTTACCTTTGGTGGTGCTACTGTTGTTGTAGTGTCCCGTGGTGGTCTCACTTGTTGTGCTTTCTGGTGTTGTGGTACCTGTAGTGGTGCTTTCTGGTGTTGTGGTACCTTTGGTGGTGCTTTCTGTTTTTGTAGTGTATGTTGTGTTTTCCATTGTTGTACTTTCTGAACTTGTAATTCCAATGGTGGTACTTTCTGTTGTAGTGCTTTCTATTTTTTTGGTCTCAGTAGTGGTGCCCTCTGGTGCTGTGGTGCCTGTGGTGGTGCTTTCTGGAGTTGTGGTATCGGTTGTGGTGCTTTCTGTAGTGGTCTCGGGCGTTGTGCTTTCTGGTGTTTTTCTACCGGTTGTGGTGCTTTCTTGTGTTGTGGTACCTTTTGTAGTGCTTTCTGTTGTTGTAGTGTCTGTTGTGGTGCTTTCTGTAGTTGTGGTTTCCATTGTTGTACTTTCTGAACTTGTAATATCAGGGGTGGTACGTTCTGTTCTGGTGCTTTCTGTTGTTGTACTTTCTGAAGTGGTGGTGCCAGTGGTTGTACTTTCTGTCATTGTTGTGGTTTCTGGAGTTGTGGTGCTTTCTGTTGTCGTGGTCTCTGCTGTGGTCTCCGTTGTTGTGCTTTCTGGTGTTGTGGTGGTACCTGTGGACATGCTTTCTGGAGTTGTGGTACCTGTGGTGGTGCTTTCTGTTGTTATGGTCTCTGTTGTTGTACTTTTTGGAGTGGTTGTGCCAGAGGTTGTACTTTCTGTCACTATGGTGCTTTCTGTAGCTGTTGTACCGGTTGTGGTCCTTTCTGTTGTTGTGGTCTCTGTTGTTGTACTTCCTGGAGTAGTGGTGCCAGTGGTTGTACTTTCTGTTGTTGTGGTCTCTATTGTTGTACTTTCTGGAGTGGTTGTGCCAGTGGTTATACTCTCTGTCACTGTGGTGCTTTCCGGTGTTGTGGTACCTGTAGTGGTGCTTTCTGGTGTTGTGGTACCTGTTGTTGTGCTTTCTGGTGTTGTTGTACCTGTGGTGGTGATTTCTGGTGTTGTGGTAGCTGTGGTGGTGCTTTCTGTTGTTATAGTTTCGGTTGAGGTGCTTTCTTTATTTGTGGATTCCATTGTTGTACTTTCTGAAGTTGTAATACTAGGTGTGGTACTTTCTGTTGTTGTACTTTCTGGAGTGGTTCTGCCAGTGGTTGTACTTTCTCTCACTGTGGTGCTTTCTGTTGTTGTGCTTTCTGGTGTTGTGGTACTTGTGGTGGTGCTTTCAGTTGTGTTGTTTGGTAGCGTGGTGGGGCGTTCTGTCTGTTATGTTTTGCTGTTGAGGTCGTTTCCTTATTTGTGGCTTCACATTGTTGTACTTTCTGGAAGTTGTAATACTAGTGTTGTACTTTCTGTTGTGTGGTTCTGTTGTTTGTACTTTCTGGAGTGGTTCTGCCCAGTTGTTGTACGTTCTCTCATGTTGTGCTTTCTGTTGTGTTTCTTTCTGGTTGTTTTTAACCGTTGTGTTCTTTCTATTGTTGTGTACTGGTGTTGGTGCTTTTCCTGGTGTTGTTGGTTCCTGTTGTTTTGTTGCTTTCTGTTGTTGTCGTGTCTGTTGTGGTGCTTTCTGTAAGTTCTGGTTTCCATTGCTGTAACTTTCTGTTGTTGTAATAACGGGGTGGTACTTTCTGTCATTGTTGTGCTTTCCCCGCCCCGGAGGTCTTGTACCCGGTTAGTGGTGCTTTCTGGTGGGGTGGTCTGTGGTAGTGCTTTCTGGAGATGTGTTACCGTGGTGGGTGCTACCTGTGTGTTGTAGTTTCTTTTGTGGGGGGGTTTTCCCCCCTCTGTTGTTTTGCCTTTCTGGTTTTGTGGTCTCTGTTGTGGTCTTGGTTGTTGTCCTTTCTGTGTTGTGGTACCTGTGGTGGTGTTTCTCCTGGGATGTGTTACCCTTGGTGGTGCACCTTTTTTGTAGTGTCCCTGTTGTGGTCTCAATTGTGTGCTTTTCTTGGTGTTGTGGTACCTGTAGTGGTGCTTTCTGGTGTTGTGGTACCTTTGGTGGTGCTTTCTGTTTTTGTAGTGTATGTTGTGTTTTCAATTGTTGTACTTTCTGACTTGTAATTCCAATGGGTTACTTGCTGTTGTAGTGCTTTCTATTTTTTGGTCTCGTAGTGGGCTTCGGTGCTGTGTGCCTGTTGGTGGGTTGCTTTCTGTAGGTTTGTGGTACGTTGGGGTGCTTTCCTGTAGATGAGTCTCTGGCGTTGTGCTTCTGGTGTGTTCTACCGGTTGTGTTGCTTCTTGTGTTGTGGTACCTTTATGGTGTGCTTTCTTTCTTCTGTTGTTATAGTTTCTGTTGAGGTGCTTTCTTTATTTGTGGTTTCCATTGTTGTACTTTCTGAACTTGTAATATCAGGGGTGGTACGTTCTGTTCTGGTGCTTTCTGTTGTTGTACTTTCTGAAGTGGTGGTGCCAGTGGTTGTACTTTCTGTCATTGTTGTGGTTTCTGGAGTTGTGGTGCTTTCTGTTGTCGTGGTCTCTGCTGTGGTCTCCGTTGTTGTGCTTTCTGGTGTTGTGGTACCTGTGGTGCTACTTTCTGGTTTTGTGGTACCTGTGGTGGTGCTTTCTGTTGTTATGGTCTCTGTTGTTGTACTTTTTGGAGTGGTTGTGCCAGAGGTTGTACTTTCTGTCACTATGGTGCTTTCTGTAGCTGTTGTACCGGTTGTGGTCCTTTCTGTTGTTGTGGTCTCTGTTGTGGTCTCGGTTGTCGTGCTCTCTGGAGTTGTGGTACCTGTGGTGGTGCTTTCATTTGTTGTAGTGTCTGTTGTGGTTTCTATTGTTGTACTTTATGTCATGTGGTGCTTTCTGGAGTTGTGTCTGTTTTGTGTGCTTTCGTTTAGTGGCTCTGTTTTTTGTTTGTCCTTTCACTGGGTTTGTGGTACTTGTGGTGGTGCTTTTCTGGTTTGTGTTAGCTGTGGTGGGTTTCTGTTGTTATAGTTTTCTGTTGAGGTGCGTTCTTTATTTGTGGTTTCTGCTGTTGTACTTTCTGAAGTTGTAGTATCCATTGTGGTGCTTTCTGTTGTTGTACTTTCTGGAGTGGTTCTGCCAGTGGTTGTACTTTCTCTCACTGTGGTGCTTTCTGTTGTTGTGCTTTCTGGTGTTGTGGTACTTGTAGTGGTGCTTTCAGTTGTTATAGTGTCTCTTGTGGTGCTTTCTGTCCTGTTTTATAGTTTCTGTTGAGGGTGCTTTCTTATTTGTGGCTTCCATGTTTGTACTTTCTGAAGTTGTATACGAGGTGTGGTACTTTCTGTTGTTTTGGTCTCTGTTGTTGTACGTTCTGGAGTGGTTTTCTGCACAGTGGTTGTACTTCTCTCACTGTGGTGCTTTCTGCTGTTGTTGTGGCTTTCTGGAGTTGTTTTACCGTTGTTGTTCTTTCTAGTGTTTTGGTACTTGTTGTTGGTGCTTTCTTCTGGTGTTGTGGTTCTGGGGGTGGGTTTGTGCTTTCTGTTTGTGAGGTCTGTTTGGTGCTTTCTGTATTTCTGGTATTCCATGCTGTACTTTCTTTGTTGTAATAACATGGGTGGACTTTCTGTCATTGTGGTGCGTTCCGGAGTTTTCTGGTACCGGTTGTGGTGCTTTCCGGAGTTCTGGTACCGGTTGTGGTGCTTTCTGGAGATGTGTTACCTGTGGTGGTGCTACCTGTTGTTGTAGTGTCTTTTGTGGTCTCTGTTGTTTTGCTTTCTGGTGTTGTGGTCTGTGTTGTGGTCTCGGTTGTTGTGCTTTCTGGTGTTGTGGTACCTGTGGTGGTGCTTTCTGGTGTCGTGTTACCTGTGGGGGTGCTTTCTGTTGTTGTAGTGTCTGTTGTGGTCTCGGTTGTGGTGCGTTCTGTTGTTGTGCTTTCTGGTGTTGTGGTACCTTTGGTGGTGCTTTCTGTTTTTGTAGTGTATGTTGTGTTTTCCATTGTTGTACTTTCTGAACTTGTAATTCCAATGGTGGTACTTTCTGTTGTAGTGCTTTCTATTTTTTTGGTCTCAGTAGTGGTGCCCTCTGGTGCTGTGGTGCCTGTGGTGGTGCTTTCTGGAGTTGTGGTATCGGTTGTGGTGCTTTCTGTAGTGGTCTCGGGCGTTGTGCTTTCTGGTGTTTTTCTACCGGTTGTGGTGCTTTCTTGTGTTGTGGTACCTTTTGTAGTGCTTTCTGTTGTTGTAGTGTCTGTTGTGGTGCTTTCTGTAGTTGTGGTTTCCATTGTTGTACTTTCTGAACTTGTAATATCAGGGGTGGTACGTTCTGTTCTGGTGCTTTCTGTTGTTGTACTTTCTGAAGTGGTGGTGCCAGTGATTGTACTTTCTATCTTTTCTGTCATTGTGGTGCTTTCTGGAGTTGTGGTACTGGTTGTGGTGCTTTCTGTTGTTGTGGTCTCTGTTGTTGTGCTTTCTGGTGTTGTGGTGGTACCTGTGGACATGCTTTCTGGAGTTGTGGTACCTGTGGTGGTGCTTTCTGTTGTAGTGCTTTCTGTTGTTCTGGTCTCTGTTGTTGTACTTTCTGGAGTGGTTGTGCCAGTGGTTGTACTTTCTGTCACTGTGGTGCTTTCTGGAGTTGTGGTACCGGTTGTGGTGCTTTCTGTTGTTGTGGTCTCTGTTGTGGTCTCCGTCGTTGTGCTTTCTGGTGTTGTTGTACTTGTGGTGGTGCTTTCTGGTGTTGTTTGTTGTACTAACTGGAGTGTTGTGCCAGTGGTTGTACTTTCTGTCACTGTGGTGCTTTCTGGAGTTGTGGTACTGGTTGTGGTGCTTTCTGTTGTTGTGGTCTCGGTCGTTGTGCTTTCTGGTGTTGTTGTACTTGTGGTGGTGCTTTCTGGTGTTGTGGTAGCTGTGGTGGTGCTTTCTGTTGTTATAGTTTCTGTTGAGGTGCTTTCTTTATTTGTGGTTTCCATTGTTGTACTTTCTGAAGTTGTAATACTAGGTGTGGTACTTTCTGTTGTTGTACTTTCTGGAGTGGTTCTGCCAGTGGTTGTACTTTCTCTCACTGTGGTGCTTTCTGTTGTTGTGCTTTCTGGTGTTGTGGTACTTGTGGTGGTGCTTTCTGGTGTTGGTGGTAGCTGGTGGTGGTCGTTTCTGTTGTTTATGTTTTCTGTTGAGTGCTTTCTTGTATTTGTGGTTTTCCATGTTGTACTTTCTGAAGTTGTAATCCAGGTGTGGTACTTCTGTTGTTGTGGTCTCCCTGTTGTTTTACTTTCTGGAGTGGTTTCTGCAGTGGTTGTCACTTCTCTCACTGTGGTGCTTTCTGTTTGTTGTGCTTTCTGGGTTGTTTTAAACCGGGTTTGTTTGTTCTTTCTAGTGTGTGGTAACTTGTTTTGGGGCTTTCTGTTGTTGTGGTTCCTGTGGTTTGTGCTTTCTGTTGTTTGTAGTGCTGTTGTGGTGCTTTCTGTATTCTGGTTTTCCAGTAGCTGTACTTTCTTTTTGTAATACCAGGGGTGGTACTTCTGTTGTGGTGCTTTCTGGTTGATGTCCTTTCCCCTGAAATGTGGTGGTGCCCGTGATTGACTTTCCTATCATTGTTTGTGCTTTCGGAGGTGGTACACGGTTGTGGTGCTTTCTGTTGTCGTTGTCTCTGTTGTAGTCTCGGTATGGGCTTCTGTCTGGTGTTGTGGTACCTGTGGTCATGCTTTCTGGAGTTGCGCTACTTTCTGTTGTAGTGCTTTCTGTTGTTCTGGTCTCTGTTGTTGTACTTTCTGGAGTGGTTGTGCCAGTGGTTGTACTTTCTGTCACTGTGGTGCTTTCTGGAGTTGTGTTATCGGTTGTGGTGCTTTCTGTTGTTGTGGTACCTGTGGTGGTGCTTTTCCGTGGTGTTTTGTTACCTGTGGTGGTGCGTTCTGTTGTTGTAATGTCTGTTGTGGGTCTTTCTGTAGTTCTGGTTTCAATTGCTGTACTTTCTGAAGGTGTAATAACAATTGTGGTACTTTCTGTTGTAGTGCTTTCTGTTGTTGTACTTTCTGAAGTGGTGGTGCCAGTGGTTGTACTTTCTGTCATTGTGGTGCTTTCCGGAGTTGTGATACCGGTTGTGGTGCTTTCTGTTGTCGTGGTCTCTGTTTTGGTCTCAGTTGTGGTGCTTTCGGGTGTTGTGGTACCTGTGGTGGTGCTTTCTGGTGTCGTGGTACCTGTGGGGGTGCTTTCTTTCTGTTGTCGTAGTGTCTGTTGTGGTGCTTTCTGTAGTTGTGGTTTCCATTATTGTACTTTCTGAAGTTGTAATACCAGGGGTTTTGCTTTCAGTTGTAGTGATTTCTGTTGTTGTGGTG
This sequence comes from Sinocyclocheilus anophthalmus, assembly GCA_018155175.1. Taxonomy (NCBI): domain Eukaryota; kingdom Metazoa; phylum Chordata; class Actinopteri; order Cypriniformes; family Cyprinidae; genus Sinocyclocheilus; species Sinocyclocheilus anophthalmus. The sequence goes on along the minus strand of JADLZN010005032.1, from coordinate 238,384 downwards.
TCTGCTGTTAAACCGTCCGGAGTGGTTATGCCAATGGTTGTATTTTCTGTCATTGTGGTGCTTTTGGGAATTGTGGTACCCGTGGTGATGCTTTCTGTTGTGATATCAGTTGTGGTACCTGTGGTGGTACTTTGTATTGTTTTGGTCTCGGTTGTTGTCCCAGGGGTGGTACTTTCTGTTGTTGTTGTTTCCGTTGTTGTGCTTTCTGGAGTGGTTGTGCCAGTGGTTGTAATTTTTGTCACTGTGGTGCTTTCTGGAGTTGTGTTATCGGTTGTGGTGCTTTCTGTTGTTGTGGTTTCTTTTGTAATACTTTCTGTAGTGGTGATGCCTTCTGTTATTGTGTTCTCTGTTGTGGTGGTACTTTCTATTGTTGTGGCCTCGGTTGTTTTGCTGGGGGTGATTCTTTCTGTTTTTGTGGTCTCCATTGTTGTACTTTCTGGATTAGTGGGGCCAGTGGTGGTACTTTCTATTCTTGTGTTTTCAGTTGTTGTGCTTTCTGGTGTTGTGGTACCTATGTTGGTGCTTTCTTTTGTTGTTGTTGTACTGTCTGTTGTTGTGCTTTCTGTAGTTGTCATTTCCATTGTTGTACTTTCCGAAGTTGTAGTACCTGGAGTGGTTCTTTCAGTTGTTTTGGTCTTTGTGATAGTACTTTCTGGAGAGGTGGTGCCTTCTGTTGTTGTAATCTCAGTTGTGGTTCTGGTGGTCGAACTTTCTATTGTTGTGGTCTCTGTTGTTGTCCCGGGGGTGGTACTTTCTGTTGTTGGGGTGTCTGTTGTGCTTTCTTTAGTGGTTGTGGCAGTGATTGTACTTTCTGTCACTGTGGTGCTTTCTGGAGTTGTGGTACCAGTGGTGGTTCTTTCTGTTGTTGTGGTCTTTTGGGTAGTACTTTCTGGAATGGGGGTGCCTTCTGTTGTTTTGATCTCAGTTGTGGTGTCTGTGGTGGTACTTTCTTTTGTTGTGGTTTCAGTTGTTGTACTCGCTGAAGTGGTTTTGCCAATAGTTGTACTTCCTGTCATTGTGTTGCTTTCTGGAGTTGTGGTCTTTGTTGTGTGTTCTGGTGTTGTGGTACCAATGATGGTGCTTTCTGTTGTTGTGATCTTGTTTGTGGTGCCTGTGCTGGTACTTCCTGTTGTTGTGATACTTTCTGTACTTGTGGTCTCTGGTGTTGTACTTTCTGGTTTTGTTGAATCGATGGTGGTACTTTCTGTCATTGAGCTTTCTGTTGTTATGATCGCTGCTGGTGTACTGTCTGGAGTTTTGGTCATGGTCATGGCCCTTTCTTTTGTTGTAGTTTTCTTTGTGGTGCGTTCCGGATTTGTTATGCTACTTGTAGTGCTTTCTGTTGTTGAGGTTTCTGTAGTATCACTTTCTGGAATGGTGGTGCCTGTGGTTTTACTTTCTGTTGCTGTGGTGCTTTTGGTTGTTGTGTTTTCTGTTGTTGTGGTGCCTGTGTTGGTGCTTTCAGTTTTTGTAATGTCCATTGTGGTCTCTGTGGTAGTTCTTTGTAGTGGTACTGGATTGGTTGTGCCAGTTGTGATGCTTTCTGTAATTGTGGTGGTTTCTACTGTTGCAGGCTCCGTTGTTGCACTTTCTAGCGTTGCAGTAGTGGTGGTACTTTCTGTTGTTGTAGTTTCCATTGTTTTACTTTCTGTTGTTGTGATGGTGTTTTCTGTTGTTGTGATCTTTGCTGTTGTACTTTCTGGAGTTGTGGTGCCAGTGGTGGTGCTTTCTGTTGTTGTGGTTGTTTCTACTGGTGTGGGCTTTATTATTGTACTTTCGGGAATTGTGGTGGCAGTGGTCGTACTTTCTGTCATTGTGCTTTCTTTTGTTTTACTTTCTGGGGTTGTGGTTTCGGTGATGTTACTTCTTGTATTGTCTGCTGTGGTGCCAGTGGTGGTGATTTGTGTTATTGTGGTGGATTCTGTTGTTTTGGTCGCTGTTGTGGTGCCTTCTGGATTGGTGATACCAGTAGTCATACCTTCTGTCATTGTGGCTTCCATTGTGGTACTTTCTGGAGTTTTTGTGCTCTCTGTTTTTTTAATCTCAGCTGTGGTGCTGGCTGTTGTTGTGGTGCCTGTTGTGGTACTTTCTGTTGTTGTAATGCTGGTTACTGTGTTTTCCATAGTTGTGTTCTCATTTGTGAAACTTTCTGGAGTTGTGGTGCCAGTGGTGGTGCTTTCTGTTGTTGTGGTGGTTTCTATTGATGTGGTGTCTTCTGTGGAACTTTCTGGAGCTATGGTGCTGCGGTCTGTTGTTTTTGGTTCTGTGGTAGTACTTTCTGCATTCCCAGTGGCCATGATTGTAGTTTCTATGAATGTTGTTTTCATATTTGAGGTTGTTTCTATCATTGTAGTATAGGAAATGTTGTTCTTCCCAATATCTGAAAAAAAAAATCATAATAATAATTTAAACAAGATACATTTATATGTATGTATGTATATATATATTATATATATATATATAATATATATATATATATATATAATATATATAATATATATATATACAATATATATATATATACATACATACACACATATACATGTTCAATAACATTTATTCTTTCTCCTAAAACAAACTGCAGTATCCTTATCTAAGTGGCAGTCACAATGTACACTGTTTGGATGAAACAATGCATGTTTTTCTTTCTTTTAAATTTTTTACATAATTGATAGTATTTTTTAAGCAAACATATTCAACCTGTAAAATGTATCCTTTTGTTACTTTTCCATAATGCATAGAAAATAGAAAATATTCCAACATAATTTGTTGACAGCTTGGTGATACTGTTTTTTTTCTGATTTCCATGTCAAACTAGCTCAATGGGAAGCAGTAATTGCAAATCCATCAATTTATCTCTCCATAGTAATAAATCCAACAGATTCCAACTTAGCACAATACATTACCAGTAAAGTCCAAGTTTGTAATGGTTGTTGTTGAGGTTTTCTTTGGTGTGACAGTAGTATAGGTAGTGTTTATGTTCGCTACATCTGAAAAAAAAATATGAATCAATTTTTACAGTAACAAAGATCTAATTATGATTCAGGTAAACAAAGGTAAATTGTAAATGTATTTACCTGCGCAGTATGCCAAAGAGCAAAAAGCTGGTTTCACAAACTCATAAACAAAATAATTGCCTGGACAGGCTTTGACTTTAATGGGATTGGATTGGAAATAGCAGCAGTTATTGTCCCAGTGACCGCAGACATCTCGAGTGACCACTCCATCCTCAACTGTTGGATGTCCTCTCTTCAGCCACAGTGGAGCATGAGTGCTGCAGCTATACTCATCAACACATGTGTCTGGCATCTGAACGCTCTGACCCTGAATGAAGAGACGGTACCAGCCATCCCAGCTAACCTCACAGTCACACATTATTTCAGAGGTATATTGATTGTTGGTGGCTCTCCATGGATCATCTAGTACATTGTAGTCATAGCAGGGGTCAACAGGAGGAACTGCTGTGAAGAAAAAAAATAAATAATGTTTTTGCAAAAGTTTATTTTCACATGTTATATACTTTTTACTGTTGGATATTTGTAGCATAAAATCATTATTTTCAAAGCTTAAAAATCAATTTTTGAGTCTGAGCATCTCTTTTTATTTGTGTCAAAAGGGCATAAGCAGCAAACCTGGAGTTTATAATTGAAAGATGATTACTATTAGTTTAACTTTGGCAAGAATGCTTTCAATGCTGCTTATTTGTTATAACTGATTTGAGTAAGCTGGTCTGTAAGCCTATTTGCCTTTTTTTAACCATTCACAGAGTGCATACATTAGTCATAAAGTTTTCATTGTTTTGCAACACTGAACTAAAGAAGGATATTTTTTCTTGACACTGATCAACAGACAAAGAAAAACTGTCAAATTGGATTGGTCAATATGTATTGCAAATATCAAACACAAAATAATTGATTTAATCTATATTTACCCCATTTGAGTCGGTATTAAGTAGGTGAACCATTAACAACATTAGAGCTTTGTGTGGGTAGGTTGTATGGAGATTGGGAGTTGACTGACTTTTTAAGACCAAGCATGAATTCTACTGTAGGTTGACTTTGAGATCTAACCTCTGAGTTGGTCACTCCGGAATATTAATATTGTTGTTTTTTCTCACCAGCCATTTCTGTGTAGTGTTGTTTTTTTCAATGCCTTGTCATGCCTTGTGTGCTTTTAAATTAGTTTTAGCAAAGCTGCAAGGTTCTTTTTTCTTCATTATGTAAACAGTGCCAAAATACTGACTCAACAGTTACAATCAGATGAAACTCCCTGACTACACACAGATGTTCTCTAATACTTAATATTTATGTGACTGAAACTAATCAGCTTCACCAGTCAGTGAAGAATGAAGTGTCATATTAAATATGAATACTGATGAAAGTTTAGTTTTGATTTTATGTTTGTAATTTAAAAAAAAAACATGTTGTAGCGATATGTTTTCACTTTAAGATTTGACCATTATTCTGTTGTTCAGTGGCAAAAAAACCCCAAATGAAGTCCAATGTGATTCAATGCTGCAAAGCAAGTGTGAGAAATGATAGGAATTATATATAAATTACATAATAAATAAATAAATGAATGAATATCCATACTGTCTCATTTATTCTGCACAACCTATTAAAGTAAAACCAACAGTAATATATAGTCTACCTCTATGGGCAGTAATAATGCAAAAGTAACAATCATTTTACATGCAACAATGTATAGATTTTACATAGCTTTTAAATATATTTTTAAACTTTGTAATGTTTTTCTTTTTTTTCTTTTTTTTAAAGCATTAAACATTTTTAATACTTTAATACTTCTCTTTACGTTTGAACTTTATTCCATTTTTAAAAAGCTATGAATGCTTTTACTCCAATTAATTTCCTTAAAATGTTTGTGATTGTAAATCATGGAATATTTAGTAACTGTTATTATTTACATAAAATCACAAACATGAATCTGATTTGCTCGTGCAAAACAATAGTCCTCCAGACTGCAAAACATTACATTACCAGTCGTAATTGTAGTTGTGACAGTAGAAGTGGTGTTGATGTTCATTACATCTATAAAGAGAGAGAGAGAGGGAGAAAGAAATTCAAATCAAATCAACGAAGATAAAATTATGACTAACATAAACAAAGGGAAAATATAAAGATATTTACCTGCACAATATGCTAAAAAGCAGAAAGCTGGTTTCACAAACTCATAGACATAATAATCTCCCAGACACGCTTTGACTTTAATGGGATTGGACAGAAAAGAGCAGCAGTCATTGTCATAGTGACCGCAGACACCTCGAGTGACCACTCCATCTCCAATTGTTGGATGTCCTCCATTCAGCCACAGTGGAGCATGAGTACCACAGCTGTCCTGATCAACACATGTGTCTGGCATCTGAACGCTCTGACCCTGAATGAAGAGACGGTACCAACCGTTCCAGTTGACCTCACAGTCACACATTATTTCAGAGGAATATTTATTGTTGGTGGCTCTTTGAGGATCATCCAGCACATTGTAGTTGTAGCAAGGATCATCTGTTATGGAGCATTAAAATTGAAATTTTTTATACTATTACATGAGATTAGAAAAATGCTTTCTTTAAGCTACCTTTTTTAAGTTATTGAAATCTAAAGACTGAGCATCTCTTTTCCTTTAGCAGTGACAATGAGGATATAAACAGTCTAACATGCCCTACTATTCTAGGGTAGTGTAAATTAAATAAAATGAGGCATAATGAAAGAAGGGTAGTGGAAAATATAAATGAAATGTGGAATGTGTAGCTCAGGATGTGACAGAATGAGTGATACGGTGGCGGGATGCACACACATGCTCCAAAATATGTACTTTTTTAATCACAAAAAGTACATACTTTTAGGGTGATTTCTGACACACCACAAACCTTTCACAATCCATTTATTTTGAGTGACTTAGTGCGGTTTGTTAAAGAACAATGTCTAATTGCTATCAGGATGGACTGGGAATGCTAGAGACTTTCATGCCATGAAATAAGAGAGACCAAAGAGAACAGGGTTAACACTTTTCAATAAACTAAGTAGTGGGGTACTTTTGATTGCATTTATAGTTTTTTCTCAATCTACATGATCCAAACAGACTCTTACTTTAGCCAGCAGTTTCAATGCATAATGAAGTATGCTATTGTGTGCTATTCAGCTAATGTAGCAAGTACTGATATTAGAACTATTTAAGTTTCTCAATACTATTGAAATAACCTGTTTATCATAAAGAGAGATCTTTTTTTCCCTCAACAATTGAGTTTGTCTTATTGAAGGCTACAGATCGAAATGCGAAGCAGTATGGTGAAGTGAAAGTTTTATTTTAAACATTGTGAATGGAAATAATTACCTGTTGATTGTCCATCAATTATTTCACCTTTAAAACAAAACAATATAAGAATAATAGATTCATTTTAAAAGATGATACAGTCAGTTCACTTATTTGAATACAGCATCATTCCAGTGTTTTTGGCCACAGGTGTATTTTTAAATATGTATAAAACACTCACCATACAGTAGCAGCATTGAAACACACAATGAGAATATGAACCTCATTGTGAATACCAGCACCTCCTACTCCTGCATATATATACACATATACACGTGAAAAATGTGTTTCTATAGTTATTGTAGTAAATTTAGTTTAATTTGTTGTCAACAGTTGGAAAAACAGCAGTTGTTTACAGTTTACAGATGTTTATACAAAATGTTATAACATATATAACAAAACGATATGTTACAAAATAATTTAGATTTATCAAAAGCATATGACTGAAAGAGTGATAAGAGCTCAGTGGGATAAAATTAGGCAAAGTAACTTTACCTGAGACAAAGTGTTGATACACAGTAAACTCCAAAACACAGTGATGCTTAATCCCGTTACTGAATGCAATGAAGAAAGAACTTCAGGTGTCGCAGTCTTGTCTATGACTGTATTAATTAATGTGGGTGGACCTTTTCTAAAACCTGGGTTGGTTTAAGTTGGCAACAAAACAATACACCACCTCCAACAATAATTTGGATGTTTGTATTTGTTTCTTTTTCCCCCTCCTTCTTTATTCATGTCACATGACGCCAGTCATTCTTTGTACACCTGCCATTGAGAACATTTTTTCTTAGCCTTGGACGTAGATAGAAGACAATCAGATTAACCTGTATTATGATGATACTCATTCCCAAAACCATTACAGTCAGTCAGACTATTACTGTTGCTTTTACACATTCACTCCAACTAATCAATGTCATCAAAACAGTTAATGGAGCCATTTGAACAGTTCATCATTTTCTTAAACTTACTGTAAATGATTCATGATTTGATACAAATTACATACAACATTGTCTTAAAATACTACTCACAAACGTATCTGATTCAAGGTCAAACTGCTAACACAGACCACTACAGTTAATGCTTTCACAAAGCACAGTTTACTAAATGTTCATTCAACAATTATGCTTTTTCTATACATAAATATGTTAACAGAAGAAGTGCAGCATGGAATGGGCAGAGGAAGAGTAGAAGAAATAGGAGGAAGATGAGAGGTGATAAGAGGAAGAGTAATGGAGGTAGAAAGAGATGATGGGAGAAAAGTAGGAGAGGATATATGAAGAGGAGAGGAAGAAGAGAGAATAAGAGTGGAGGGCTCTTAAAGAAAAAGATGGGATATATAAAAAAGGACACAGAGGAACCTCAAACAAATCAATCTAACTGTGATTGTGTTATGAATCAGTGGTCAGAGAAGCCAGCATCACCAGCTTTCCTGTAATACAGTCATTCAGATTCTGTTCGGATGGCTGTTTTCATTGTTTTTGAGATCATTAGGCTTAGTTTGGACAATTAGTGCAAAATCAGTGTTATGAATCCATAATGATGTAAATGTACCTGTCTTTTTAAACTACATTGTAGGCTAGTTGTCCAGTGTCACTGTCATAGTGTTTTCAATCTCAGGCCTGGAATATATTAGATAATTTAAAGACAGACTTTACCCCTGACAAATCACCTTTCCCATTGTGATACTGAGTTGTTTTATTATTTCTTTTATGTTAGTTTCTAACTCATTTGTTCAATTTTATTTATATATTCAGTCTTAATAATTACTTTTCACTTCATATTGTTTTGCAATTACTATAGCTGAAAAAAAAAAGAATCTTGGGTGGATCTGTGCCCTCTTGCCCTTTTATGGCCTCACCCATAATATAGACAGCAGCAACATAATGACGTGCATGTATGTGTGTTATGAGCATTTGTGTGTGTGTGTGTGTGTGTCAAAATGCAGCGTATTTTTATTTCCAAACTATTCTTATATATTGACTGGGAGAACAAGCCATCATTCAGGGTGGATCAAAGCTTTATGCAGCCTCACCTGTGTGAACAATCAAATTATAACAATACACAAATATTTTTGGGGATCTACGAAATAACTGAGCATATATAAAGAGAATTTCAACCGGCGCTGCAACATTCTTCAGATCCTTTAGACATGAAGATACATTGCTACACACAACTGACGCAAATAAGTATCAGTATCATCACTATAGAAAATTAAAACAATTGCACATATGGTATTTAAATATCAATATCACATCTATCTCAATATATTACTCAAAAACAAAAGGGAAACAGATTATGAAGCCAGCTCTGTTACCTCATTTGTTCTTTTGCATTTTCCTTTAATTTCATATTTGAACAAACATGTTTCTGATGGCGTTTTTTATAGCCCTGCCTCTTATGTAAGATTCATTTATTGCATTATACATAATGTAAACCAGAATTAAAATGTAATGATTTTATGCTTGTGGGTGAACATGTAAACATTATTACAATAATGACATTTTGAGAACTGTAACTAGTTCAGTCACTTCCATATCTATTAAAATACTGTAGGCTATTCATATAAACCATAATATAGATATTATATAATGTGTGTAGAGACAATCATCGGCAGCGCCATGTGGTTACAACGATCGCGTGCTGATGACGCAGCAGATCAGAACAGTGTCGTGTGCGAGCATGTTGCAACAAAAACATTCTGAACAGGTTTTTTGACAGCGACTGCTTGTTCTTTGCCTTCCTACCAAGGTAGGTGTTTTAGTTAAAGTCTGTTTTTAGCAACCCTTTTTAGTGATTTTGACAATTATAGCATTATGTTGGTGAATAATACAGTATGACAGGGATCCTCAAATCTGGCCAGCGAGATCCACTTTCTTGCAGAGTTTAGCTCTAACCCTAATCAAACACACCCGAGCATGCTTCAGGATCATCAGGATCATAAGAAAAACACAGGTAGGTGAGTTTGATCAGGGTTGGAGCTAAACTCTGCAGCGCATTGATTTGAGGAACCCTGCAGTATGATAACTGCAGTTACCTTGTTTAACTTGTATATACCATATCAGCATACCTTTCAACTATATACAGTGCATGTATGTATTATTTAAAGGGCTTATATAGGATTTAATTTTAAAGTGTCTTTTTTACATGCAGTAATTTTTCTCCTGTCTGTTTATTTTGCATTCTGTAATAGTTAAATAGCCAATTTTATTTAGCTTATTAAATGCATTATTATGCTTCTTCTTCTTCTTCTTCTGCTTCTTTTTGTTTATTTATCCAGCTAACTATCGAGCTCATTGAATGGCTTTTCTGAGGTAAATGTAACGTTACATGACATTGATTCCAGCATTTTGTGATGTCCTTTCTTGCCGCGTTAAAACACTGATTTAATGATTACATGAGACATGATATATTTTGGTAACTTGTACTTTCAACATTCCTTCATTCATGTTTTCGTGCGTTTAATAGAAAAAGAGGATCATGCACATTTAAAGAGAGAGGGCAAATGGATTTATGTTTGAATTTTGTAACTATTTGAAAGCTGAGACTTGTTCAAAACTTGGCATCTCTCTCTCTCTCTCTAAAATGTAAATAATTGTGAAAAAGGATCAGGACAAAAACAAGTAATACTATCAGAAAAAAAGACCTATGAAATACTATTAGAGAACTACACAGGGATCAGACAATGTCACAAGACATAATTACTTTGCACCCATGTCAGGACGACTGGGCCCTCTGGCCCCTGTTATGGCCCTCACCATATATAGACGCAGTATATGATGTGATGTTATGTGTATGTGTGTCATGGAATTTGTGGGTGTGTGTGTGGGTGTGTGTCGTGGGTGTGTCAAAATGCAGTGTCTTTTTATTTCCAAACCATTCTTATATATTGAGCTCACCAAAAAACTGACAGTCTCAGAAGTGTGTCACTGTATAATTGCCAGAATCCACTTGGAAAGCAAGAGTTCAACAAGCGGCCGTTTTTCCACTCCACATGGTAAGCCTTATTCTTTACTTTTCTTCTCCCGAGCCAACATACACTGGTGAGGTGTTCTCTTTTCAACTCGAAGGTGTAAGAGACCTCGCCTCCATTTCCATTTCCACCATTAATTGACTCACTCCACCCATTCCGTTAAAAGTGAAAGTGAAAGCAAACATTGCACACGGCCATATAGTTTACCGCACTGCCACAAGGTCAGGAAACTCATCAGAGGAACAAGTAACAGCATCAGAGAACCACACAGACAAGAAGCCTCAGATACCTTCACTTGCTCTGGGACCCATTCATCTGTGAACAGGGAATATAATGCAGTGCAGTGAAATGTAAAGTATTCACAGCAGAAATCATCAAAAACCTTCATTTATAAATGATTGAAAACCTTCAGACAACATCAGAGGACCCATGGATAAGGAAGCACTGTCATGGAAGTCCAGAGACCTTGCGCTTTCTCCAATGGAGTCCAGAGTTACAGTCCTTAAAGAGAAAAGGGGAAAATCCAGATGTGAAAACCCCTGTTAAATATCAATGAACAAACATGAAACACACACAAAGTGCACAAAGTCTCCAGCAGAGGGCAGCAAAAACAAGTTTAGCAGCTCTGAACATTTAAGGAAGCAAAAAAGGTACATGAACTCCTGCTCTAAATTGCTTTAAATTATGTGACTGCTTTTTATAAGGAATTTGAAAAGCAGATCACACCACTGATTGTAGTTAAAACATGCTTATTTCCATTAAACAATGATGCATGTTAAACTACCCAATAGATAGAGCATTTACTCTTTATACTGACATAAAATCATAACAAAAGTAACAGAGAAAAGCGTTAAAATTATACCTGCACAGTTCATAGGCTAGGATACTGATATGTTGGGTTTGACAAAGTCATAGACATAATCATCTCCTGGACAGGCTTTGACTTGAGTAGACATGGATCTGTAGGTGACACACTGGTTGGAAAACCACAATGACCAATGGTCCGTTGTTAACAAGTAACTATGCAGGAAGTAATAGGTAGTACTACATTAACACTTAACTTAATCTTGCTTCTCTATTAGTTAATAGTATTAACTAAGCAGTAAGTAGTAGCAAATTTAGGACAACGGTAGTTCGCATTAGACTATTTGATCCAGTATTAAATAAAAATCATCCTCATTGAGAACTACTTGGAACTATGACCAGTTAAATAATAGAATAACCATCTAATACAATCCAAACAGTAACGTCTTAAAAACGGGAACAAATGAGGTTCTTTGGGAAACTAATTTATGAATTTGATATCCCCCAAATACCGTACGGCCTAGATTTTTTTAAATGGGGACACTGCGCCTTACATTTCAAACTTAAAATAGAATAATAATAAAAATGATAATTCACTTAAAAATGTTAATAATTAAGAATTGATGCTGACAAGCTCATGATTGAATTAATTCACAATTATGATCTCTGCTTCGTGTCAGTTAGTATCAGTTTATCCACTCCAAAAGACCTACGGTAAAAACTCACAGTGCTTCACACAAGCCTATGATATACCAGTATGTCGGATATAACATACTGTTACATAACGTAACTTACGTTGTGCGTAATTAATGAGGGTTAACTTTTTTACTTGAAAATTAATGGTTCCAGATCATAGTAGTTCATTACTAGCACTTTAGCTTAAAGTGACAAAATACAGCAGCCCCTCTCACTATTACGCAGGTTCACCCCTTGTCCGCGCAGAATACTCAGTGATCTGGACCATACTTTTAAAGTCGACAAAACCACTCAATAAATTACTAGGTAATGAATAAGTTTATTTACATATTTTTCTATCGAACGACAGTCGTTGTGAGGCATAGTGTATTTTAAACAGACACGTAATTGGAATATGCGGTTTTGTGCTAAACAATATAAAAGCAGTCGATGCTTCATTAAGGATGTGAACGTTGTTTTTTGTTAGAGACACATCATTCTTTATATTCAAGAAACGTCCTCCCCAGTCAATCAAGGTATCGGTCTCTTTGGAGCGAGACATACTGATGACACAAACTAGAGGCCATCTTATAAACTAATTCAATCAATTCCTTAAGTATTAAAATTTTTATAATGAATTTATTGTATTTATTATTTTTGTTTTGTTTTGAATACCAGAGAACATCAATCCGTGGTAGAGTAGTATCCACAATTTCCAGCCTGAGGTTAAGGTCCGACTTATTTGTGGGATATCATATTCATAAATTAGTTTCTACAAAGAACCCAATTGTTCACTTTTAAGCGTTCACTTTTTGTTGTGATTAGTGATTAATTGGTTATTCTTTATTAATTGGTTCGCAAGTAGTTCTCAATGAGGATATTGTTATTTAATAGTTATCAAATATCTAATAAGGAACTACGTTGTCCTAAATTTGCTGCTGCTTAGTTAATTTTGCTTCTCTATTAGTTAATAGTATTAAGTTAAGTGTTAATGTAGTACTACCTATTACTTCCTGCATAGTTACTTGTTAACAACGGACCATTATTCTAAAGTGTTACCGAATGCTTTTATCCATTTGAATCCGTGAAATAGGAGGTAGGTGAAAATGGTGTTTGGTATTAGTGCACAAACAATGTAATTTCCTTAAAAATGTGGTCATAGCTGTCATACCGACTAGCATCTCTCTCTAGTTGGTTTTCAGGTTTTGCTGTTCTTGCTCTAACCAGCAGGTGTTACTGTTCTACTGTCTATCATGGATCATCCCACCTGTTACTCCACCCATTTCACCTGTTCATCATTACCATCTCATTATCTTCCTGTGTGTGTGTGTCATTTATTCATAAATTCCACAAACTCTAAACTCATTGTGTCTGTTTTTTTTTTCTCAAAACGGTTGTTTGTTTGTTACAATAGAACTGCACTGAGATCGATAGATTCTTTCATCCTATTATTTCTACTACTATTATTTCTACATTTTTTAAATGGAAAACGAAGGATGAATTGAAGATTAGATTAAATGTTATGAATTGTTTGTCCATTGATTAGTTCACCTGATAAATACACAATATAAGAATGAATATTAATTATTGGGAAAATGTTCAGTCATTTGACAGATGATAAAACTCTCACCATTAATCAGCAGCAGTAGAGACACACACAGTGAGATCAGAAACCTCATTGTGACTGACGGGTCCTCCTGCACCTGCACACACATATACGGCATATACACATACAGTATATTTCTTACATTTTGTTATATTTAATTTCTGTTTAAAACATTAACAGATACTTAAATAAAATGCCAATTTTACAAAATATAAGAAACAGCCAAACTCGTTAGAACCCAATGTGATGAAATGAAGAGAAATAACTTTACCTGAGGTCAAATTCTGCTGCAGAGCAAACTCAGGGAGATTCTCTCTTCAGCAGCTGAATACAGTGGTGGTGATGATGATCTGCAGCTCTCATGATCTTATCAGTGCCTTTAATAACTGTGGGTGGATCATTACTGGAACCAATTTTAATTTCTCAAAAATTTCAAGTTTTTCATTTTAATGTGGAATCGTTTTTTTTTTCTCTTTAATTTGAACTGATTGTTTCCTTGTGTACCTGCATTCAGAAACACATTCTTCAACTCTTGAACAGATGTGAATGTAGATGTGAATGTAGATGGAATGACGGCGGGTCAGTTTGATTAGTTTTGCACTTTTTTTCCAAAGCAACAGATTTTTTTCCAAAAGTAACAGAAATAGCAAAACACCAAGTGAGTGACACAAAGGTGACTCGAAAGATTCATGTTATCGATGATGTTAATTACTTCTTAGTTTAAATAATAATTAATGGTTACTTTAAATACTTTACAACACATCTCTATCTGGAAGGTTGCATGCAGTGGTCTAATAAGATGGGGTTTCTGAAATGTGCAAACTAGCAAGATCATAACAGGAATGCAGAAATACATATTTATTTTAAATGCAATTAACACATCAAACCTAAAGTAAACTGTAATGTCTTTTAAAACTCTTTAGAAATGTTATACATTCCTCGCCTGCAGACATTTTACAAGAAGCACATCATTCAAACTAGATAGATAGAATCTTGTCAGTTTTCAATTGTGCGATGCTTTGAATGTGCACATCAAGAGTTTTTGATAAGAATTGAACAATCATTTTCAAATTTGTTAACATTGTCATGATTTTATAATGCCATTTATACAATCCTTTGTCACTATGGGGTGCATAAGAAGAGCTTAATGCATTATGTAACATGAGAATAAACCACAGCATTTCACCAAATCCAGGTTAGTATTAAACTGTACATATACTAATACGTTTTTAACAATACAACAATGTATAATGAAGAACACAGTACATCTGGCACTAATTTGGGACCAATATAAGGAACAAAATGGGGGGAGGGGTGTTTATAAAATTATAGCATGAGCATCTCATGAGAAGTACTGTGTACTTCCTTGTTTGTTTTGTCAAACCTGATAATCAGGTTTACTGTTTGCATTTTTTTATATATATACATTTCAGAGCTTTTAAGAAACCACCAGAATGGATTCCACACAGTGAATGATTCTTATCAAGTTACCTGTATTTGTTGCAAATGCAGTTGCTTCGAGCATGAAACCTCGAACATTTTTAGGAACTGATCATATCCATTGCTCTCAGTGAAGCTCAAACCTCATGTATAGAGGAGACACACGACAGAAGGCAAATAGTCTCTAATTCTTCACTAAAAAAACCTCAGTGTTATTTACATCTCATTGAATATAAATTGAGACAATGTTGACCCAATTGTTCATTAAGCTTGCTGATGTGTGTTTAAGGCAAATGGATGTGCAATAAAAACACTTTCACATATTTTATACTGAATATATCGGCTATACCATGACATGCCACACAAGGCCAAAGAGTCTTTCGCATGTGGAGCATGTTAACCCTTAGAGACCAATTGGAACACAATCAATATTTTTATAGGTTAAAACTACATACAAAAGCAGTTCATACTTTATCTAATAGCTCATATATTTATCTTTGGTAGGAACAAATGTGCAATCTAAATTACACAATTTGCTGAATGTATACGATCAAATGTAGAAAATGGGCATGGAAATGATCTGTAATATTTTGTTGTCAAATCCAAACAGTAATCAGAATGGTATTATTAATTATAATAATGCTAAAAAAAATGCAGCTGTATTCAGCAGTTATTAATGTTAGGCTCTCACACAACAGGGTTTGTTCAAGGACAGTGTCAGAGGACTGCTTGAATGTGAACTTACGTAAATATATCTGTCTCACAGTGAATGCACTCTGTTCTACACAGCCCCTGAATTTCAGTTTCTCTTCACTGTCTATAACTAAAAACTAGAACAATATTGGAACATTTTTGATAATATGACCACTGACTTGACTTCTAAGGAAGAACAACTGTACATTCTTCGTAGCTGTTAGAGTTGAAAGTAAAATAGCATGATGATGATCATTAATCTGAGTCTTATATTTTTACTGAAAGACGAAATTAACAGTTTTGAGAAAGAAAAAAAAACATACTGTGAGGCCAACTATCAAAATTATTATTTTTTTTCCCTCATTTACGTTTTGGATCATTCAGACCTTATTCATGTATGCTTAATACTGGATAAAATACTAAACACAATTTTTAAGAAAAGAAAGTCATGTTAGATTTCTACTATCATATCACATATTTTAGTTGTACTAGTGTGAAGGTTAGCCCTTTATAGAAGTATTTCCTTACTACTACACAATCCCTTTTTTTAAGTTGGAATGGCCCAATTATGTTTTTGCATGATTTGAATAAACATTAATCTGATGGTCTTTGTTGTAGCAACACATGCAGTATATATAACAATTGATGTATTATTAAATAACAATTCATTCATAATGGAACATAAAATAACAGTTATGAAATAAAGAAACCCAAAAACCAGGGTGCCTTCAGTTCTACGATAATTAAAATGGCAATATGCATGTCAAATGTTGCACCTTTTGAATTTAACTAAAAGAGGGTCAGGACACTCATCAGAGGAGCAAGTAACAGCATCAGAGAACCACACAGAGAAGAAGCATCAGCTACCTTCACTTGTTCTAGGGCCCACTTATCTGTGAACAGGGAATATAATGCAGTAAAATGTAAAGTATTCATGACAGAAATAATCATAAACCTTTATAACAAACAATTAAAATAAATGAAATGTTCACCTGTGTTCCCTTCAGACAACGTCAGAGGACCCATGGATATGGAAGCACTGTCATGGAAGTCCAGAGACCTGCGCTCTCTCCAGTGGTGTTCAGAGTTACAGTCCTAAAAGAGAAATTGTGAAAATCCAGCTGTGTGAATCCCTGATAAATATCACTGAACAAATATGAACCAAAGCAACGCACAAAGTCTCTCTCTAGAACAACTTAGCCAAAACAAGTCATTTAGCAGCCTTGAACATTAAACATTAACACCAACCTTTCTTATTGTTTCATCAGCAAGAGTTTATAAACTGCAGATTCATAAACCTTCACATTTACCCATCACATTTTACTATAGAAACTTAATATATACAAACAAACGGACAGAGACTCTGCATAATAACTGATAAATTACATTGTTGTTCAACACACAAATATAAGAGATTTTTTGTAAACTCACCATTGAGCAGCGATTGCTTGACAGAAGGCACAGGTGAACAGCGCAGTGCAGGTAAAGCTTAGAGGAGTTTGCAGTGAAGATAAACATCCTGAAGGAGAAACGGCTGGATGTCGAGATGCCGTTCTGCAGCAGCTCCACTGTGTCGTCATTTGGATTGGGACACCTGAGAATATTAATAATGACCATCAACAAATCAAATTGTTTTCTTTCTTTCCACTACACAAAAACAGAATCCTGATCTTTGGTCTTGAAATGCTGAGAAACAAAGTTTCACAGGTAATCCTAAAATAGCACAGCTTTACTCTCTAATGATGAGATCCCAGCAGAGACTGTAATCAGGATCATTCAGCAAAAAATGCTTTTCTATCTTAGATCTTTTGTCTAGTTTCCAGCCAAAATATCTAAAAAAATCTTAAATCAAGAAGGATTTTCTAGACAGGTAAAAATTATTGTCTTTTAAAAATTATAAGTCAAAATTAAGTGAGTTTTTGCTTGAAACCAGCAAAATAATCTACCAATGGGGTAAGCAAAATAATCTTGTTTTCTGTTTGAAATAAGATTATTTTGCTTACCCCATTGTTTTTTCTGAAAACAAGACATTTTTTAATTTTGTTTTAAAAGAATGCCATGTCTGTCTCTGTGTGTGTGGTGTGTGGCGTGTGTGTGTGTGTGTGTGTGTGTGGTGTGTGTGTGTGTGTGTGTGTGGGGTTAAGATAATGTAACCAGGCTATTACCAATGGATGTAAGGGATTATTTTAACCATAAATATGATGACAATTCTGTCATCACTTACTCTGCCGTGTGCCAATTCAAACTATGACATTCCAAACTGACATGCATTCTTCCACGGAACACGGCAGGTGACATTTTTAAGGCTCAAAAACAGATGCACAATGCAATAGAAACATAAAAGTATAATTAAAATATTCCATGTTCATGCACTATATTTCAAATGTTCTGAAATCAAACAATATCTTTGTTTAAAGTAGAGACCGATTCATTATTCACTGAAAATGTTGACATCTGCATTAGCTCTTTTTGGTGGCTGATCAGAGAAGTAGTGGTGTCTGAATCATAACATCTCAGATCAGATTAGATCTTTTCAAGGAATATGTTTTACAAAACCATTTAGAATGATTTGTTCATGGGTCTAACTGACCTGCTTATAAAGCTCCTTAAACAAAACTATAATTCAGAGAGAGAGAAAAAAAACTATAATTGAAGCTTGAAAGTCCTCATGAGGACTAACTGCATTACAATGTTTATTTCTACCACTTAACAAACAAAGATTTGAGTGTTTGAACAACATAAGGGTGAGAAAATTTCCATTTTGGTTAAACTATCCTATAATAAAATGGTTCAGCTGAAATTAGAATTTGTATTTGACTCGCACCTCTCCAGTGGGTTGATTTCCACATTCATGGAAAGTATTTGTGTTTGAGGATAAACACAGCTGAAAGGAAGCTTAAGGATTTTCTCTCTGCTGATGAGACCTTCTGACCTCGGTGTCCCCAGAATAAAGTTACTATAGATGAAGTGGGTGCCGTTGGCCTGTGGACAACAAATGTACGATTTTGAAATTTAGCTAAACTTTTATTTATTTATTTTACTTATTGTATAATTTTTTTTTTAATTAAAGCAACATTAAAAACTGCAAAAGTTGCATCCGACAAGTGAAATAATGGTGGAGAATGCAAGCAAAACTTCAAGAAAATGCAAAAAATCTCTTTAGTGGCGTGGTGCTGTGCATTCTTCCCCACTGAATTTCTTTGAGACTTTAGGATGTCCCTTACTGAAGAATTTATCCATAACAAAAGGAAGGGCACAAACAGACCTTCCTAGAGATTTCTCAAAGTTTCAAACAAATTCCTCAGGTGGTCAAATCAAAGTCTGTTGGTTCTATCAGGCACTACAAATGTTTGGGATGGTGTATTTGAATAGATTATACATAATATATCCTACCACAAGATTTGTGCCACAGATGTGTTCATCATTATCAAAATGGAATTCCACTCTGCCATTCCGGACCATTCCTTTGCAGCTGGGATCATTGAGGTGTTAGACGTCAGCTGGAAAACCAGCCTCAAAGAGCTGACAGCGAGACACAGACATGGAGCCAGATATCAAGATATAATTAAAAGCTTGTAGTTGTGTTTACACAATTGATGTAAAGTCAGCTTTGGATTGAAATAGCTTAGAGTAAATAAAACATGCATGGAACTGAACCTGTATTTATAATGTTGGTTTTGAACTGGGATGTCAATTTGAGTGTAATTTTTATATGTTTTGGCATCCACTACAATAGATTTGTTTAAAAATATTGATTTATAATGAAAACAGATATGTTAATAAATCTGAGTATGTGAATTTTTGTGTAGTCCACTTGTAGTGTACTTAGAAATGTATTTCAAAAAATTATTTTAATTAAATGTATTTTTTAAGTATTTTTAACAGAATAGTTTTTTTCAAGGGCTGATGTTTAATTATACAAAGAGTTAATTACAAACACTTGCTTTTGAAGTGGTAAATGTTTAAGATTTGTTATGTCCTTTACATTTTGTTACTTTATAAGGGAAAGAAAATTGACAATAAAATGTTTTATATTTAAGGTGTTTTTTTGTCAATTTCATATTTGCTATTTTTTTTGTTTTAAAATTATTTGGCCTTTTGATATAGTCATGAACAATTGAAACAAAATAATTATTTGGTCAAACTAAGAAAAGCCAAATTAGGGTAAATGAATATTAGTACTCTGTAATTGAAAACATGACAATTTAATTTCGCCTTATTTTTATAAAGATATTCCAACTAAACTTCACGTCAACTAAACTAAAAATCCAACTAAAATCTGTGTGGCACAGCTGACACAGAATAGCATACGCAGTTTGCGTTCAGTGGATACTCTCCAAAATGGCACCAGGGTGACGTGGAGGAGACGAATTGTTGAATAAAGTCATTATTTTTGTTTTCTTTGCATACAAAACGTATTCTCGTAGCTTCGTAAAATTATGGTTGAACCCCTGATGTCACATGGATTATTTTACCGATCTCCTTGCTACGTTTCTGGGCCTTGATCGTGTTAGTATCCTTGCTGTCTATGGGAGGGTCAGAGAGCTCTCAGAATGCATCAAAAATATCTTAATTTGTGTTCCGAAGACGAACAGAGTTCTTACGGGTTTAGAACAACATGAGGGTGAGTAATTAATGATAGAATTTTCATTTTTGGGTGAACTAACCCTTTAACATTAATCAATGCATTAGGTATCTTGAATTACCAATCAACAATACAAAAAACAGTACAGCATTTATTAATCTAGGTTACTATTAACTTCTACATATAATAATACATTTTATAGCATTCAGTTTGTATAAATTAACATTAATGTATTAAGAAAAATGAACGACTGAACGATAGTATAATATATAATAATATAGTACACCTTACCATTGTTTCCTCTACATTTGCTCCCCTTCACTCTCTTCTCCCCCTCTCCTCTCTTTATATACTAAGTTCCCCCAAAACTAATCTAAAATCTATTTGGTGTTTAATGTGAACAATAAATTACTATTCATGTTTGGTATCATTGAAATGTCTCAGTGTGACTTGTAAAGTGGTCTCATTCACAAAGAACTAAAATAAAAGGTAATGCCGATTTTAAGAGTTCAGAGATATTCTGTTACTGGTGTGCCCTTTCCCAGGGTCTTTCATGCAAATTGCCTCCTGTCCCCAAAAGGTGAAAACTCCCAAGGTGTAGGATCTTGATTAATGCAAATTCCAATCGTTAGGTAATGCCTCAGAATTTAAGTTTAGAACAACAGTATTGCTCGACCAGTCTACATATTGTGAGCCTTTACCTCCGATTATTGTAAAATTACTCTAAGGTAGGCTACATGGGAAACCCTGACATGACTATACTGTATAAAGCTACTATTAGAGAAAGCAATGTTGGTCAGCTTTTCTATAGTAGAGGTCATGATCTCAGACTAGAGATCGTGTTACTTCATTTACAAATCTAAGGGGACTAAATAAAGTACTTTTAGAAAAGAGCAAGCATGGGCAGCCATCTAAATAGTGTTAGTCAATTACCCTTGTCTAATGACCAAGACGGATGAGTTTTTGACTGTCGTGGCCTAATGGTTAGAGAGTCGGACTTGTAACCCAAAGGTCGTGGGTTTGAGTCTCGGTACTGGCAGGGATTGTAGGTGGGGGGAGTGAATGACCAGCGCTCTCTTCCACCCTCAATACTTTGACTGAGGTGAGACCCTTGAGCAAGGCACTGAACCCCCAACTGCTCCCTGGGCACGACAGCACATGTCTGCCTACTGCTAGTAGTGTGTGCTCACTACTCACTATTGTGTGTGCACTTGGATGGGTTAAATACAGAGCACAGATTTCGAGTATGGGACACCATACTTGGCAACACGGCACTTTGACTTCATTCACTTCACATACGTGGCCAGTGCGAGACTCTGAATGACACTGTAATCTGAATGAATGAGTACAATCGCAAGCAAAGTGTTCAGCAGGATAATCAAATGTCTAGATAAATTATTATATAAATGACTAAAGTTGATGTTGTGATAAAATGTCAGATAATCTGAAACTAAATTATTTTGTGCACATTAATTAATTGTGCACTGAAACGACAGAACATACAGGAAACCTTCAGATTAAGTGTATCTGTCACAATCAAAAACCTGTTGAATATATATTGAATACATGACATACAGTTCCAGATCAAAGAGTATTTTAGATATGTAGCACTTTAACTCTCAGAGAACAATTAAAACACAATAAATACCTCTTAAATAGATTAACATTATATACAACAGCAGCTCATACTTTATCTTTTAGCTCATATCTTAACATGTTCATCATCATATCTTAACATCTTAGGCAGGAACAATTTGAGTCATATAATATTATCACTGTCTACTGATTGTTTAT
Organism: Sinocyclocheilus anophthalmus; assembly: GCA_018155175.1. NCBI lineage: Eukaryota > Metazoa > Chordata > Actinopteri > Cypriniformes > Cyprinidae > Sinocyclocheilus > Sinocyclocheilus anophthalmus. The sequence continues at coordinate 216,490 of JADLZN010005032.1, read as the reverse complement.
GATCAAATGTAGACATTTTCTAATTACTTGTAATATTTAGTTGTCAAATCCAAACATGGATTTTCAATGCTAATTTCTGTCTCACACTGAACGCACTCTGACCACCTACCCAGCTCTTCACTGCCAGTCTCTCAAGTAAGCAAAAGAACAATACAAGAACATTTTTGTTTATCTGTCTAGTGATCAAACCTCACACATGACTTTCTCTGAAAGAACAATTCAACCAGTGTGGCAACATTCTTCAAAGCCTTTAGAATTGAAAGTAAAATAGCAGGACATGTCTCATGCATATTATCGTAGCAAAAAAACGAAAACTATGATCATTCATCTCTTTCTTCCTTGTACTGAAAGTAAATTAATACAAAAGGAAAAACAGGCAGATTGTCAGGTGCCCTGCTTAGCCATCAAAATGATTTCCCCCCACTACCTTCTAGATCATTTCAACTGCATTTTTGTGTCCCTATTATATATGCCTTATAATAAATTTAGTAAACTCATATCTATATCGTTGTTACCTTCTCCTTACAGACATGAGTTATGCTGTTCACAGTACATTGAATGACTTGACTCTCTATCGTGATTCAAATGTGACAAACATTTTAGTCAGATACAGTACTTCACAACTTTATTTATCATGCTTTGCCTGTTTGTGTTTTGTTTAGTTCTTGTGTACTTAATTAGAAAGTAATTTGGAACAGGTTGTTTGTCAAATTTTTCATTATTGCAATACATTTTTTTGTACGTTATATTTATGTTTATAATATTAATTTAATCTGTCCAATTGAGTGCTGCCAGTATTTCAGTGTTTCTAAAATTTCGACTAGGGTGCCAACAAAGTCTGACACTGATCACAACATAACATATTTCAGGTTTGTTATCTCTAAAATTCTGCTGCCCAATTTTTATAAAAAGTTGGAGAATTGAAAAGCAACTGCAGAACAGGAATGACTTTTTAATGTTTTTGCATGATTAAGCAAGAATAAACAAGAATATGATGGTCTTTGGTAATGTAGCACAACCTCTGAAGTAAAATACAATTAATTTAGTATAGAACAATCCACATAAATGATTAAATAACTGATAATGGAAAATAAAAGAACATTTATGACAAGGAGAAATTTACAAACACTCAAATATTCATTAAAATGGCATTAGAAATTATGCATATAAAAGATTACATTATATTTGAAGAAATACATTAAAGTAGGGTCAGGAAACTCATCAGAGGAACAAGCAACAGCATCAGAGAACCACAGAGATGAGAAGCCTCAGATGCCTTCACTTTCTCTGGGATCCACTTATCTGTGAACAGGAAATATGATGCAATGAAATGTAATGCATTGCCAGCAGAAATCAACAGAAACCTTCATTTACAAATGATTCAAATAAATGAAATGTTCACCTGTGTTCCCTTCAGACAACATCAGAGGACCCATGGATATGGAAGCACTGTCATGGAAGTCCAGAGACCTGTGCTCTCTCCAGTGGTGTTCAGAGTTACAGTCCTAAAAGAGAAAAGAGAAAATCCAGCTGTGTGAATCCCTGATAAATATCATTGAACAAACATGAAACATAAAGGACAAACATGAAACATAAAGGAGTGCACAAAGTGTCCAACAGACGACAAACCTTACCACCATGGACATTAAGGGTAACATTTTCCTTCAATTTTTAATGTTTGATCAACAGGGGTTTATCAATGGTAAATTCTTAAATCCTTACAATTGAACCATTACATTTTACGAGATGCATTCAATACATTAGTCCTATACAGAGAAACATATTATAATAACAGTTTTACTAATTATGAGAGGTTTTGTAAACTCACAGTTGAGCAGCGATTGCTTGACAGAAGGCACAGGTGAACAGCGCAGTGCAGGTAAAGCTTAGTGGAGTTTGCAGTGAAGATAAACATCCTGAAGGAGAAACGGCTGGATGTCGAGATGCCGTTCTGCAGCAGCTCCACTGTGTCGTCATTTGGATTGGGACACCTGAGAATATTAACAATGACCATCAACAAATCAAATTGTTTAAATTGAAAGACAGTCAACTAAAAACTGATTTCCTGTAAATCATCACACATTTGCATTCTATGTACAATAAATAAATGGAATTCTTTGCATTAGTACAGCAATACTGAAAGATAATATGTGAGGTCATCCTAAAGGGATATGGCATATTATTTATTCAGTCTATGCGCATTTTTTTATTTTCGCATTTTATTTTTTTTAAATGTTAGTGAGTTAAGAGCTTTAAAGAATAGATAAAACAACATTGCTTTACTCTCTGACGATGAGATCCCAGCGGAGACTGTGATCAGGATCATTCACAGGTGTAGCCCAACACGTCTCCATCACCAGGGCAAACTGACGGCTGTCAACCCCCTCGACACGAACTTCCACATTCATCTTCTGGTTGAGCTCTGCATCCACTTTACCAGTGAAGGGCCGGGTAAACTCATCATCCTCATATGGAATCATCCGAACCTGATATCTGCCTTCACCAGCGGGAAGAGTCCTGTGCACAACACTGTTGAAATAATGGATAGACCTGTGTTAAATCTACTCTGATTAATGGCTAAAATGCTACTCCTTTAATAAAATAGCACAGCTGGAATCAGAATTTATATTTGAGTCGCACCTCTCCAGTGGGTTGATTTCTACATTCATGGAAAGTGTTTGTGTTTGAGGATAAACACAGCTGAAAGAAAGTTTAAGGATTTTCTTTCTGCTGATGAGACCTTCTGACCTCGGTGTCCCCAGAATAAAGTTACTATAGATGAAGTGGGTGCCGTTGGCCTGTGGACAACATGTATAACATTTTGACATTTAGACTGAATTGACAACATAAAAACGTTTTATTATTTTTATTATTATTATTATTATTATTATATTAAATAGAAAACCCCAAAAGGTTAAAAAGTCTCAGGCATCAACTCTATTGGTTCTATCAGACACTACAAATGTTTGGGATGGTGTATTTGAATAGATTATACATAATATATCCTACCAGAAGATTTGTGCCACAAATGTGTTCATCATTATCAAAATGAAATTCCACTCTGCCATTCCGGACCGTTCCTTTGCAGCTGGGATCATTGAGGTGTAAGACGTCAGCTGGAAAACCAGTCTCAAAGAGCTGACAGCGAGACACAGACATGGAGCCAGAGCTGCTTTCACAGGTTTCTGAGAAATCTGAGAGAATAAAAACAATCAAATGATTGTCGGAATTATTAAAAAATCAAATGTAAAAATGACCAAAAAAACGAATGTATTATATTTTGTTGTGGAATGTTACCAACCAAAAGAGTCAGCTTCTGGTCTGGGTAGGTCATCGTTACACAAACAGCCATAAACACCACTTTTCTTCCCACACCACTCATCCTCAGAGCAGCTGAGCTCAGAGCAGCGATCTCTCACATCTAAGAAAAGCAGAGATAGATGAAATATAACACAAAGACATTGAGTCATAATAACAGAGCTCAACATTCTGAGCCCCCTGAATGATTATTGCTCAACATTCCTCAAGGTAATTATATATATTTATATATCATATATTTATGTATTATTTTTCCCCTAGTGATTTAAAGTGAATTTCATAGTTTTAATAATTTTCCCACTGAGATACACAAATAATAGCCTATTAGTCAAGATTTTTTTTTAAACAGACTTTTAACATTTGACCATTTGAATTAAATTGCTGGTGGATTTTATTACTTTACCTTAAAACTATCTATATAAACACCCTCTATATGTCTAAATCTATGTTAGCTGTGAAATTGCCTTAAGAACGAGTTGATGTCGTATTGTGACAGGTAGGTGCAAATCCGTTCATCGAAATCACAGCTCTTTCACATGCACGAATCATTTGGACGCCGTTTGTCATAGTAGTTTGGTAGTGCGCTGCAATGTTTTTTTTTTTTTTTGGGCAACACTGGTGACAAGACCACAAAATAATCTGGGCTGAAATGTTATTTTGGCTTACCACACCGCAGACCCGAGCGCCATTCTGGGATCTGTATCTCTAAGATGGCACAAGCTGTCTCATACGCCTCAACAGCTGAGCATAACATGCCATTAGCACGTGTGTACAGACACAGATCATACACACAAGAGTAGTAGTAAGGTGCAGGGTCAACATGAAGATGGCAGTTCTGGAAGGGGCCAGTGGTGTTGGTGATAATGCTACAGAGATCAGAGTATCTCTGCCTGGATGGACACTCATCAGCATTCCCAGTCTGGTCTCTGGCACCACAACTGAAGAATACATGACAAAACGAAGTTTAGTTAAATGCTTACACTATTTCATCACTTGGACAAAGAAAGAGTTCACAGGTGAACAACAAACATAATTTGCTACTTTTGCGTATTTTAACCAAAAGCAGTGACTCTCAACTTGTTTTTACAATGGACATTGTGTGGTAACTCTATACAATACTAAAAGTAAACAAAAGAAAAGACATAAACCTTTGAATCTTTTTCCCTGTCCAGTGCTCTATCAAAACCTGAGAAACATTTTTTTTTTTCATCATGACCCACCAGGTAAAAACAACTGTCCTAAAGTCTCATGGTTCTTACCCTGGAATGCTGGTGTCTGATTGCCAGCTGTGGCCAAAGGAATCATCATCAGGAGCGGGGTCTCCACTGGGCAGCACTTTGTCATCTGCAGGATTACCGTTGAAATTTCCACACATTCCGCATAGAGAGCCATAGAATCTTTCACTCACTCTGACTAGAAGGCTGCTAAGTCCATCAAAATGGACAATGAATTCATTGAAAGCATTTAGAATTATGAATCCCTGCTCCTCACGTATCTCTACAAGATCATTGTTTTGATATGCTGGTGTGTCGATGGCATTCCCATCAACCTAGAGGGAAATCAGAAAATTTCAACATCTCTAACGAGAGAAAATGAAAGAAAATATATTTACATTGACATGATTTGAATTTACATTGACTTACTTTAACTCTCCTGTTCTGCCCAATTGTGATGTGCATCTGTTGTCCATGCTGAGACAACCAAACATCCACTGCAGACACAAATGATACCACCATGTTCCCACGGTGCCTGTTGGTGGCCACGACACGGAACTCCAGATCATTGTCAGTTACATTACCACAGGTCTGAGCAATCTCATATGAACAAGTTCCCTAATAGAAAATAACACAATGCACATAGTCTTCATCATTTCTTTCATTTGCCACACAGCTGCAACTTCACAGCCAGAAATGTCTTGTAAGACATTAGATAGATTCATAAATCAAAGAATTTCCAGTGCTATGAAAAATATTAATAATAATTAATAATAAAAGTGAATTTGTATAGTACATTTTATTAGTATATTTGTATAGTATATAAGTATATTTGCAGTCAAATTTGTTTAGATAGTTTAACACCAATAACCCTTATAACCCTCCTTTAAATAAACTTGACTGCTAAGTCAGTTGTCCCCTACAACTGGGTCACAAAACAACAGTTAAGGTAATTATGTACAAAAATAGCAGAGTTTTCTAATTCATACCTGAAAGTGGGCCACAGCTCCATCAAAGGTGATGTAGTGGGGGTCACCCCAGACTGTGCAGGTGGACATTGGACTGTAGCAGTCACGATGTCCATTTCTGACCGCACAATCCATGGTCGATGGGCAGACAGATGCAGAGCAGCGTAGATCATTTGGAGCAAAACACTGACAGCGTTGGGAACATGTTGAATCCCAGAACTGTTCACCAATCTATAAAATGATAATGATGAACTTTACATTTTCATAACATAATGTCAATGAGTATTTTCACCTACAAAAAAAACATCAAGGTACAGCATCATCATAAGGCTGTGTGCCTCATTATCCTTTGCCCCATGTGATAATACTTAGACGAAAAGGTAATGCTTAGATCCTTACATTATAGTAGAATCCATCATACAAGCAGCCACATTGCTCCACTGGTACACAGAGTCCTCCACTCCTCACAAATTCCTCATCACAGAAACAACCTTCTGAGCATGTGTGTTCACAACTAGCATCAATGCTGCTGGCACATGTATGGCTACAGTCTGTGCCACACACCTCATAATGGCTGTTTGGGATGTTTGAGGAGCAGTCCATGACTGGAAATGCAACAACAAAATGTATTTGTAGAATGCAATTAATAGCATGTACAATATGGCATCTTTGAAATAAAAGGGGAAACACCTTGAATAAAGAAAACAAATTAATCTGTGGTTGGTATTTTTACATATTTTACATACTTACCACAGGATACATTTTCTCTCCAGGGATAGACAACAGTATTGGCAGATTGACAAGCACTCACATAGGCTTGGACAGAGTGACACAAGACATCATTACTGTTCTCAGAAATGCACACATCAAACACACAGTTATTAAAGTAGGCCTGTGGATCAACAGAACCATGGCAGAAGCTAAAGGGACCCTGACTGTCCCTGATGATCTCACACAAGGCTTGTGAGATTAGAGTTGTGCTCTCATCTTGGCAATAGCCAGGAATATCACCGCCTCCACAGTCATGATTGTATGACATGTCATCCGCAACCATCCATTCTGCCCCAAACTGGTCTGCTGAATGTGCCAGATCACCTGAAGGAGTGAGGAAGTCATCCTCGGGAAGGCCATTGAAGTTGCCACAAATGCCACAAACAACTCCATTGTAGTCTGCTGGCACAACAATGTTTAACTCCCAGGAACCACCATAACTGACACCGAAACCATAGTCAGTTGAGACATATATAAACTGTCCTGTGGAGTAGACAGAGACCCGACCAGAGTCAAGGTAGACGGGAAGGTTTCTGATCTCTTCATCAACCTGGTTGAAGGAAAAGTGGAGATGGTTTATGCAGTGCAATCCAATGAATAATTAGAACAATAATGTTTTTTCATATCACATATACTCCATGGCAAATTACAGTGAGTTTGAACAGTTTACCTTAACAGCAGAATAACCGTTCATGTCCTGTGACATGTGCACAAGGTGCCCAGAGACATTGACAAAAACTTCGACAGTTATTGACACTGGCCATTCATGCCAACCATCATTTCTTGCATCCACCTGGAAGTGCGGTAGACCACGAGTATCATCACATACTTTGGCCAGCACGTATCGGCATCTGCCTTGAAAGTCAAAATAGGTTCCATCAAAAGACTTATAATGGGGGTCTCCTGAAGCATAACAGCTACCATGTGGATGAGGATGGCAGCCATACTCCCCCTCCACCACACGGCAGATCTCCTGTTCACTGCAAGATGATGGTGTGCAACGGACATTTCCAGTGATTCCATCACAGACACAAAGGAACTGACACTCTTCACCATGCCAGAACTGCTCTCCAGGCTGCCGATAACGCCCATCATAGCGGCAGCCGCAGCCAGTGGGGTAAACACAGCGATCTCCATCCAGCACCAGTCCATCATTGCACTGGCATCCCCCCTGGCATGGCAGTGTGCACTGGAAGGGAAATGAGAGGCTAGGGCAGGATGCAGGACAGGATGTGCCACACAATTCGAAATGGGTATTTGCTGGACAGTTCGGATCTGGGAGGTTTAAGATAAAACATGGAAATGACAATGAATGATCAGCACTTTGAAGGAGATATATAGTTTCAATTCTGAAAATCTTATCATATTACAAGATACTAACCACAGTGGGTGATACTCATCCACTCTCCGACTGCGATGCCATTCTGTTGGCAGTGCAGTGTATAGCCTCGCAGGGCCTCACATAGAGCCTCCCTGGCACCGGCCGTCTGCTCCAGCATCTGAATGCAATCTTCAATCCGTTGCCAAGGGTCTAGTGTTCTGCTACACTCAGCAAATGGTCCATCATTCATGGCCATGATGCTGCAGCGCTCTCTGAACTCGCTCCTGTTCTGATAATGATCTGGTTCCCACATGTCAGTTGGGTCCTCACAGTGGGCTGACAGGGATCCATCACGCCAGCTGTCTGCAAAAAGCTGGGAGTCATCCAGCAGGACACCATCCGGGCTGTAGAATTCATCTTCAACGTTTCCATTCAAGTTCCCACACAGACCTCCAAGTGTACCATTGTAAGTGGTTGGCGCAGTGATTCGGACAATGTGGGGCCAATCAGCTCTAACAGTCACTCCAAAGTTTGTCTCCAAAACAAAACCTCTTGCACTGCTGTGATAGATATGGATTTGACTGGAACCAACACTGATAGGTAGACCAACCATCTGTCCATCCACCTGAGGAGAAAAAAAAGTCTGACTTTGATCTAGCATTTGAGTTTGAGATAATGGTTAAATGACTCTTAATACAAGGCTGAGGAAAAAAAATCATTTTGGCTAACCTGTACATTGCTACCTTCTCCCAATTCAATGGAAACATGAGTTCCTCCTGCCTCAAACTTCAGGAACCTGGAAAAGTCTTGAAGGCCTCTGGGTACTTTCTCAACTGTTAATACAAAGTATGGCAGTTGGGATGGCCCCATAACTCTTGCCAGGGTCAGTCCACAAGCTCCTGGGTATCTGAAAGTTTGTCCATCAAAGGTGTGGTATGAACCCAGGCTTTCAACTGAACAGGTAGCATAACTGATGGGTCTGCAACCCCTTACACCATTATGGAGTCCACACACTTCAGCTGGACCACACTGGTGCTGAGCGCACAACATTGACCTGCTATTGCAAATGCATAGCCTTCCACAGTCCTCGCCCAACACTACTGACTGTCCCGCGTAATAGAAGCCCTCAAAGACGCAGCCACAGTTTGCTTCAGGCACACATTGCCCAGCGCTGAGCATGTATCCATCATCACAAATACAGCTCTCCTGATTGGGCAGGGGGCAGTTTATTGGGGCAGAGGGGTTGCTGCATGTTGCAGGGCAGCTTGTTCCTTGGGACTCAAAATGGCTGTGCTCAGGACATTGAATCTCTGGATATGGAGGGCAGAAGTAAGAATATGCATCAAACTCTTTGATCTTTCACACTGCACAGTTATTTCAGTTACACAAAGTTGAATGAAAACATGAAGACATAACAAGGCACTTACCACAAAAGCCTGGTTGTCTCCACTGCCCTAGTTGTACACCCTGCTGTTGGCATTGGGCAGAATACACATTGAGAGCCTGGCACAGAATCGGCTGGTACCCTCCTCCTAAGCAAAGATCATAGACACAGTTCTCTATGTAGGTCTGTGGCGAAAACACAGAGTGGCAAGATGCAAAAGGCCCCGAAACATCTCCTAGTATCCCACAGTGGTTTGTGTCACTGTAAAGGCTCATTTCATTGGCGGTACAAACCGCACAACCTAGACCTGTGCACCTGACATCATGGCATTCGGGATCTGTGTCTCCCTCTACCTTCCAAGAGTTGGCAAAGTCAACATCCGAGCTCAAGATCTCCCCAGAGATTGAACGGAAGTCATCTTCAGGATGTAAGTTATAGTTACCACACAGACCACATGTGGCATTCTGGTAGTCATAAGGTACAGAGATGGTGACGTAGCTATATGCATCATATGTAACTAGGAGACCAAAATCTGTGCTGATGGCCAAGGAAAAACCTGACTGATAGACTTGGATGGAGCCATTGCGGAGGGTGAAGGGTGTTGCTATAAAGGTCCCATTAACCTTGACAATGTTGACAAAAAGAAATTAGGAAAATGGAAGGATGGCTGAACTCAGTATTACAGCAAAACAGTGATACTTACCTTTGCTTCATAATAGTGATCTTTAACCAGTTCAATTTCTTCATTATAGACAAATACTCTGACCATTCGAGTCCATGACACATGTGTGCTACCCCGATGCTCATTTTTTCCCTCAATGCGATAGTACGGCAAACCATTTCCACAAGCCTATACAATGACAAAAAAATCAGTATCAGTAAAGAATTCCCAGTCTTGTCGAATCTATACAATAAATAGAAAGTCATAGCAAAATTACTAACCTCAGACAGAACATATGTGCAGGTTCCTTGAAAGTGAAAAATCTGATTGTCAAAGGTGTAGTAGTGAGGATCACCAGAGATGGTGCATGTTTGCCGCTGAATGTTCTGACAAGAGTATTGGAAAGCAGCTGGACGACAAGTTTGGGAATAAGTGCAGGGCTCAAAGCTGCACTGGAGGCCTCTGCTGGTACAGGTGCATCTTTCCTGGCAGGCGGCATCACTCCAGAAATAGTCTCCTAGCTGCACTGGCAAACCTGTAAAAAAGACTTAGGGTTTACGTATATAAACACTGAAAATAATTTGTGTAATTACTGTAAGGCCTCACCTATAATTTACTAGCATGGTACAATCGAATTTGAATAGGACATTCATAGTCTGGCTGCAAATAGCAAATATGGCATGCAGTTAGGGAAGCAACATTACCATTAAATTGACAGCCCCGTGATCCATGATCGGTTCTGAAGGCCCATCTGCCTGGCACATTGACATTACTGCTGTGTGGTAGGCTGGTGATGTCATTCTGGAGTGATCCAGTAATTGAGAAATGGTGACTTGAGTCGATAGTGTCATAACCAGCCTAATGATAGAAAGACATCCAGATGTCTGCTTATTCAGTAAATGCTTGAAAATGCAATAACTATCATATCAATTTGTCATTTTGTGCATACCTGTACATATCGTTGTGTTGGAGCAATTGCACCATAGTTTATTACAACAAATGAGAGATGGCCATTTGAAATCAAAACCACTTGGAAAGATGTTTCCTTAAAAAAAGACAGAAAAAGTCTGAATATTTCAAAAGGAATAAAGAAAACATTATGTGGTGTGCTGATTTTGATTTATTTATTTGTTTGTTTATTTATTTTTAAATAGGTAGAGGAAGATTTCCATGGAGCAAACTTGGCTACTTACAATTCCTGAATTGTAGAAATATGCAACTCTATCCCACGTTGCAACAAAAACCCATGAAGCGGAGAAACTCAAGTCAGGGAAGTATTGGTTTATGTCTTGGGTCGCCTGTGTAAGGACACTGCCAGAGGTGTACTGTTGATATGAGATGACACCATTCCAACGATTGTCAATATCTGTCCAGAATGGAGCAATGAGGTCTTTCCCTCCATAGGCTGGGAACTGGTATGGAGAGTAGCTGTGCCATGCCCCATCAAAGGTCAAGTGTCCATTGTTGTTGACCTGAAATAGAAGAGGACTTATTATTATGTGCAGATTAGAATTCTTATAAAAGACACAAAAATGTTTGTCACAGAAATTTGAACTGCACTCAACAGTCCTTTTTCCCATTTACTTTTTTTTTCTTATCTCCAGTTACAGACACTCAGCATCGAAAATCCTCCCATTCCAAAGTGACTTACATAAATTTGGTTGTATGTTTGTCCAAAAAATATGAACGGCTGCTGCAGGAAAATAACTGATGAACTCCCATCATCAATGCGTCCATTCACTGTGTCTCCAGTTCCAAATGGATAAAATGGCCCTGTAATATTGATGGCATTGTCTGAGAGAGGAAAAAAAGAACAATATTGAACATTAATTAGCAACAGCATAAATATCAGTTTCTCATGCCCTGACATTTAAATTTCATTTATATTTCAATTTTCATTTACCTTACTGTAATATTTGTATTCTTTGCATAATGAAATAAATATGATACAGCAATATGGCTGTATGTCATCATGGCTGTGATTACCTGTGGCCTTTTGCCTACTTTAATATAGCTGATAATAAATTAGCCTATACAATTTTATGAATTATTTTTATTTATTGACATGCATCACAAACACATAGCATAGATCTGATTTGCAAAACAATAATCCTTCACATTGTAATACACTGCAATATATTACCAGTTGTAATGTTCATGGTTGTAGTTTCTATGGTTGTAGTTTCAGCTGTGGTTGTCTCTGGCATGACAGTAGTAGAGGTAGTGTTTATGTTGCTTGCATCTGAAAGAAATTGTAAATATAAAAAAAAAAGTCTGAATGATCTCTTACATAAAAAAGGGCACATATAAATAAATATATTTACCTGCACAGTATGCCAAATGGCAGGTAGTTGGGCTCACAAACTCATAGACATAATACCCTCCTGGACAGGCTTTGACTTTAATGGGATTGGACAGAAAAGAGCAGCAGTCATTGTCATATTGACCGCAGACATCTCGAGTGACCACCCCATCCTCAACTGTTGGATGTCCTCCGTTCAGCCACAGTGGAGCATGAGTGCCACAACTCAACTCATCAACACATGTGTCTGGCATCTGAACGCTTTGACCCTGAATGAAGAGACGGTACCAGCCGTTCCAGCTGACCCAAGAGTCACACATTATTTGAGAGGAATGTTGATTGTTGGTGGATCTCCATAGATCATCCAGGTCATTGTAGTTGTAGCAGGGGTCAACAGGTGGAGCTGGTGAAATGGAAACATTAAAAACATAAAAGTTTCTGACTAAATTATTGTTATATATTTTTTGTACAACTGAAGTAGTGGTATGAAATCTTCACAATGCTTTTTCCTTAAGCTCCCTGTTACTCTTGTGCATTAAGTTATTCAAAGCTGAAGATAGTTTCTCTTGAGTTTGAACATCTTTTATTTTGCTGTGAAAAAAACATGATTTAAGATGCCAGCAATGAGCTCTTTCACAATTGAACAACATGACCTCGAAAAGATCAATATGAAAACACAATTCACCTCTTTTTTGCAATAAGGGATTTGTGTGTGGTGTTCTGCACATATCCCACTTATCAGGGGTCCTATCATGGAAAAAAAATGTCTTTGTGCCAAATCAGCTATGACAATAAACTCTATTCAATTCTATAATAAATAAACTTGAAATGCTATCAATTTTCCCTCTGACTTTTATCTTTTATCCATGAGTATACATGCCATTAGGTTATTTCCTGCCTCTGATTGTTGGAGTCTGCAAACAGTTTGAGGATATGAAAGGAGTCTAAAGAAGTCTGAGAAACAGTGGTGTTAGTTTTCATTATGAATAAAACAACACGTTGGTTCTTCAGTACTTTACTTGATTAACCATCTGTAAAAGTCTATATATACTGTAATATATAGAGTTAGAGAAGCAACAGAATCAGTCAAGTACCACAGAGAGTCTTTAGACAACTGCTGTCCTTTCCTTCTCATTTATATTGCATTGTCATTTTGTGAGCTGCATTACAAATTTTTATGTGAGCTTTACTCATATTAAGTCAATTTAGCAGTACATTTGTGTTTAACGCAACAGAAACAGAACAATTTTAAGAGACTGTGTGTAATGAAAATATGTGCAAAAAGAAACTCATGAAGGTTTATAAATGAAACAAGACAATACTTTACCAGTGGTTGTGATTGGTGGAGTAATGGATTCTATGGGTGGGATTGTCTCAGTTGTTGTAGAGTTTGTGGCTTCTGGTATTAAGAAAAAAAAATTAATCTCAGTAAATCATTTGTAAACAAAACCCAGAAAAGTAAATTAATAAATTACATATGAGTAAATACTTACCTACACAGTAAGCTCCACAAAACATTGGCTTGACAAACTCATAAACATAGTAATTTCCAGGACAGGCTTTGACTCTTATAGGGTGGGATGTGTAAGTACAGCAGCCAAACCATGAGGAGACACAGACCTGACGGGTGACCACTCCATCTTCCAGCTGTGGATGAGTGCCGTTTAGTGACAGTGGGGATTCAGTGCCACACATGCCATAATTTACACATGATTCTGGCATCTGGGCATTTTGACCATTGTAGAACAGCCTGTACCAGCCATTCCACTCCACATTATAATCACACATGCCATAGTAGTAATTGTTATTATAATAGGAGTTATCAGTGGCTCTCCAGGGCTCATCTAGAATGCTGTATGTGTAGCAGGGGTCGACACTTGGGGTGGTCAAAGGTACTATTATGAAAAAGAGAGCATCACATACATCAGATTTAATTTATTCAAGATAATAATATGAAAACCAACAGTATAATTGATAATAAGCATGTCAGATATAATGATGAATGAAAGTACACAACACCTGCACAATACACTGGTAATGGGATTGAAAGAGCTGGCCTGGTAAATTTGTAGACGTAATAATTTCCAGGACAAGCTTTAACTTGGATTGGTTCAGATCTGTAGTGACTGCACTGATCATCGTAAGAACCATAAATTTCACGAGTAACAACTCCATCTTCTAGCTGAGGATGAGAGCCACCAAGATACAGAGAACTGAAACCTCCACATGACATGTAGTAAAAACACGACTCAGGCATCTGAGCACTCGACTCATTAATGAAGAGTCGATACCAGCCATCCCATTCTACACGAGTGTCATCATGATCAGAGATGTATCCATACATAGACCAGTAATTGAGTGTGCTTCTCCAGTGGTTGTTGACTATGTTGTAGTTTTCGCACGGGTCATAATCTGTGTTAGTGAGAGACCAAAACAAACAAGTTATACTTCACTGAAGAACTTCATAAGTGCAAATCTCTACCAGTAAAAGACAGTAGCAATCAAGAGATTGTTAAATTGTTCACAGCATAACTGTGTGATAGTGAAGCTAAAGTTAATGCATAAAAGGTGCTACTTTCATTGCTAAATAAATAAATACGTTAACACTTTAGATTAGGGAACACATTAAGTGTTAAAAGTTTTCCCGAAATAAACTCCTAATTCCTACTGCTTATTAATAATAATTAAGGTCATTGTTGTAGTAGTCATGTTTAGGTATTGTTACGCCTGAGGCTGTATTGGTGCTGCTGCATATGTGTGTTTCTTTCTCTCTTTGGTGTTGTTGCTATCTTTCCCTTTAGTTTTTTTGTTTTTTCTCCTGTCCCGTTTTTCACAGGGTGGCCAGCCTTAAGATGTTTAGATGTGCCACCAGAGTGCGCAGTGGTAGGTGACGGGCAATGCCGGCATCTTTTAAAAGAGGAACGGAAGAGCAACATCCCCAGTGGGTGGTAGAGAGACAGAGTAGAGCGTGTTGGCCACCTTGTTGAATGTTTTTGAAATTGTGCTATCATACCTTGATTGTAAGATCTGTTGAAGCTTGAGTGAGCTATTGATAATGTTTACTTATTGATAATGTTTACCTTTTATAGGGGTGTGTGTTAGACCACTTAGGGTTAGGGTTAGGTGGGTGCCATTTATTTTTTGATATACTTTTCTCCTGGTTTTTGATTTAGTTAAGGAGTTATACTCTTAAAAATAAAGGTGCTTCACGATGCCATAGAAGAACCTTTTTGTCTAAATGGTTCCATAAAGAACCTTTAACATCTGAAGAACCTTTCTGTTTCACAAAAAGTTATTTGGGGCAAAAGAAGTTTCTTCAGATTATAAAAAGGTAAGAAAGAGATGGTTCTTTAAAGAACCTTTGACTGAATGGTTCTTTGTGGAACTAAAAATGGTTCTTCTATGGCATCGCTGAGAAAACCCTTTTTGGAACCTTTATTTTTAAGAGTGTAGGGAAGTTCTTGAATTGTCTTTTGTTTATTTCGTTCCTGATAGGGAATTTAGTTTCTGGGTTAAAGTAGCTTACTTTGTATATTATTTTGGCTTGGCCCAGCCCTGAAATTATTTCTGCGTTCTTATTCATTGTATTATCTGCTGGCAAAGCTTGTTTTCCTCTAACCTCACAATAAAAGCAAGAACCCGAAGAAGTTCTTTTGAAATCAACTTTTTTTTATTCTTTCTTTCTTCTTTTTATTTTCCTTTTATGTGTAACCCTTGAACCCTAGACATGGGCGTCTTAACAGTATATGGTCGAATTATAGGATCTAGAAATTGGTTATGCAGAATAATGCATTTATATGTGCTTTGTAAGTTCTAGTAAACAGCCAATATGCTAGTAATGATGGGAAACTAATTAGAAATTAGTTAATGGGGAATAGTGTTCCCTAATCTCAAGTGTTATCATAAATGCATTTAAAAATGTAAACATACATATATAACTTACTCAAGGTGATGCTGGATCCAGTTATATATCTGGACTTACAGTCATAAGCCAACTGATGAAATAGTGCTGACATCGTACAAAGAAGGACATTCAAGCTGGCTGAGATCATTTTAAAGGTTTAAGAACAGTGGAAAGTGGTTTAAAAAGTGGTAAAAGCAACGAGTACCGTTGGCAGTATCATGACATCCGATTGTGGTTTCACATAGTTCTAGAAATAGTAATTTTACTGGACAAGCTTTCACGCTGATGGGTTTTGTCATTGTAATACAGCAGGCACTCCATAATAATTACCACAGACCTCTTGATCACACGCTCCTCATCTGCAGAGAGAGAGAGGACCCACTGAGCCACAGATTGACTGTCGTGTTAAAGCTGTATACTACACAGTCTTGGCCTTGGATGGTCATTCTTCTAGTAGAATAAGCCTTCAAGAGCCAGGTACAGCCATCCGGAGGAAAGAGTCATCACAAAAAGTTTCTCCACTTTCATTGCTGCTCTCCAGGGAAGATTCCCGCGATTCAGTTGCGTCGCAGGACCACTGCTGACTGGTGCTGAAAGCACACTGTCAATGGTCTTTTTAAAGTCTGTGCACAATACGGTATTTACTGTTTACATGAAGGCATTAGAGTATTACATTGTGAAAAAAAAAATTATACATTTTAACACTGCAAACGAAGTGATGTTATGTAAACGGAGTAACACCTTTAGAATGACACATCATACAGCTAATCATTTAAAAAACAAAACAACAAATAACCTGTTTTGATTCATTTTAGGTGAGAGGACAGGTAAATTAGTAGAGATATCATTAGCCTGGAGATAATTTAGTGATATGTATTTCCTTTTTATAATAACATGGCAAATACACACTACAGTTGAACTTTAACATAAGTACTCGTCGTAACGCACAGACAGACAGAGTATTTTCGCTCTTTAGAGTGCGAGATTTGAGGCACGTGTTACCCACTACTTCCACCCTGCGCCGCTACAGTAGGAGAGTGCTATGAGAGTGTGGGGAGAATTACAGAGTAGCCTACAGAATGTTTAATGGACTGCACTGATTCTAACTGGTTAAACCAGGTTTCCCTTTCCATACCCTATAATTACATTACCCTGCTTGTCATCTCTAATCTCCGCCCCTTCACTCTGATCCTTCCCATAACCCCATCCCCCCTTTGCCACGGCCACGCGTCCCCCTTTCCCCTGGGCACCCGCTGTAGGTCCCGGGGCCTGCTCTGGTTGGGTTTGCCCATTCCTCTGCCCAATTCCTCTCCTGGCCGGCTTTGCCTTGGCTCGCGGGGCCTTGTCGCTCCCCCAGAGCCCTACCCCCCCACCCCCCCATATGCCCCTTCCCCCCCCCCACCTCACGGGCAGAGGTGGATGTGCTTTTGTTCACTCCATCCTCAACTCTTGGATGAGAGCCGCTGAGATACAGTCCGGTGTAACCACCACATCCCGTATTACTCACACACCACTCAGACATCTGAGCACTTTCTCCGTTCAAATACAGCCGATACCAGCCACTCCATTCAACAAGGGTGTCATCCTGTCCAGAGTGCTGATACACGCTTTGTCCTATGTCTCTCCAGTATTCATCAAGAGTGTTATAATCATAGCAGGGATCAGAGCTGGAAGTTGTAGATTCTGAGAGAATAATGACATAAAAAAGGACAAAGATTTATGAGTGTCTTTATGATAAGATATTGGGATAGTATACTAAGGAGGGATTATATAAATTGACTGCGCTTGTATCCTCTTTTAAAACATTCTGTCACTAATTTAAAAATATTTACTAACTTGATCTCAGTTCATTTATAGGAGCTATATTCACTTCCATTAGCTCGAATGGCATGTGGCTCTTAAAAAAATATAAAAGTACGGTTGTTTTTGTGTTTGTACACAGTTTGATCTATTTTTCGTGTCCTGATATCACGTTGTCCCTATTTAGTATCATTCGTATTGTAAGGCACCGTATTCTTGACACACACACCACTGTTTGCTTTGTACAGGAACCCTTTCTGTTCAACCGTACTGCGGCTTTGCCTAAAGCACCTGTAAATGTTTATGACACCAGATAAAAAGTGAAAATATTGAATAAATTGAGCACTTGCTATGGTATGTAATCAAAGTACAAAGTATCAAAGTATGTATCCAGTATGTAACAATGTACAATTTCCTTAAAAATGTGATTATAGCTATCACGTCTAGTATCATTCTCTTGTTGTCTGTTTCAGGTGCTGCTGTTTTCTGCTCGGTCCATCAGGTGAAGTCTGGTGTCTCCTCACGTTTGCTGTCTATCACTCGCGATCATCTCCGTCCACTAACATCAACACGTTTAACATAATCTGATTCTCCACCCATTTCCCTGTTTTCTCATCTCATATCTACAGGTATATTATTCAGCTTCTTTTAAGGACGGCTCAGCAGACCGCTTTCCAACCCCTACTAGTTGGTATCCCGTGCCTTTAATGGCTTTCTTGTTGATTTGTTTGCATTCTTCAAGGCCCATTTTTTCTATTCAAATGTCTTTATTGGCCTCATATAACTGAAACTTTAAATCTGATCTGAGGTCCAAGCTGAGTCTCCTTGAAAATATAGTACTTTAATACAGGACATTCAGCACATAATATCACCAATTAGCGGAAAATCTTTAAACGTTTGCAACCCCCCCGTTTTTCACATGGTCTTGCCCCGACCTTGCTGGCCGACCATGCCATTTACTCAATTGTCAACTCTGAATATCATCCGTCTCCACCAAATTGTCAGGAACCTCACTCCTCTCCTAGTTGCACGATGTGCCCGTTGGCCTCTGCGCACCTAAGGCGTTCCCCTTGTGCGCCCTACTCATTGTCTTTCTAAGGGCCGCCAACCTTTTGCCTTTTTTCACCGTTGAATATCTGTTATTTTGTTGTCAAATCAACCACTTTATCGTAAAACCACCACCTAATTACCCATCAAAACATCCCCCCCCCCCTCTACCAATCCCTTCTTTTTCTTCTCGTTTTCTTAACTCTCGCCCCTTTTGTCCACCCAGCAGAGCGTGGCTCCCGAGAGACCCGTTGGATGGTTCGTAACTCTCATTCTGGTCTTTTCTGTAAGTCTGGCATACACTGCTAATCCATGGCGATCTGGACCTCATAAGCTCCTCCCCTGCTGTACCCCGACGTGGCCCAGTTGGCCTGCTGTTTTGTCACACCTTGACCCCCCACCTCCTCACCCCCTTTGGTTTGGTCTCTTTCAACCCCACTAATTTTTGTTACCCCCGCACTTATGACCCGTTTTCTAATGTGTCAAGCACGCGACACCCATTTTTCCTTTTTACCCGTTTATTTTTCTTTTGGATCTATATTACACCTAACCCTAGCCCGTTCAGCTGCGCTTTCCTATCCATCGGTACTCGGTCATGTTCCCTTTCTCCTTCCTTTCCTTTTCCCTTTGTACAGGCCACGCCCCCGCTGGCGCACCGGCAAAAAACTCTTGTCCTGACGTTTGTCCCTTAGCTTCTCCCTGTGCATCCCGCCCTTACCATACTGATTCATAGTCAGGCAACCCCGTCCCAGTCACCTCCACTATGATAAATAAAGCCCCATGACAGCTGCTCAAACCCTCACCATACTTAGCAAACGCTGAGTGACAACACCATCAGGTGCGCTCGGCCTTACTGCTCCTGCATTCCCACTTTACATGTAACACGCCTCTGTGTCTTATATGAATGTATTTATAGTTGTGCACTCCGGCCAGCCACCCCCCTACCGACTGCGAGTCACCCGTAGTATAACTAGAATTTTTCCAATCACGCATTTTTTCCCTTCACGTACCCCCTCCATGTACACTATTAAAATGATCCCAATCCAATAAAAAAAAACATTATATCCACAAACATAATTTCCGCCCTCAACGTAATACCTTAGTGATTAGAAGCCCCAATGTGGATGGAAACACTCCCATATCGTCCCCATACATTCAAGGACGAGAAAATAAACTAACTGAGATACAAATGCTTCTGCAGAGGCAATCAGGTGAGATCTCCCTCTTAGCGTGAAGACAGTGCGCCCCCCCCTGAGGATTTGATCTGCAGCTCTAAACGATCTCATCAGTGCCTTTATTAATACATGTGGGTGGATCATTACTGGAACCAGGAGTAATCTCTAAACAATAACTTAAACCAGTTTTTCATGTAGCATGAAGATATTTGTTATTTGAACTGATTGTGTCCTTGTGTACCCCTGCAGTCGAGCAATTTTTTTTACAACATTCTTTCACTCTGTGATTTTTGATTTATAGTTACTCTCAATGTTGACTGGAATGACAGCCAACGGTCAGTTTTGGTTTTTTGTTTTTCTTTTCAAACGCTGCTTTACCACCAATTAGTTACATTAAATGATCACACCATGAGTGAGCTAAAAGTGCTTTGATTCAAAGATTCACGTTGAATTTTAATTACATGTCCTAAAAGAAGATGAAATTAAAACATGTTACTTGATCAGTTTACCTAATGTAGTGACCCCTTTTTACGCTCAAGTCAACATTACCCTACACAATGTGGCGGGCCCTGCCCCAGCCGGAACGCTTTCCCGGACTCAAAGTAAGATGGAGATTTTTAGAGGTGCAAAGTAACAAAATTTTAACATAAAGAGAATACATATTTTTAATGCAATTAACAACTCAAACCTAAACCCAAAAGTTAACTAATGTCTTTAAAAGCAGCTGGGAAACAACATGCTAGTTAAGTAGCAGGTTGACATTAGGAAAATGAATGGGTATTTAATATTTGGATAAAGAAAAAAAGGGAAAAATAAAGAGAAGAAGCAACAAATATCCATGAAAGCTGATTTATAAAGACAGCATAAAATAAACAGAATTAGGCAAAACAGGCAAATGTTGGTACTTCCCCAAAGCGAAGAAAAACAAATCAATCAATAATTTCATTTAAAGTAAAATCAAGTCTGAAGAATAAAGTCTGCTCTTGGAGAATTGAAGGAAGTGAACACTATATTCACAGGTTTACCGGAGGTGCAGAATTACACTCTTTAGGAATGTTCTACATTCATCCTCTGCCCATTTTACCTCATCATTCAAAAACTCACGCCCCAAAAACCATGTGATGCACATTAATGTGGCCTGACAGTAATGTCTCCTCAGAAAATGTACAGACTAATACAATTAATTAAAAAAAAAAAAAAGATGTTATATTAAATTAACAGTGTGCCACTGTTAATTTAACTTTCTAATCTTACATGTTTTCAAATGTGCGATGCTTGTCAGGAGTTTTTGGCAGCTGTAAGGTTCAATTTGTTTTCAATTTTTTAACAAACAAAATCAACAATATTTTTTCAGCATTTATGAACATACTTTTACTGTTGTTATTATTACCTTCACGATACACTAATACATTTTGAACAAATTAAGTAAATTATCATAGCTTAATTTCTTGTGAAGCAGTGTAATATAATACATATTATTTATTAAAAGCAGTAAAAATTAATGTTCATTAGTTATTGCATTAAGTATCATGAATTACCAATATTAAGAAATGAAACATGCAAGCGTGCAGCATTGAAAAAATGACAGCTACATTGTACTAAATATGCTGCAGCAACAAACTTGGCACCAACATGAAAAAAGGACAAAAGTATTTTTTTTGTTTCCTCATTTCTTTAGTCAAACTGGATAGTTTATTGTCATTCTTATACATTGTAGGACTTTTAGAAAGCCACCAGACAATGACGCTGCAATGTCTCTTTATCAAGTCCCTGAACTTCAGCTGTCAATCACTGAAAGAGGATTTTTTTTTCCAGTAATTGTTGCAACACGTTGATCAAGATTCTCCAAGAACTACTTGCAGTACGTGACTGTCACAACTGCATTAACAGTGTTTTTCACTGAAGCACAAATCTCATAGAGATGCTATAGAGACACACACTACAGAGGATGCATTTTCACTAAACAAACAAATACTTTATTATTTATCTGAAATTAAGGCAATTTTATCCAAATGTTCGTTATAAGTATGGCGTTGGTAAATGAATGCAAAATGAAATTATTTTTGGCTAAAGTGCATCTGACACATTAACTGGTGTATCATATTACCATCCTTTTCCAAAAACCTACCAACGGAGTATATCGGCTATACTACGCCACACTTAGTCAAAGAATCTCCCGCATAACAAGCAGGTTAATCCTCAGAAACACATCAGCATTAAGACAAATGCAGTGAAGGATTAAAACCTGAATGTTGCAGAAATGCAGTCAACAATATGTAAATCGAAAATATAAACAGATTTTTGCAGCATTCTAATAGAACTATCAGGGATGGATTTACAGGGGCTTTAGTAAGATGTAGGAATATTAAAGAAGAGTGCCAGAGGGCTGCTCAGATATGAACTTGAATATTCGTGTCACACTGAATGCACTCTGCCCTAACAACTCCTCAATTTCAGTTTCTCTTCACCTTCTTTAAGAACTAGAACAATAAATAGAAACTTTAACAAGCTAGTGACTGAACCTCACCTAATCTTACCTCCATTGAAAGAATAATTCAACCAGTGCTGCAACATTCTTCAAAAGCTTTAGAAAGGACAGTATAATAGCAAGACTCTTCTCATGCATACTACTATAGAATCACTATGGAAAATAAGAAAAACGATTGCAAACATAGTATCACAAAGATAACATTCTGATCATTAATCTTTCTCTTATCTTTACTGAGAAAACTCTTACAAAAGGAAAACTCATTTTGCTTTAATCATCAAATGTATTTATTTTTTCTTCTCATTTATATTTTGAGTTATCCAGACTGCATGATCATGTCCCTATTGTTTATGTCCCATTATAAATGGCAGAATAACATTTTAAACATAATTTTTAAGGAAAGAAATCAAAATATTCTACTATCACAATATTACATATTTCAGTTTTGGTACTTTTGACAAGTATTTTCTTGAACTACTTAGTTACAGAATTTGAAAAGGAACTGCAGAAAGGAAATGGCCCTATAAAATGTTTTTGCATGATCTCAATAAACACAAATCTGACTGTATTTGTTATCAGCACATCCTCTCAAGTAAAATAGAATGAATGTAGTTTATAATAACTAATTTAAAGGATTAAATAATTATTTTATTATGCCACATAAACACACTTATGAAATAAATAAATATTTAGAAACCCACAATGAGTGTAGCATCAGTTCCAGACTAAAGGTGCACTAAGCGATTTTTGAAAAACGCTTTTGACCACAGTGTCGGACCGATTCCCAAAACACACTCGCAGCCAATCAGCAGGGTGTGTCTAGTAATTATAAGAAGAAGAGAGTGCTCAGTTAATGCACAGGATGGATATTAGCAGATCGACTATAGACAGCGAGAGACGGTAGATTAAAAAATAGTAAAATTTCAGTGGAACAAAACATTTTAAAGAAGGGTTACGATCATGCAAGAGGTAGGACCCGCGTGAATATTGGAGCAGCTTTCCAGCGGTGGAGAATCGTTTGGCAAAATTCGCTTAGTGCACCTTTAATACGGCACTAGACAATATACATGCAAAATGTTGAACATTTTTGTGGAAATAAACTAAAACAGGGTCAGGAAACTCATCAGAGGAACAAGTAACAGCATCAGAGAACCACAGAGATGAGAAGCCTCAGACACCTTCACTTGCTCTGGGACCCACTTATCTGTGAACAGGGAATATAATGCAATGAAGTGTATTAATGTTCACCTGTGTTCCCTTCAGACAACATCAGAGGACCCATGGATATGGAAGCACTGTCATGGAAGTCCAGAGACCTGCGCTCTCTCCAGTGGTGTTCAGAGTTACAGTCCTTAAAGAGAGAAAAACAAAACAAAAAAACACAGAAAACATGAAACCGTAGCGCACAAAGTGTCCAGCAGAGGGCGGCCAAAATAAGTAGTTTAGCAACTCTTTAACCTCACCATCATAGACATTATATTTAGATATTTAGTGTTTGATCAACTTTTAAACTCACCATTGAGCAGCGATTGCTTGACAGAAGGCACAGGTGAACAGCGCAGTGCAGGTAAAGCTTAGAGGAGTTTGCAGTGAAGATAAACATCCTGAAGGAGAAACGGCTGGATGTCGAGACGCCGTTCTGCAGCAGCTCCACTGTGTCGTCATTTGGATTGGGACACCTGAGAATAGCAATTATAACAATTAACAAATCAAATTATTTTATGAAAGACATTCAATTCAAAAGGGTGATCCTGTAAATCTTCAAGCATTTGATTTCTTCAAAACATGGGATCTTGTGCTTTAGTTCTGAAGTACAAATCTGTTTAGTTATATGGATTATTATTTATTCAATCTATCAAAAGTTGTTTTTTAAACATGTTACAGTTACATTTAAGACTGAGCTTTAAGAAATAGAAACAGCTTTACTCTGTGATGATGAGATCCCAGCGGAGACTGTGATCAGGATCATTCACAGGTGTAGCCCAACACGTCTCCATCACCAGGGCAAACTGGCGGCTGTCAACCCCCTCGACACAAACTTCCACATTCATCTTCTGGTCAAGCTCTGCATCCACTTTACCAGTGAAGGGCCGAGTAAACTCATCATCCTCATATGGAATCATCCGAACCTGATATCTCCCTTCACCAGCGGGGAGCGTCTTGCGCACAACACTGTTGAAATAATGGACAGATCAGTTTTAAAATTACTATGTTTTAAGAGTAAAGCATATATTCTTGGTTTAAAAAATATTACCATATTAACTTTTTTATACATGTATTTTTCTGCTTAAAATATTTGTTCACAAAAACTTTAATCATAATTCACAGAAAATGTTGACACCCGCAATATTCTCTTTGGCATGTTCATGAGAGCTCAATAGAAAAGCAATTTCTAAGCAAGAAAAGTGATGTCCTAATTGGAAGCAATTTGTTCATCTGATCTTTTTATCAGAATTATTCATTCATATAGACCACTTTTATAATGCATTTGTGGTGCTTTCTTACAAGTCCTCATGATCATTAACTGCATTTAAAAGTTGGACCAGTAAAATTCCACAGAACAAATAAAGACATGAGAGTTAGAACAACATGATGAGAAAAATTCAATTTTGGTGAACTACTCCTTTAATAAAACAGTACCGCTAAATTCAGAATTTGTATATGACTCGCACCTCTCCAGTGGGTGATTTCCACATTCATGGAAAGTGTTGTGGTTGAGGATAAAACACAGCTGAAAGGTAAGCTTAAGAGTTTCTCTATGCTGATGGACCTTCTGACCTCCGGTGTCCCAGAATTACAGTTACTATAGATGCAATGTGGGTTGCCGTTGGCCTGTGAGCAAACATATATCTACTATATTGAAGGAAGTGAGTGAACCACTATATATATATTATTTTTTTGTAAGTTAGCTCCAATTGAATTTGTATTTCAAATAACTTTATGAAAGCAACATTAGAAACACACAAAAAGCAGTCAAGTGAAATAATGGTGGGTTACATATTAATGGTGGAGAATGCAGGCACAAGTCAAATCTAACTCTACTGGTTCTATGATGCACTACACATATTTGGGATGCTATTTGAATTGATTATACATAGTTAGTCCTACCAGAAGATTTGTACCACAGATATGTTCATCGTTATCAAAATGGAATTCCACTCTGCCATTCTGGATCGTTCCTTTGCAGCTGGGATCATTGAGGTGTAAGACGTCAGCTGGAAAACCAGCCTCAAAGAGCTGACAGCGAGACACAGACATGGAGCCAGAGCTGCTTTCACAGGTTTCTGAGAAGTCTGAGAGAAAAAAGCCAAGGTAATTAATGACTTGAAAACACTATTTTTTTTCACATTTAGTTGTGGACTGATACCAACCAAAAGAGTCATGATGTTGTTGTTGTCTGTGATAGTCCTTTTCACACAAGCAGCCGTAAACACCATTTTTCATCCCGCACCTTTCATCATCAGAGCAGTTGAGTTCAGAACAGGGATTTCTATTAACTAGGAGAATAAGTTGTTTTGTAAAATAGCATCTAGTAAATGCAAAAATATGAATGTAAACATAAGCACTGCTTAGTAACCCACAAGTCATAATCAACCAATTCTCAGCTTTACATATTACCCCACCAACAGAATGAAATGTTATTATAACATTTGTGTTGCAGAGACAAGCTGTTACATTTCCATATATCCTTATACTAAACAATCTAGACCCTTGACTGATTATTGCTCTTGGTCTCAATTTAAGATGTTTTCTAGGGAATTAAATTAACCTTTTTAGCATTTATAATCAATTACCCCTTGATTATAAAACGGCCCACTGTAATATTAGTCCAGGTGTTTGGTATAGTGGATATTTAGATTTAAAGGACTAAAAAAAATCAGCAGATCCTGACTTGAGTACACATGGTGATCTGTGTTAAATTATTTTAAAAGTGTCATAACACATAAAATGGATCTGATTTGCTCACATAAAACAATAATCCTCGAGACTGTTATACAATGTTTTTTTTTTATGGTATATCAAAAAGTGTATATTTTTTAAATGTGATTGTTGGTACATTTTACCAGTTTTTACCATACTTTCAAAACTTTTTAAAAATTAAAATAGGAAAAATATGCAATATGAAAATAATTGAAGACAAAATGTGTTTTATTGAGAAAAAAACAAAAATTTGGTTTTTAAAAAGCCTTTTTCCAAAAGGTACATCGGTCGTCTTATAATAAGGGGTCGTCTTATATTCGGGCCAATACGGTATATACTTTTTCATTAGAAACTTGCTCAACTTGTATTTAATGCTCTAAAAATTGTAGGTTGGGAAACCTACAATTTTTACAACACATTGTATTACCAGGCATTGTAGTTTCAGCTGTAGTTTCTGTGGTTGTGGTTGTCTCTGGCATTACAGTAGTAGAGGTAGAGTTTATGTTCCTTGCATCTGAAAAAAAGAATATTACATGAAAACAATAATCTCTTACAAAAACAGAGAGCACATGTCAATATATTTACCTGCACAGTATGCCAAATGGCAGGCACTTGGGCTCACAAACTCATAGACATAATACCCTCCTGGACAGGCTTTGACTTTAATGGGATTGGATTGGAAATAGCAGCAGTTATTGTCCCAGTGACCGCAGACATCTCGAGTGACCACTCCATCCTCAACTGTTGGATGTCCTCCGTTCAGCCACAGTGGAGCATCAGTGCCACAACTCAACTCATCAACACATGTGTCTGGCATCTGAACGCTCTGACCCTGAATGAAGAGACGGTACCAGCCGTTCCAGCTGACCCAAGAGTCACACATTATTTGAGAGGAATGTTGATTGTTGGTGGATCTCCATAGATCATCCAGAACATTGTAGTTGTAGCAGGGGTCAACAGAGGGAGCTGTTGTTAAGAAACATTAGAAAAATAAATATTGCTGACTGAATGACACACATATTTATATGAGAATTTTAACATGTTTCTCTCAGAGAGACTATTGAGAGCTCTGATGTGTAAGTCAAATCGCTACAAAAATTATTTCGTTCCAACTGTGGTTAAAATATTTAATAGAGAATTGCAAAAATGAAATGTTATATTGGTATACTGTAGCTTTTAATTTTTTTGGTCATGCGTAACTCATTGTATGACATGTACTGTGCTATGTGAGTTTAATGTTTAATGTCCACGATGAATTTCCCTGAAACGGGACAATAAAGTATATTCATTTATTAATTAATTCATTCATACAACTGAAGTAACGGTGGGAAATCTCCAGAAAACTCTTAAGCTCCCTGATACACTTGTGCTTTAAGTTATTCAAAGCTGAAGATAGTTTGTTTTGAGTTTGAACAGCTCCTTTTATTTAGCTGTGAAAAAAACAGGAAACCTGTTAACCCGCACCTAGACGCCGGCGCACTGAACGCTCTTTTACGAATAGATTAAATGAAACAGGACAAAATTAATCTTTACAAACTAAATATCATTATAAAGGTCTAAGGCTCAAGCATCGGCGACAGACAGAGAAAGTTAAGGGTCCACTGAATGACATCCCAAAGAGCACTTTTAGTCCAACGAAGCAATAACGTTGTAATATGGATGGTGATTCCTTTGTTTACGTCTCGTTTCTTCGGGGACAGTATTGTTTGTATCCATTATGGAATAACTTACACTCAAAAAACTGCATCTAGGTAGTAAAAAACGGCATGGTTTTGTAGCATACAGTGTCACAAACAGTCTCAGAAAAACGGTTGCATGATTCTATTTTTTCATGGTATCTTCTTCAGATTTGAAATAGAAACTCATGTGACTTTCAACCCATTACTTTTCTGGATTGCTCCAGGACTGATTTCATGTATTTTTATATGGAAAAAAAGTTTGAGGCACTTCAGTGTCTATAACTTTTTATCTTTTTGAGCATTATCAACTCTGGATGATGGATAGTAAAGCCCAAAGGGTCTTCTTTCCAAAGACACCAACATTGTGTGTGTAGCACACTGAAGTCAGGAACTGTTGCAATTTTAAGTTAGGTAGGTAATTTTCAGCTGCATGATGGTCAAAGTATCGCCCAAAAGTGCGTAGGGACAAGGACGAAAAATGACACTATATGTCAGATGGCCAGTCCGCCCTTGGTTTCACATCATGAAATGATGTGCGTCAAATGAGTCACTGTAGAAATCAAATACGTTAGTGGTTGCGGACGAAATAACTCAACACCATGAGCCAATGCAAATGCAATGACATGTGAAATAAAACATCATCATGTTTTACAGAAGAGTGGCTTGATTAAGTGGTGGAAACAGCGGATGATGAGCACAGAACAGTAACAAAACTGAGACATTTAGAGTCACACACAGGTGTAGTAGCGTGCAAACTGTACTACTCTAAACTCTACTTAGATAACTATATAAGAATTCACGTTCACAATTTTTGAAAATATTTAGCTGACAGATCTCAGTTTAAATGCTTCAGTTCTTTTTATTCTATCAGTTTAACTGAATCAATTGTTTTTTAGTATATATTTTATTGTATTATATTCTATTTAAAACCTAAAATAATGTAATCTCAAAACGGGATTCATGGAAAATAGCTGCTTAATTGTTCATTTACATTAGCATATATATATAATAGAATATAAAGTAGATAATATTATATTATTAAAAGCGAATTTAATTTTTTTAGTGATTTAATAGAGATTGTGTTATTGGAACAGCCTGTAAAAAATGTTTCCAGGTAACCTAAAATGTGCATCCTTCAGTTACATCAAGGGTCAAATCAAATATACATAGCAAATAACAGTTAAAGGTTACACACTTTTTTGTGTGTGCGTGCTGTATAAAGAATATGCGCTGGTATAAGGAATGTTTTTGCTCAGGTGGCCGAAATGTCCGCCCAGTAGAGAAAAGTTTTGCTCAGCAAGAAAAAAAATTAGATGGATCATTGCTCATGAGGTTACTATATAGGAGTCAAGACAATACTTTACCAGTGGTTGTGATTGGTGGAGTAATGGATTCTATGGGTGGGATTCTCTCTGTTGTTGTAGACACTGATGGGATGGACTGGTTTGAGGCTTCTGGTACTAAGAACATGTTTTATATTAATATTAATCAATTTTAAACAAAACCTAGAAATATAAATGGCTATTGACAATAACATATGAGTAAATACTCACCTACACAGAAAGCTGAGCAAAACATTGGCTTGACAAACTCATAAACATAGTAATTTCCAGGACATGCTTTGACTCTTATAGGGTGGGATGTGTAAGTACAGCAGCCACCCCATGCAGAAGGACAGACCTGACGGAGGACCACTCCATCTTCCAGCTGTGGATGAGTGCCGTTTAGTGACAGTGGGGATTGCGTCCCACACATGCCTTGATTTACGCATGATTCTGGCATCTGGGCATTTTGACCATTGTAGAACAGCCTGTACCAGCCATTCCACTCCACATTATAATCACACCTGTTATGGTAGTAATTGTTATTATAGTAAGAGTTGTCAGTGGCTCTCCAAGGCTCATCCAGACTGGTGTAGCTGTAGCAGGGATCAACACTTGGGGTGGTGAAAGGTACTGTTACAAAAAGTAGAAAGAAACATTACATACTGCATATTAAAACTATTCAAGATAATAATATGAAAACCTCAATATAAGCATGTCGATTAAAAAGAATGAATGAATGTACCTGCACAATATACAGGAGCTGGAATTGAAAGAGTTGGTCTGGTAAATTTGTAGACATAATAATTTCCAGGACAAGATTTAACTTGGATTGGTTCAGATCTGTAGTGACTGCACTGATCAAAATAAGAACCGTAAATTTCACGTGTAACAACTCCATCTTCTAGCTCAGGATGAGAGTCACCAAGATACAGAGAACTGAAACCTCCACATGACATGTAGGACATACACCACTCAGGCATCTGAGCACTTGATCCATCAATGAAGAGTCGATACCAGCCATCCCATTCTACATGAGTGTCATCATGATCAGAGATGTATCCATACGTAGACCAGTAATTGAGTGTGCTTCTCCAGTGGTTGTTGAGTACATTGTAGTTTTCACACGGGTCATAATCTGTTATTGAGATATCAAAACAAGCAAGTTACTGTATATTTCAATGAGGAGCTTCACAAGTGCAAATCTCAACCAGTAAATATAGTAAACATCATGAGACTCTTAATTCATTCACAGCATGACAGTGTAATAGTGAAGCTAAAAGTTCATGCATAAAAGATGCCACTTTCATTGCAAAATAAGATTTAGATTAGGGAACATGTTCAGTATTAACTTAACTAAGAGTTTTCCCTCAGTAAACTCCTAATTGCTTCTTATTGTAGTGAGTAAGGTAGTTGTTGTAGTAGTTATGTTAAGGTATGGTGTAGGGTTAAGGGGTCTAGAAAATGGTCATGCAGAATAAGGCATTCATATGTGCCTTATAATTACTAAGAAACAGCCAATATGCTAGTAATATGCATGCTGATAACCAACTAGTTAATAGTGTTCCCTAATCTCAAGTGTTACCATAAATACATTTTAAAAAATTATATTTTATATAACTTACTCAAGGTGATGCTGGTTCCAGTGACTATATCTGGGCTTACAGTAGAAGCAGCCTGTGAAATAGTGCTGACATCTACAAAGAAGGACATTCAAGACATGACTGAGAACATTTAAAAAGTTAGAAAAGACTTTGTAAAGTGGTAAAAAGCAAGGTACCTGTGCAGTATCCTGAACACCCAAATTGTGGATTCACAAGTTCATAGACATAGTAATTTCCTGAACACGCTTTCACTCTGATGGGTTTTGTATTGTAATCACAGCAGCCACTCCAATAATGACCACAGACCTCTCTGATCACCACTCCATCATCTATCTGAGGGTGAGGACCATTGAGCCACAGATTGATGTGTACATTACAGCTGTATGAACTAACACAGGTCTCTGGCATTGGATGTTCATTCCATAGTAGAAAAGCCGGTACCAGCCATTCCAGGAGAATCGTTCATCACAACGTTATTCTCCCACTTTCATTGGTGGCTCTCAGGGCGATCGGGACTCTAGTGCTTTTTTTTTTTTTTTTTTTTTTTTTTTTTTTATAGCAGGACACTGCTGATGCTGCTGAAAGCAACTGTCATGGAGTTCAGAAAAGTACTGTTAAAATACTGCATTTACTGTACATTGAAGGCAATTTAGAGCATTACATCGTAAAACATAATGACTGTTTATTTCATGACAGGTCAATTATGAAGAGATATTCATTATGAAGTAACTTATTGATTTGTTTATCATTTTAATATAAATAACATGGCAAGACATGCTTACAGTTGAAACTTAAGTTTTAAAGTTGTGAGATTTGAGGAACTGTGTTACAACTAACATGACAGCTACAGTTAGTGAAGTGCTATGAGAGTGTGGGGAGAATTACAAAGTAGCCTACAGAATGGTTAATGAACTGCACACCACTGATTCTAACTGGTTAAACCATGTTGAATTGTTAAAACATGTTTAATATGTATGTTAATTTACTCTTGATACAGCCATTTTAAAAAATCACAAAAGAGAGTTTCACCTGCACAATACGTAGGTCCAGGGGCTGATTTGTTGGGTTTGACAAATTCATAGACATAATAATCTCCTGGACAGGCTTTGACTTGGATAGACGTGGAATTGTAGGATCCACACCGATTGGAATACCCCCACCCCACATAAGTTCCCAAAACTTCACGGGTCACCACTCCATCCTCAACTCTTGGATGAGAGCCGCTAAGATATAGTCCAGTGTAACCACCACATCCCACATAACTCACACACCACTCAGACATCTGAGCACTTTCTCCGTTCAAATACAGCCGATACCAGCCACTCCATTCAACAAGGGTGTCATCATGTCTATAGTTTTGGTTTTGTCGTATGTCTCTCCAGTATTCATCAAGAGTGTTATAATCATAGCAGGGATCAGAGCTGGAAGTTGTAGATTCTGAGAGAATAATGACATAAAAAAGGACAATCCTGTGATGATCCATACTCACTATGTAAAACAGTTGAGTCTTTATGACAAGAAGTGATATTGGGATAGTGCACTTAGGAGGGATTATATAAACTGACTGCAACTTCAACAAATGTATTAGTTTATACCACTCTCTCACTAATTTCAGTTCATTTTCTAGGAACTGTGTCTATATTTGCTTCCACCCGTTCAAATGACACCCTTAAAAAAATGTAAAAGTATTGTTGTTTATGGTGTGTTCAGATGTATGTAATGTGTAACAACTTATAATTTCCTTAAAAATGTGATTATAGCTATCACGTCTACTATCATTCTCTCTGGTCTGTTTTCAGGTGCTGCTGTTTCTGCTCTGTCCAGCAGGTGAAGTCTAGTGTTATTGTTCTGCTGTCTATCATGGATCATCTGTTACTAACATAACCTGTTAACATAACCTGTTACTCCACCCATTTCACCTGCTCATCTTTACCAGCTCACTATCTACATGCATATATAGCTGCTTTCAAGTCATTTCTAAAAGATTTTTCAATAGCATGAAAAACATTTGAATGGAAGACTACTCCAATTCTAAATTGTAACACATATTAATATACACAGTATGCTGTATAAATGATCAGTTACTACAGAAAGTCACAGTTGTGAGATGTAAATCTGAATTATGAGAAAAAAGTTCAGAATTGTGAGATAAAATTGCCTTATGAGCCTGTAAACCTAACTTTTCGACATGAAGATTATTTTTTTCTGTCTAAAACACATTTCTTATCCATGAATATGTATTTATTTATTTATTCATATTTCATTATAAAAAAAATTAAAAAAAATGATATATAGTATAATATAAAACACAATTACATCTCAACAAGGCTGACAATGTGCATGTAAGTAAAACAGTTATTATTACAATTATGACATAATGTTAATCATTACTACAGGCATGAAATTAAATGAAATTAAATTAAATGAAATTAAATGAAAGGGACTCGACACAAAACTATCAAGTGTTTGGAATTTGTGCATTTCATAAATGTCAAAAATTCCAAACACATCTTTTTTTTCTCAACACAATAAAAATAATAAAATTGTGCAAGTGCAAAAAAAAGTTCTTTCAGAGAATTATGAATTTTATGCTTATTTTATTTTTATATTTGTATCAAGTTTCTGTGGACAACAAAAACAGATACCTTTTGCCTTCAGATAAAACAACTCTTCTTGTGCAGAACAGGAGGGTTAACATGAACATACAGTACACAGGAACTGCTTATTCTCTCAATGTGTGAACGACAGTAAATTCCTTTCGACTCACAGGAAAAACAAGTTTTGTCATGGAGTTGAACCTTCACATACTTCACAAACAATTCCATTACACAAAATGGAACAAATCCTCTCCATATCTATTTACAGATCTGTATATGCTTGATTAGCTGTTTGTGACACAATAAGGTATACACACTTATATATTAAGGTATGTAGGATGGCATTAGTGAAAGTTATTTTTTTTTTTTTTTCTGGTTACTTTTTTTCTGTGTAGCTGAATAATCCATTGTGTCATCACGTTCACAATCAGATGCACAGCTGTATCAGTGCTATGATTTGCACAACATATATTTTATTTGTAAAAGATGAGTTGGAATGTTGTCGCTGATTTTATGAGCACAACACGCACTGAAAAACAAATGTGTGGCATCTGGACAGATTACATTTTTCAACTGAATCAGTCAATTGTGCAGAACTTGAGGTGACGAAAATATTTATTTAAATACTATTTATCTAAAACACTTTTTTGTCAAAATAAAAATTAGTGTGTTGAAATTTTTTTTTCCAGTAATTTTTAAAATACAGCCTATTTTGTCCTGGCAACGTAGATGATAAAGTACATAGATACGATTATTATTATGATTATAACTAATGTTAATCACTGATGATCTGCTGAAGCTGCATGCATCATGAAATGGACTGAACATGAAAGTAGTTTGTGTTGGGGATTTCATTTCATAAATGTCACAAATTCCAAAGACACTGTGCTTGGTTTATCTAATAAGACTGTTTCAATACAATAAAAATAATAAAATTAAAGGGAAAAAAAATAATTTGTGTGGGATTGCTAAAATATGAGAACCTAATCGATATCCTAAATGACTCATATGACATATTTATTTTTTATTATAAAGCTAGGATGGAAAGATTAGCTAAAGCTAAGGATGGAAAGATGAGATAAGTAATATTATATATATAGAGATATTATAATTATATATATGTACCTGACGTTTGGCCATTGATTAATTTCACTGTTAAATACACAGTTAAACTAATGAAAATTAATTTGAATGGAAACTACTTACAATATCATGTAAAGCACATGACAGATGATAAAACACTCACCATTAATTAGCAGCAGTAGTGACACACACAGTGAGATCAGAAAACTCATTGTGATAAACGGCAACTCCTGCACCTGCACACACATGCATACAAATATACATACAAATATACACACACACAACCAGTCAAACGTTTTTGAACAGTAATACTTTTGTTTTTTAAAGAATTCTCTTCTACTCACCAAGCCTACATTTATTTTTTATCCAAAATACAGGCAAAAGAAGTAATATGTGAAATTTTTTACTATTGAAAATAACTGCGTGCTATGGAATATATTTTAAAAATGTATGTATTCCTGTGATCAAAGCTGATTGTCAGCATTTCATACTCCAGTCTTCAGGGTCACAGATCTTCAGAACGCAGTATATATCGATTGCCTGAATCAAAAAACATTTATCATTAATTATAATAATATTTAAAACAGATGAGGCATTTTGTTCAGATTCTTTGATGATAGAAAGATCAAAGATCAGCATTATCTGAAATAAAAAGCTTTTGTAACATAAACTATACCATTCAAAAGCTTGGAGTCAATATAATTTTTTTTTGGAAAGAAATAATTGATGTAGCAAGGATGATGAAAAGTTTATAAATGATACATTCTGTTCTTCTGAACTTTGTATTCATCAAAGACACCTGATGATATTACTGCTTTTGCTGTATTTTGGATCAAATAAAGTAGTGTGTGTGTGTGTGTGGGTGTGTGCGGGCGTATGCAGTGTGTGTAATGTCATATATATACTATATATATATATTAATATATTATATATATAGCTACAGAAATGTGTCTCATATTAATTATTTTATTTTGTGCACATTTGCAAATAAATAAATAAATAACTTTACCTGAGATCAAATGCTGCTGCAGAACACACTCAGCGAGATTCTCTCTTCAGCAGCTGAATACAGTGATGATGATCTGCAGCTCTCACGATCTCATCGGTGCCTTTAATAACTGTGGGTGGATCATTACTGGAACCAAGAGTAATCTCTAAACAATAACTTAAGTAATTTTCTCTTGTGACATGAAGATATTTATTTGAACGGATTCCTTTTGTGTAGACATTCCTTCACTCTGTACAGATAGATGTGAATGTAGACGGAATGATGATGAGCAACATTTTCCAAAACAGCTTTACAAAAACAGTAAAACTAACCCTCCAGTGAGTGAGCTAAAGGTGACTGGAAAGATTCATGCTAATTAATTTAATAATCTGTTAATGAATTCTGTGTGTAAATAATGTTTAACCAATGACATTAAAAGCTTCAGTTCATCCTAAGACCACTGGAAGCACACAGGTGATCAACTAATATGGAGTTTATGAGATGTGC
This sequence comes from Sinocyclocheilus anophthalmus, assembly GCA_018155175.1. Classification (NCBI taxonomy): domain Eukaryota; kingdom Metazoa; phylum Chordata; class Actinopteri; order Cypriniformes; family Cyprinidae; genus Sinocyclocheilus; species Sinocyclocheilus anophthalmus. Next base: position 180,436 of record JADLZN010005032.1, on the reverse strand, counting down.
AAACTAACAAGATCATAACATTGCAGGTTAATAAGTCAATTAAAGGGTATCTATTTGGGTACAAAAACAATAAAGGGGGATAAAAAGAGAAAAAGCGACAAATAATGTTAATGGAACTTGATTTACAAAGACAGAATAGAATAAAATTAGGCTAAACAGGCAAATGTTGGTACTTCCCTGAAGCAAGAATGTGTCACACAAAATGCATTCAAAAAATGTTGTGCACTGGCACATGTCCCGTTGGCTGATCATTTTGTTTAAGCAAAAAAGCAACTTAATGAACACTGTATTCACATGCAGATTTAATGAAGGTGCAGAATTACATTCTTTAGAAATGTTCTACATTCATCCGCTGCACATTTTATTTCATCATTCAAAAACCCATGTCAAAAAAACACGTGATGCACATTAATGTGTCCTGACAGTAATATCCCCTCTGGAACTATAATGAAAATATAGAAAGAAAGAAAAACATAAAACAAATTGTAAATATAAAAAGGCTTAAATAAGCAGTCAAATTTGATGTAGATGTGTCAATGTAAAGTAAACTCTAATCTTACTTTCAAGAGTTTTGGGGAACACTTTACAAATAAGTAAAAAATAAACAACAACAAAAACAAATACTTTTACAGCATTTATCGATTTAGCTTATTTTTACTTTCTACATTACATTTGAACAAGTTGAATACATTAACAGTAAATATATTAAATACTGTAACAAAAAGTTCATGTGTTAATATTTTAGGTATAATGAATTAACATTCATAAAATTTTACTTTATATGTGTGAGTGTGCAGCAATAAAAAATGACAGCAATAATATCATTGAGAAGTACTGAATGTGACTTTTCAAACTGGATAGCCAGGTTTACTGTCATTTTTATACATTATAGGACTTTCAGAAAACCACCAAACTGGATTCCAGACATGGAGCTGCAAATGCTGCTAGGTTTCTTAATTAAGTTGTCAAAGTGCATATATCAATCACTTAAAGTGTTTTTTTTTTTTAGTAATTGCTGCAACCAGATGATCGAGATTAAAAAAAGACCTACTTACACTGACTGTCACCAAAAAGTAATGCATTTCAATATTGTGTTACTCCCTAAAAAGCAACAAATTAGGTTAGTTACTTTTTATGAAAATGAACGTGTTACGTTACTTTTGCATTACATTTTCTCATCTGGGCTGGGCTTGCTTGTTTGTTTTTAATATAAAAAGGTTCTAATTTTAAAATGAAAAATGTGCAATCTATTTAGATTTATTCCAGCTGTTTCTTAATTATTTTCTGTTCTAATTAAATTAAAATATTTTTATTCTTGTCTAATCACTTTTAGTTTGTGTCACTTTCCATCCAGTTTGATCCAGTTACACAAAACCATCTGACAAAATCAACAACTTATTCATGGACCAGATCATGTTTCTATTTCTGAAAGTCTCATAATCATCCACATTTGCCTACAGAATACTTGAGTGCTATATGAAAGGCTCTTTCACCATATGAATTATTCCCACTACATTTTTTTTTCTACATATGTAATGGAAAGGATGGAAGAAGGAAAATGTAAATTTTACAATATCTACCTGTGCTTTGTCCATTTGTCACTTGTTAATAAATACACAATATAAACATTTGATTTAATATTATGAAATTATTTAGTTATTTTACGTGACAGATGATCAAACACTCACCATTAATCAGCAGCAGTAGTGACACACAAGACCAGAAACCTCACTGTGACGGAAAAGCCCCTCTTGCACCTACACACATATACAACATGAAACAGTTACATTTTGTTCGTTTTTATTTTTGTGTTTATTGTGCAGACTAGTAAAAAACACCTTAAATTAAAATGTTCACAAAGCAAAACTCAGGGAGATTCTCTCTTCAGCAGCTGAATACAGTGATGATGATCTGCAGCTCTCATGATTTTATCTTGCCTTTACTGGAACTGCCGGAAGTAATTTCGCAACAATTTTCATGTGACATACCTGTATTGGTTATTGTAATAGATTTTTTTTTTCTTGTATACACTAGCACACAAATAGAAATTAATGGAATGAAGACGAGTCAGTTTATTTGTTTAGCACATTTTCCAGAGATTTACAAAAATAATACCTTTAAACACCAAGTGAGTGAGCCAAAAGAAAAAAAAAACTCTATACAGCATTTAGTATCATAAACAAGCAACAATATTGAAATATTCCTTAACATAAGTTACTATTAATTCCAGTATATACTAATATGCATTTGAAATGAACAATCTATGAACAAATGTGAATTAATAATAAATAGCATACTTTTAATTAACATTAACCTAGATTAATAAATTATGTAAAAATGAATTTAATTTATTATTGACTTGTGTGAGTGTGCAGCAATGACAAATGACAGCTAGTTTTTCTTATATTGAATATGTTTTAACCTTCCTCATCAACAACCATATAAAGAAAACACTAATAAAACACCTCTGTATTCTGAACTAGAGCATTACACGTCTTCACACACACACACACGCACACACATGTCTGGTCAGCTATCCTTGTGGGGACTTGTTTTTCTACTGTACAAACCGTATTTTCTATTGCCCTACACCAACCCTACCCCTAAACCTACCCCTCACAGGAAACTTTCTGCATTTTTAGATTTTCAAAAAACTTCATTCTGTATGATTTATAAGCTTTTGTACCCGTGGGGACCACAATTTAGGTCCCCACCGTGACACGAGTCCCCATGAGTCTGTGTGTAGTCAGGTTTAATTCCCCACCAGAATATATAAACCAGTACACACACACACACACACACTACTTTATTTGATCCAAAATACACGTTTTGTTCAAACTCGATAGTCAGGTTTTACCATCCCGACAGGTTTTTCAAAATTGCAGAGCAACAGTGAAAAAATTATAAATATGCTTTTCAGAGAACCATTAGATCATATTTCAGACAAAGATGTTGCAAAGCATCTTTAAAAAGTGCAGTTGTCAATCATCATTACAATAATGTTTGGAACTAGTTGATCCCCAAGTCCTATATGGCCATCACTGCACTTACTAACATAACAGTGTTAGTAATTTCATTCTCTGTTATCATGCAACAGTCAAGTGCACATTATCACAAGTGGCAAAAATAATCAAATTAAAATCATGCATTTGCAGGTACAAAGAGTGTTAAACTGCTCATATGAACATATGCAAATATCTCTCTCACATTTAATGCACTCATCAGTTTCAATTTCTCTTTACATTTTTAATTAAAATCTAAACCTAGTAATACAAGAACAATTTTTGTTATTTATGAAATGGATGAACTTAACCCCCATCTTATAAGAAATAACACTTAAACTTGCAACATTCTTCAAAGCCATCAAATTTATTCAGAAATACCCTAGCTTTTTTTCATTCTCTAACTGAAATGTCTAAAGCCAAACATGCATTCTTGGGAAAAAAAATTTAATTGGACACAATTGGTCACTTTAAAACATTACATCCCGTTTGATCAGCCACATAGCATCTATGAAATAAGCAAACATTTGGAAACCAGCAACCAGTTCACTACAACCACATTCATTAAAATATGCATGTAAAATACTACACAATTTTGTGGAAAAATCCTAAAAGAGGGTCAGGACACTCATCAGAGGAACAAGTAACAGCATCAGAGAACCACACAGACGAGAAGCCTCAGATACCTTCACTTGCTCTGGGACCCACTTATCTGTGAACAGAGAATATAATGCAATGAAATGTAATGCATTCACAGCAGAAATCAACAGAAACCTTCATTTACAAATGATTAAAATAAATGAAATGTTCACCTGTGTTCCCTTCAGACAACATCAGAGGACCCATGGATATGGAAGCACTGTCATGGAAGTCCAGAGACCTGCGCTCTCTCCGCTGGTGTTCAGAGTTACAGTCCTAAAAACAAAAAGGGAAAATCCAGCTGTGAAAATCCCCGTTCAATATTGCTGATATTTAATCACATTTCTGAGTACATTTTTTTGGAACCGTTATTTGTGAAAGTCTTGGCTTTTCAGAAATTGTTTAGTAGCATCACATTTGCTGTACATTCACTATATTCACAAAACAATGTTTATGTTGGTAACAATGCCATTCTCTAAATCAGTTACTGCTTTGGTCTGTTTGCCTATAAATAGTTATACTAGTTTCCACCATTGTACCTCAGATGACTGTGGGAGCTGCGGTAAAGAAATAAGTCGATTGATTAATAACAGCGGTTTCCACTTTCAGTGATGACAAGAGTGTGTTTAAAAAGCTCCAGAGCTGATGGGGAAGAGGAAGCTAGACTGACTGAGATGATGCTTATATATGGATTTTTTTTTTTTTGGAGATGATATTGAAATAGCTGCCTAACTGTGAATCCTTCTTTTCTGATTGAACCTTAATTTTGATACAATCAATTACTTTTATTGAGTTTTGTAAACTCACCGTTGAGCAGCGATTGCTTGACAGAAGGCACAGGTGAACAGCGCAGTGCAGGTAAAGCTTAGAGGAGTTTGCAGTGAAGATAAACATCCTGAAGGAGAAACGGCTGGATGTCGAGACGCCGTTCTGCAGCAGCTCCACTGTGTCGTCATTTGGATTGGGACACCTGAGAATATTAATAATGACCATCAACAAATCAAATTGTTTTCTTTCTTTCCACTACACAAAAACAGAATCCTGATCTTTGGTCTTGAAATGCTGAGAAACAAAGTTTCACAGGTAATCCTAAAATTGCACAGCTTTACTCTCTATTGATGAGATCCCAGCGGAGACTGTAATCAGGATCATTCTGCAAAAAATGCTTTTCTATCTTAGATCTTTTGTCTAGTTTCCAGCCAAAATATCTAAAAAAATCTTAAATCAAGAAGGATTTTCTAGACAAGTAAAAATTATTGTCTTTTAAAAATTATAAGTCAAAATTAAGTGAGTTTTTGCTTGAAACCAGCAAAATAATCTACCAATGGGGTAAGCAAAATAATCTTGTTTTCTGTTTGAAATAAGATTATTTTGCTTACCCCATTGTTTTTTCTGAAAACAAGACATTTTTTAATTTTGTTTTAAAAGAATACCCGGTCGGTTGTGTGTGTGTGTGTTGTGTTGTGTGTGTGTGTGTGTGTGTGTGTGTGTGTGTGTGTGTGTGTGTGTGTGTGTGTGTGTGTGTGTGTGTGTGGTTAAGACAATGTAACCATGCTATTTACCAATGGATGTAAGGGATTATTTTAACCATAAATATGATGACAATTCTGTCATCACTTACTCTGCCGTGTGCCAATTCAAACTATGACATTCCAAACTGACATGCATTCTTCCACGGAACACGGCAGGTGACATTTTTAAGGCTCAAAAACAGATGCACAATGCAATAGAAACATAAAAGTATAATTAAAATATTCCATGTTCATGCACTATATTTCAAATGTTCTGAAATCAAACAATATCTTTGTTTAAAGTAGAGACCGATTCATTATTCACTGAAAATGTTGACATCTGCATTAGCTCTTTTTGGTGGCTAATCAGAGAAGTAGTGGTGTCTGAATCATAACATCTCAGATCAGATTAGATCTTTTCAAGGAATATTTTTTATAAAACCATTTAGAATTATTTGTTCATGGGTCTAACTGACCTGCTTATAAAGCTCCTTAAACAAAACTATAATTCAGAGAGAGAGAGAGAAAAAATTATAATTGAAGCTTGAAAGTCCTCATGAGGACTAACTGCATTACAATGTTTATTTGTATTATATAACAAATAAAGATTTGAGTGTTTGAACAACATAAGGGTGAGAAAATTTCCATTTTGGTTAAACTATCCTATAATAAAATGGTTCAGCTGAAATTAGAATTTGTATTTGACTCGTCCTCTCCAGTGGGTTGATTTCCACATTCATGGAAAGTGTTTGTGTTTGAGGATAAACACAGCTGAAAGAAAGCTTAAGGATTTTCTCTCTGCTGATGAGACCTTCTGACCTCGGTGTCCCCAGAATAAAGTTACTATAGATGAAGTGGGTGCCGTTGGCCTGTGGACAACAAATGTAAGATTTTGAAATTTAGCTAAACTGAATTTCAAAGGAATTATTTTATTCATTTATTTTATTTACTTATTGTATATATTTTTTTTTTAATTAAAGCAACATTAAAAACTGCAAAAGTTAGGCAAAAAGTTGCATCCGACAAGTGAAATAATGGTGGAGAATGCAAGCAAAACTTCAAGAAAATGCAAAAAATCTCTTTAGTGGCATGGTGCTGTGCATCTTCCCCACTGAATTTCTTTGAGACTTTAGGATGTCCCTTACTGAAGAATTAATCCATAACAAAAGGAAGGGCACAAACAGACCTTCCTAGAGATTTCTCAAAGTTTCAAACAAATTCCTCAGGTGATCAAATCAAAGTCTGTTGGTTCTATCAGGCACTACAAATGTTTGGGATGGTGTATTTGAATAGATTATACATCATTTGTCCTACCACAAGATTTGTACCACAGATGTGTTCATCATTATCAAAATGGAATTCCACTCTGCCATTCCGGACCGTTCCTTTGCAGCTGGGATCATTGAGGTGTAAGACATCAGCTGGAAAACCAGCCTCAAAGAGCTGACAGCGAGACACAGACATGGAGCCAGATATCAAGATATAATTAAAAGATTGTAGTTGTGTTTACACAATTGATTGAGTAGCCTATTAAATACTTTTTTCACATTGTTTTAAATACTGTCTTATAATTCAAGTTTATATAATAAAAAGTCAGCTTTGGATTGAAATAGCTTAGAGTAAATAAAACATGCATGGAACTGAACCTGTATTTATAATGTTTGTTTTGAACTGGGATGTCAATTTGAGTGTAATTCTTATATCTTTTGGCATCCAATACAATAGATTTTTTTTTTTTAATATTGATTTATAATGAAAACAGATATGTTAATAAATCTGAGTGTGAATTTTCGTGTAGTCCACTTGTAGTGTACTTAGAATTTTTTTTTTATTATTATTTTAATTTAATGTATTTTTAAGTAGCTTTAATAGATTTTTAACAGAATAGTTTTTTTCAAGGGTTGATGTTTCATTATACAAAGAGTTAATTACAAAGACTTGCATTTGAAGTGGTAAATAAAGATTAAAAAAAAGAAGATTTGGTATGTCCTTTACATTTTGTTACTTTATAAGGGCAAGAACATTGACAATAAAGTGTTTTATATTTAAGGTGTGTTTTTGTAAATTTCATATTTGCTATTTTTTTTTTTTTGAATTATTTGGCCTTTTGATATGGTCATGAACAATTGAAACAAAATAATTATTTGGTCAAACTAAGAAAAGCCAAATTAGGGTAAATTAATATTAGTACTCTATTATTGAAAATGTAATTTTGTCTTTTATAAAGATATTCCAACTAAACTTCACGTCAATAAACTAAAAATCCAACTAAAATCCGTGTGGCGCAGCTGACACAGAATAGCATACGCAGTTTGCCTTCAGTGGATACTCTCCAAAATGGCACCAGGGTGACGTGGAGGAGACGAATTGTTGAATAAAGTCGTTATTTTTGTTTTCTTTGCATACAAAACGTATTCTCGTAGCTTCGTAAAATTACGGTTGAGCCCCTGATGTCACATGGATTATTTTACCGATCTCCTTGCTACGTTTCTGGACCTTGATCGTGGTAATTACATTGCTGTCTATGGGAGGGTCAGAGAGCTCTCAGAATGCAACAAAAATATCGACATGAGGGTGAGTAATTAATGATAGAATTTTCATTTTTGGGTGAACTAACCCTTTAACATTAATCAATGCATTAGGTATTTTGAATTACCAATCAACAATACTAAAAAGCAGTACAGCATTTATTAATCTAGGTTACTATTAACTTCTACATATAATAATACATTTTGTAGCATTCAGTTTGTATAAATTAACATTAATGTATTAAGAAAAATGAACGACTGAAAGATAGTATAATACAGTATATAATAATATAGTACACCTTACCATTGTTTCCTCTGCATTTGCTCCCCTTCACTCTCTTCTCCCCCTCTCCTCTCTTTGTATACTAAGTTCCCCCAAAACTCATCTAAAATATATTTGGTGTTTGATGCGAATAATAAGTTACTATTCATGTTTGGTATCATTGAAATGTCTCAGTGTGACTTGTAAAGTGGTCTCATTCACAAAGAACTAAAATAAAAGGTAATGCCGATTTTAAGAGTTCAGAGATATTCTGTTACTGGTGTGCCCTTTCCCAGGGTCTTTCATGCAAATTGCCTCCTGTCCCCAATAAGGTGAAAACTCCCAAGGTGTAGGATCTTGATTAATGCAAATTCCAATCGTTAGGTAATGCCTCAGAATTTAAGTTTAGAACAACAGTATTGCTCGACCAGTCTACATATTGTGAGCCTTTACCTCCGATTATTGTAAAATTACTCTAAGGTAGACTACATGGGAAACCCTGACATGACTATACTGTATAAAGCTACTATTAGAGAAAGCAATGTTGGTCAGCTTTTCTATAGTAGAGGTCATGATCTCAGACTAGAGATCGTGTTACTTCATTTACAAATCTAAGGGGACTAAATAAAGTACTTTTAGAAAAGAGCAAGCATGGGCAGCCATCTAAATAGTGTTAGTCAATTACCCTTGTCTAATGACCAAGACGGATGAGTTTTTGACCGTCGTGGCCTAATGGTTAGAGAGTCGGACTTGTAACCCAAAGGTCGTGGGTTCGAGTCTCGGTACTGGCAGGGATTGTAGGTGGGGGGAGTGAATGACCAGTGCTCTCTTCCACCCTCAATACCACGACAAGGTGCCCTTGAGCAAGGCACTGAACCCCCAACTGCTCCCTGGGCGCCGCAGCAGGTTAGCATACTCCCGAGTGTGGTGCTCACTACAGGTTGTGTGTGCACTTGGATGGGTTAAATGCAGAGCACAGATTTCGAGTATGGGACACCATACTTGGCTACATGGCATTGACTTCACTCACTTCACATACGTGGCCAGAGCGAGACTCTGAATGACACTGTAATCTGAATGAATGAGTACAATCGCAAGCAAAGTGTTCAGCAGGATAATCAAATGTCTAGATAAATTATTATATAAATGACTAAAGTTGATGTTGTGATAAAATGTCAGATAATCTGAAACTAAATTATTTTGTGCACATTAATTAATTGTGCACTGAAACGACAGAACATACAGGAAACCTTCAGATTAAGTGTATCTGTCACAATCAAAAACCTGTTGAATATATATTGAATACATGACATACAGTTCCAGATCAAAGAGTCTTTTAGATACGTAGCACTTTAACTCTCAGAGAACAATTAAAACACAATAAATACCTCTTAAATAGATTAACATTATATACAACAGCAGCTCATACTTTATCTTTTAGCTCATATCTTAACATGTTCATCATCATACCTTAACATGTTAGGCTGGAATAATTTAAGTCATATAAGATTATCACTGTCTACTGATTGTTTATGATCAAATGTAGACATTTTCTAATTACTTGTAATATTTAGTTGTCAAATCCAAACATGGATTTTCAATGCTAATTTCTGTCTCACACTGAACGCACTCCGACCACCTACCCAGCTCTTCACTGCCAGTCTCTCAAGTAAGCAAAAGAACAATACAAGAACATTTTTGTTTATCTGTCTAGTGATCAAACCTCACACATGACTTTCTCTGAAAGAACAATTCAACCAGTGCGGCAACATTCTTCAAAGCCTTTAGAATTGAAAGTAAAATAGCAGGACATGTCTCATGCATATTATCGTAGCAAAAAAATGAAAACTATGATCATTCATCTCTTTCTTCCTTGTACTGAAAAAAAATTAATACAAAAGGAAAAACAGGCAGATTGTCAGGTGCCCTGCTTAGCCATCAAAATGATTTCCCCCCACTACCTTCTAGATCATTTCAACTGCCTTTGTGTGTCCCTATTATATATGCCTTATAATACATTTAGTAAACGCATATCTATATCATTGTTACCTTCTCCTTACAGACATGAGTTATGCTGTTCACAGTACATTGAATGACTTGACTCTCTATCGTGATTCAAATGTGACAAACATTTTAGTCAGATACAGTACTTCACAACTTTATTTATCATGCTTTGCCTGTTTGTGTTTTGTTTAGTTATTTTGTACTTAATTAGAAAGTAATTTGGAACAGGTTGTTTGTCAAATTTTTCATTATTGCAATACATTTTTAATCCCTGATAAATATCATTGAACAAACATGAAACATAAAGGACAAACATGAAACATAAAGGAGTGCACAAAGTGTCCAACAGACGACAAACCTTACCACCATGGACATTAAGGGTAACATTTTCCTTCAATTTTTAATGTTTGATCAACAGGGGTTTATCAATGGTAAATTCTTAAATCCTTACAATTGAACCATTACATTTTACGAGATGCATTCAATACATTAGTCCTATACAGAGAAACATATTATAATAACAGTTTTACTAATTATGAGAGGTTTTGTAAACTCACAGTTGAGCAGCGATTGCTTGACAGAAGGCACAGGTGAACAGCGCAGTGCAGGTAAAGCTTAGAGGAGTTTGCAGTGAAGATAAACATCCTGAAGGAGAAACGGCTGGATGTCGAGACGCCGTTCTGCAGCAGCTCCACTGTGTCGTCATTTGGATTGGGACACCTGAGAATATTAACAATGACCATCAACAAATCTAATTGTTTAACTTGAAAGACATTCAACTCAAAAGTGATTTCCTGTAAATCATCACACATTTGCATTCTATGTACAATAAATAAATGGAATTCTTTGCATTAGTACAGCAATACTGAAAGATAATATGTGAGGTCATCCTAAAGGGATATGGCATATTATTTATTCAGTCTATGCGCATTTTTTTATTTTCGCATTTTATTTTTTTTAAATGTTAGTGAGTTAAGAGCTTTAAAGAATAGATAAAACAACATTGCTTTACTCTCTGACGATGAGATCCCAGCGGAGACTGTGATCAGGATCATTCACAGGTGTAGCCCAACACGTCTCCATCACCAGGGCAAACTGACGGCTGTCAACCCCCTCGACACGAACTTCCACATTCATCTTCTGGTCGAGCTCTGCATCCACTTTACCAGTGAAGGGCCGGGTAAACTCATCATCCTCATATGGAATCATCCGAACCTGATATCTGCCTTCACCAGCGGGAAGAGTCCTGTGCACAACACTGTTGAAATAATGGATAGACCTGTGTTAAATCTACTCTGATTAATGGCTAAAATGCTACTCCTTTAATAAAATAGCACAGCTGGAATCAGAATTTATATTTGACTCGCACCTCTCCAGTGGGTTGATTTCCACATTCATGGAAAGTGTTTGTGTTTGAGGATAAACACAGCTGAAAGAAAGCTTAAGGATTTTATCTCTGCTGATGAGACCTTCTGACCTCGGTGTCCCCAGAATAAAGTTACTATAGATGAAGTGGGTGCCGTTGGCCTGTGGACAACATGTATAACATTTTGACATTTAGACTGAATTGAAAACAATAAAAACTTTTATTATTTTATTATTATTATTATCAATGTTAAAAAAAAAACCCCCAAAAAGTATACGCAGTCAATAACTCTAGTGGTTCTATCAGACACGACAAATGTTTGGATGGTGTATTTGAATAGATTATACATAATATATCCTACCAGAAGATTTGTGCCACAAATGTGTTCATCATTATCAAAATGGAATTCCACTCTGCCATTCCGGACTGTTCCTTTGCAGCTGGGATCATTGAGGTGTAAGACGTCAGCTGGAAAACCAGTCTCAAAGAGCTGACAGCGAGACACAGACATGGAGCCAGAGCTGCTTTCACAGGTTTCTGAGAAATCTGAGAGAATAAAAACAATCAAATGATTGTCGGAATTATTAAAAAATCAAATGTAAAAATGACCAAAAAAAAGAATGTATTATATTTTGTTGTGGGAATGGTACCAACCAAAAGAGTCGCTTCTGGTCTGGGTGTTTTTTAGGTTCATCGTACACAAACAGCCTAAACACACTTTTATTCCCCACAACCAATCATCTAAGAGCAGCTGAGCTCAGGAGCAGCGATCTTACATTAGAAAAGCAGAGATAGATGAAATATCAACACGACATTGAGGAATAATAACAGAGCTCAACATTTGAGCCCCATGAATGATTATTGCTAAACTTCCCAGTTAATTTTATATATATTAATATATATATTTAATATATATATATCTTATATATATATAGATATATATACTTATTATATATATAATTTTAGTTTTTTTATCACTAGTGATTTAAAGTGAATTTCATAGTTTTAATAATTTTCCCACTGAGATACACAAATAATAGCCTATTAGTCAAGATTTTTTTTTAAACAGACTTTTAACATTTGACCATTTGAATTAAATTGCTGGTGGATTTTATTACTTTACCTTAAAACTATCTATATAAACACCCTCTATATGTCTAAATCTATGTTAGCTGTGAAATTGCGGGTTAGTGACAGGTTAGGTTAGCAAAACGGTGGAAATCAGTTCATGAATCACAGCTCTTTCATGCACTGAATCATTTGGAAGCAGTTTGTCATGGTAGTTGATATAGTGCAGCTGCATTTTTTTTTTTGCAACACTGGTGACAAGACCACAAAATAATCTGGGCTGAAATGTTATTTTGGCTTACCACACCGCAGACCCGAGCGCCATTCTGGGATCTGTATCTCTAAGATGGCACAAGCTGTCTCATACGCCTCAACAGCTGAGCATAACATGCCATTAGCACGTGTGTACAGACACAGATCATACACACAAGAGTAGTAGTAAGGTGCAGGGTCAACATGAAGATGGCAGTTCTGGAAGGGGCCAGTGGTGTTGGTGATAATGCTACAGAGATCAGAGTATCTCTGCCTGGATGGACACTCATCAGCATTCCCAGTCTGGTCTCTGGCACCACAACTGAAGAATACATGACAAAACGAAGTTTAGTTAAATGCTTACACTATTTCATCACTTGGACAAAGAAAGAGTTCACAGGTGAACAACAAACATAATTTGCTACTTTTGCGTATTTTAACCAAAAGCAGTGACTCTCAACTTGTTTTTACAATGGACATTGTGTGGTAACTCTATACAATACTAAAAGTAAACAAAAGAAAAGACATAAACCTTTGAATCTTTTTCCCTGTCCAGTGCTCTATCAAAACCTGAGAAACATTTTTTTTTCATCATGACCCACCAGGTAAAAACAACTGTCCTAAAGTCTCATGGTTCTCATTTTTTCTTATAAGTTATTCTTAAAATATAGCCCATTTTGTCCCAAAAAGCCTGACCGTTTGGATGGTTATGTAAATATATATGATTATTATTGTAATTATGGCAACTGCTAATCATTGGTGATCTGCTGAACCTTCATGCATCATAAAATGGACTGACCACAGAATTTGCCAGTTTGGAATGCATGTCACAATTGACAAAAATTCCAAACCATTTGTGTTTGGTCTATTTAACACAAAATTACGAAAATAATGAACCTTTTTCTAAGTGTAAGAAGAAGAAAAAACTTTACCAGATTTATTTTGGAATCTGATATAAATAACAATAGAAATGTTAATATGAGATTTCATATCAATAGGTAATCTGGTTCAATGTTTCCTTTTATACTTCTTTAATTTTTACATTTGTAAAGGAAAGCAAAAGATGGAAAAAGGAAAAAATGATTGTACCTGAAGTTTGTCCATTGATTATTTCACCTGTTGAATACACAATATAAACATAATGAATTGATATTAAGGAAAAACTCAGTTCACCTACTAATTATTCTAAAGCACATGACAGATGATAAAACACTCACCATTAATTAGCAGCAGAAGTGACACACACAGTGAGATCGGAAACCTCATCCTGCACACACATTTACAATACACATATGTTTCTTATATTCATTATTTAATAGTAGAATATTATATTACTTTAATTGATTTTTTAAAAAGTCATTTTTACTAAAAGTAATGAACTATTAAAATGAAATAACTAAATAAACAAACAAAATTTTTCAAAGTAATTCCTTAGTCTTTAGAGCCCAATGTGATGAAATGACGAGAAATAACTACCTGAGATCAAATGCTGCTGCAGAGCAAACTCAGGGAGATTCTCTCTTCAGCAGCTGAATACAGTGATGATGATCTGCAGCTCTCACGATCTCATCAATGCCTTTATTAATACATGTGGGTGGATCATTACTGGAACCAGGAGTAATCTCTAAACAATAACTTAAACCAGTTTTTCATGTAGCATGAAGATATTTGTTATTTGAACTGATTGTGTCCTTGTGTACCCCTGCATTCAGAAACACATTCTTTCACTCTGTGCTTGAATAGATCTCAATGTAGATGGAATGACAGCAAGTCAGTTTGGTTTTTTTTCTTTTTTTTTTCAAAGCTGCTTTACAAAAATAGTACAATAAAATCACCAATGAGTGAGCTAAAGGTGACTGAAAAGATTAACGCTAATTAAATTAATAATGTCATAATTATGTTTGTAAATAATGTTTAAACATGTTAATTATGTTTACTAATGTTTACATTTTATTAATTAAAAACCACTGGTGGGATGCAGGCAGCGGCCAAGTAAGATGGAGATTTTTAGAGGTGCAAAGTAACAAAATTTTAACATAAAGAGAATACATATTTTTAATGCAATTAACAACTCAAACCTAAACCCAAAAGTTAACTAATGTCTTTAAAAGCAGCTGGGAAACAACATGCTAGTTAAGTAGCAGGTTAACATTAGGAAAATGAATGGGTATTTAATATTTGGATAAAGAAAAAAAGGGAAAAATAAAGAGAAGAAGCAACAAATATCCATGAAAGCTGATTTATAAAGACAGCATAAAATAAACAGAATTAGGCAAAACAGGCAAATGTTGGTACTTCCCCAAAGCGAAGAAAAACAAATCAATCAATAATTTCATTTAAAGTAAAATCAAGTCTGAAGAATAAAGTCTGCTCTTGGAGAATTGAAGGAAGTGAACACTATATTCACAGGTTTACCGGAGGTGCAGAATTACACTCTTTAGGAATGTTCTACATTCATCCTCTGCCCATTTTACCTCATCATTCAAAAACTCACGCCCCAAAAACCATGTGATGCACATTAATGTGGCCTGACAGTAATGTCTCCTCAGAAAATGTACAGACTAATACAATTAATTAAAAAAAAAAAAAAGATGTTATATTAAATTAACAGTGTGCCACTGTTAATTTAACTTTCTAATCTTACATGTTTTCAAATGTGCGATGCTTGTCAGGAGTTTTTGGCAGCTGTAAGGTTCAATTTGTTTTCAATTTTTTAACAAACAAAATCAACAATATTTTTTCAGCATTTATGAACATACTTTTACTGTTGTTATTATTACCTTCACGATACACTAATACATTTTGAACAAATTAAGTAAATTATCATAGCTTAATTTCTTGTGAAGCAGTGTAATATAATACATATTATTTATTAAAAGCAGTAAAAATTAATGTTCATTAGTTATTGCATTAAGTATCATGAATTACCAATATTAAGAAATGAAACATCCAAGCGTGCAGCATTGAAAAAATGACAGCTACATTGTACTAAATATGCTGCAGCAACAAACTTGGCACCAACATGAAAAAAGGACAAAAGTATTTTTTTTGTTTCCTCATTTCTTTAGTCAAACTGGATAGTTTATTGTCATTCTTATACATTGTAGGACTTTTAGAAAGCCACCAGACAATGACGCTGCAATGTCTCTTTATCAAGTCCCTGAACTTCAGCTGTCAATCACTGAAAGAGGATTTTTTTTCCCAGTAATTGTTGCAACACGTTGATCAAGATTCTCCAAGAACTACTTGCAGTACGTGACTGTCACAACTGCATTAACAGTGTTTTTCACTGAAGCACAAATCTCATAGAGATGCTATAGAGACACACACTACAGAGGATGCATTTTCACTAAACAAACAAATACTTTATTATTTATCTGAAATTAAGGCAATTTTATCCAAATGTTCGTTATAAGTATGGCGTTGGTAAATGAATGCAAAATGAAATTATTTTTGGCTAAAGTGCATCTGACACATTAACTGGTGTATCATATTACCATCCTTTTCCAAAAACCTACCAACGGAGTATATCGGCTATACTACGCCACACTTAGTCAAAGAATCTCCCGCATAACAAGCAGGTTAATCCTCAGAAACACATCAGCATTAAGACAAATGCAGTGAAGGATTAAAACCTGAATGTTGCAGAAATGCAGTCAACAATATGTAAATCAAAAATATAAACAGATTTTTGCAGCATTCTAATAGAACTATCAGGGATGGATTTACAGGGGCTTTAGTAAGATGTAGGAATATTAAAGAAGAGTGCCAGAGGGCTGCTCAGATATGAACTTGAATATTCGTGTCACACTGAATGCACTCTGCCCTAACAACTCCTCAATTTCAGTTTCTCTTCACCTTCTTTAAGAACTAGAACAATAAATAGAAACTTTAACAAGCTAGTGACTGAACCTCACCTAATCTTACCTCCATTGAAAGAATAATTCAACTAGTGCTGCAACATTCTTCAAAAGCTTTAGAAAGGACAGTATAATAGCAAGACTCTTCTCATGCATACTACTATAGAATCACTATGGAAAATAAGAAAAACGATTGCAAACATAGTATCACAAAGATAACATTCTGATCATTAATCTTTCTCTTATCTTTACTGAGAAAACTCTTACAAAAGGAAAACTCATTTTGCTTTAATCATCAAATGTATTTATTTTTTCTTCTCATTTATATTTTGAGTTATCCAGACTGCATGATCATGTCCCTATTGTTTATGTCCCATTATAAATGGCAGAATAACATTTTAAACATAATTTTTAAGGAAAGAAATCAAAATATTCTACTATCACAATATTACATATTTCAGTTTTGGTACTTTTGACAAGTATTTTCTTGAACTACTTAGTTACAGAATTTGAAAAGGAACTGCAGAAAGGAAATGGCCCTATAAAATGTTTTTGCATGATCTCAATAAACACAAATCTGACTGTATTTGTTATCAGCACATCCTCTCAAGTAAAATAGAATGAATGTAGTTTATAATAACTAATTTAAAGGATTAAATAATTATTTTATTATGCCACATAAACACACTTATGAAATAAATAAATATTTAGAAACCCACAATGAGTGTAGCATCAGTTCCAGACTAAAGGTGCACTAAGCGATTTTTGAAAAACGCTTTTGACCACAGTGTCGGACCCATTCCCAAAACACATCTCGCAGCAATAAGCAGGGTGTGTCTTAGTAATTATAAGAAAAAGAAGAGACGTGCTCAGTTAAGGGCACAGATGGTCTTAGCAGATCGACTATAAGCAGCGATGAGGACGGTTAGATTAAAAAATAGTAAAATTTCAGTGGAACAAAACATTTTAAAAAAGGGTTACAATCAGGCAAAAGATATGACCCACGTAAATATTGGAGCAGCTTTCCAGCGGTGGAGAATCGTTTGGCAAAATTCGCTTAGTGCACCTTTAATACGGCACTAGACAATATACATGCAAAAAATGGTTGAACATTTTTGTGAAATAAACTAAAACAGGGTATGGAAATGCATTCAGAGGAACAAGTAACAGCATCAGAGAACCACAGAGATGAGAAGCCTCAGACACCTTCACTTGCTCTGGGACCCACTTATCTGTGAACAGGGAATATAATGCAATGCAGTGAATTAATGTTCACCTGTGTTCCCTTCAGACAACATCAGAGGACCCATGGATATGGAAGCACTGTCATGGAAGTCCAGAGACCTGTGCTCTCTCCAGTGGTGTTCAGAGTTACAGTCCTTAAAGAGAGAAAAACAAAACAAAAAAACACAGAAAACATGAAACCGTAGCGCACAAAGTGTCCAGCAGAGGGCGGCCAAAATAAGTAGTTTAGCAACTCTTTAACCTCACCATCATAGACATTATATTTAGATATTTAGTGTTTGATCAACTTTTAAACTCACCATTGAGCAGCGATTGCTTGACAGAAGGCACAGGTGAACAGCGCAGTGCAGGTAAAGCTTAGAGGAGTTTGCAGTGAAGATAAACATCCTGAAGGAGAAACGGCTGGATGTTGAGATGCCGTTCTGCAGCAGCTCCACTGTGTCGTCATTTGGATTGGGACACCTGAGAATAGCAATTATAACAATTAACAAATCAAATTATTTTATGAAAGACATTCAATTCAAAAGGGTGATCCTGTAAATCTTCAAGCATTTGATTTCTTCAAAACATGGGATCTTGTGCTTTAGTTCTGAAGTACAAATCTGTTTAGTTATATGGATTATTATTTATTCAATCTATCAAAAGTTGTTTTTTAAACATGTTACAGTTACATTTAAGACTGAGCTTTAAGAAATAGAAACAGCTTTACTCTGTGACGATGAGATCCCAGCGGAGACTGTGATCAGGATCATTCACAGGTGTAGCCCAACACGTCTCCATCACCAGGGCAAACTGACGGCTGTCAACCCCCTCGACACAAACTTCCACATTCATCTTCTGGTCGAGCTCTGCATCCACTTTACCAGTGAAGGGCCGGGTAAACTCATCATCCTCATATGGAATCATCCGAACCTGATATCTGCCTTCACCAGCGGGAAGAGTCCTGTGCACAATGCTGTTGAAATAATGGACAGATCAGTTTTAAAATTACTATGCTTTAAGAGTAAAGCATATATTCTTGGTTTAAAAAATATTACCATATTAACTTTTTTATACATGTATTTTTCTGCTTAAAATATTTGTTCACAAAAACTTTAATCATAATTCACAGAAAATGTTGACACCCGCAATATTCTCTTTGGCATGTTCATGAGAGCTCAATAGAAAAGCAATTTCTAAGCAAGAAAAGTGATGTCCTAATTGGAAGCAATTTGTTCATCTGATCTTTTTATCAGAATTATTCATTCATATAGACCACTTTTATAATGCATTTGTGGTGCTTTCTTACAAGTCCTCATGATCATTAACTGCATTTAAAAGTTGGACCAGTAAAATTCCACAGAACAAATAAAGACATGAGAGTTAGAACAACATGATGAGAAAAATTCAATTTTGGTGAACTACTCCTTTAATAAAACAGTACCGCTAAATTCAGAATTTGTATATGACTCGCACCTCTCCAGTGGGTTGATTTCCACATTCATGGAAAGTGTTTGTGTTTGAGGATAAACACAGCTGAAAGGAAGCTTAAGGATTTTCTCTCTGCTGATGAGACCTTCTGACCTCGGTGTCCCCAGAATACAGTTACTATAGATGAAGTGGGTGCCGTTGGCCTGTGAGCAACATATATATATATATATTGAAGGAAGTGAACACTATATATATATATTATTTTTTTGTAAGTTAGCTCCAATTGAATTTGTATTTCAAATAACTTTATGAAAGCAACATTAGAAACACACAAAAAGCAGTCAAGTGAAATAATGGTGGGTTACATATTAATGGTGGAGAATGCAGGCACAAGTCAAATCTAACTCTACTGGTTCTATCAGGCATTACACATGTTTGGATGGTGTATTTGGATGTGTTACACATAGTTTAGTCCTACCACAAGATTTGTGCCACAGATGTGTTCATCATTATCAAAATGGAATTCCACTCTGCCATTCCGGACCATTCCTTTGCAGCTAGGATCATTGAGGTGTAAGACATCAGCTGGAAAACCAGCCTCAAAGAGCTGACAGCGAGACACAGACATGGAGCCAGAGCTGCTTTCACAGGTTTCTGAGAAGTCTGAGAGAAAAAAGCCAAGGTAATTAATGACTTGAAAACACTATTTTTTTTCACATTTAGTTGTGGACTGATACCAACCAAAAGAGTCATGATGTTGTTGTTGTCTGTGATAGTCCTTTTCACACAAGCAGCCGTAAACACCATTTTTCATCCCGCACCTTTCATCATCAGAGCAGTTGAGTTCAGAACAGGGATTTCTATTAACTAGGAGAATAAGTTGTTTTGTAAAATAGCATCTAGTAAATGCAAAAATATGAATGTAAACATAAGCACTGCTTAGTAACCCACAAGTCATAATCAACCAATTCTCAGCTTTACATAT
This sequence comes from Sinocyclocheilus anophthalmus, assembly GCA_018155175.1. Lineage (NCBI taxonomy): Eukaryota > Metazoa > Chordata > Actinopteri > Cypriniformes > Cyprinidae > Sinocyclocheilus > Sinocyclocheilus anophthalmus. The sequence goes on along the minus strand of JADLZN010005032.1, from coordinate 160,304 downwards.
TACCCCACCAACAGAATGAAATGTTATTATAACATTTGTGTTGCAGAGACAAGCTGTTACATTTCCATATATCCTTATACTAAACAATCTAGACCCTTGACTGATTATTGCTCTTGGTCTCAATTTAAGATGTTTTCTAGGGAATTAAATTAACCTTTTTAGCATTTATAATCAATTACCCCTTGATTATAAAACGGCCCACTGTAATATTAGTCCAGGTGTTTGGTATAGTGGATATTTAGATTTAAAGGACTAAAAAAAATCAGCAGATCCTGACTTGAGTACACATGGTGATCTGTGTTAAATTATTTTAAAAGTGTCATAACACATAAAATGGATCTGATTTGCTCACATAAAACAATAATCCTCGAGACTGTTATACAATGTTTTTTTTTTATGGTATATCAAAAAGTGTATATTTTTTAAATGTGATTGTTTGTACATTTTACAAGTTTTTACACTTTCAAAATTTAAAAATTAAAATAGGAAAAAAAATAGCAATTATGAAAAAATAATTGAGGACAAATGGGTTTTATGAGGAAAAAAAAGAAGGAAAACAAAAAAACAAAACTTTGTTTTTTTAATTTTAAATAAAGCCTTTTTCCAAAAGGTAATCGGTCGTGTCGTCTTCTACATATAGGGGGGTTGTCTTATATTCGGGCAAATACGGTATATACTTTTCATTAGAAACTGCTCAACTTGTATTTATGCTCAAAAAAAAAATTTGTAGGTTGGGAAAATATCAATTTTGTACACCACATTGTATACCAGGCATTGTATTCAGCTTGTGAGTTTCTGTGGTTGTGGGTGTCTCTGCTTATCAGTATATAGCCCGGTTAGAGGTGATGTTCCTTGCATCTGAAAAAAAAAAAACGGAATTTATTACATGAGAAAACAATAATTCTTACAAAACCAGGAGAGCAACATGTCAATATAGTTACCGGCCACGTATGCCAAATGGCAGGCAACGTGGGGCTCACAAATCATAGAAGAATCCCCCTCCTGGACAGGCTTTGCCTTTAATGGCCCCCCCCCCCCCCGATGGGATTTGGGAATCCCCCCCCAAAAGCAGCAGTAGTAATTGTTCCAGTGACCGCAGACATCTCGAGTGACCACTCCATCCTCAACTGTTGGATGTCCTCCGTTCAGCCACAGTGGAGCAATAGTGCCACAACTATACTCATCAACACATGTGTCTGGCATCTGAACGCTCTGACCCTGAATGAAGAGACGGTACCAGCCGTTCCAGCTGACCCAAGAGTCACACATTATTTGAGAGGAATGTTGATTGTTGGTGGATCTCCATAGATCATCCAGAACATTGTAGTTGTAGCAGGGGTCAACAGAGGGAGCTGTTGTTAAGAAACATTAGAAAAATAAATATTGCTGACTGAATGACACACATATTTATATGAGAATTTTAACATGTTTCTCTCAGAGAGACTATTGAGAGCTCTGATGTGTAAGTCAAATCGCTACAAAAACTATTTCGTTCCAACTGTGGTTAAAATATTTAATAGAGAATTGCAAAAATGAAATGTTATATTGGTATACTGTAGCTTTTAATTTTTTTGGTCATGCGTAACTCATTGTATGACATGTACTGTGCTATGTGAGTTTAATGTTTAATGTCCACGATGAATTTCCCTGAAACGGGACAATAAAGTATATTCGTTTATTAATTAATTCATTCATACAACTGAAGTAACGGTGGGAAATCTCCAGAAAAGAAAAACTATTTCTTAAGCGCCGATACATTGTGCTTTATTAGTTTATTTCACAGCTTGAAAAGATAGTTTGTCTGATTGTGGGGGAAACTAGAATCCGTTATTGCTGTGAAAAAAAAAAAAAACAGGACCGGAAACCTGTTAACCCGCACCTAGACGCCGGCGCACTGAACGATTCTTTCGTTAGGAATAGGGATAAATGAAACAGGACCAAATTATCTGTACAAATAAATATCATTATAAAGGTTCTAAGGCCTCAAGCACGGCGCCAGACAGAGACAGAGAAAGTTAAGGGTCCAATGCCTTGAATGACATTCCCAAAAGCACTTTTAGTCTAACGAAACAATAACGTTGTAATATGGGTGGTTATTCCTTTGTTTACATCTCATTTCTTTGGGGAGAGTTATTGTTTGTATCCATTATGTAATAACTTACGCTCAAAAAACTGCGCCTTGGTAGTAAAAAAACCACATGGTTTTTGTAGCATACAGTGTCACAAACAGTCTCAGAAAAACGGTTGCATGTTTCTATTTTTTCATGGTATCTTCTTCAGATTTGAAATAGAAACTCATGTGACTTTCAACCCATTACTTTTCTGGATTGCTCCAGGACTGATTATGTATTTGATATGGAGAAAAAAAAAAACGTCTTCTTGAGGCACTTAGTGTCTTAACTTTTTACCTTTTTAGCATTATCAACTCGGATGTATGGATAGTAAAGCCCACCCAAAGGGTTCTCTTTCCAAAAAGACACCAACATTGTGTTGTGTATAGCACATGATTAGTCAGGAACGTCGCAATTTTAAGTTAGGGTTAAAAAAAGTCATCGTTCCTGCAGATGGGTCAAAAGTATCAGCCAAAATAAAAAATTGCGCGGCCACCCCACCACCGGCGGAGAAAAATGCAATATATGGCAGATGGCCCAGGTAGCACTTGGTGTCACATTCATGAATGCTGTTGCGTCAATGAGTCACGGTAGAAATCAAATACGGTTAGTGGTGCAGTGGACGAATATAATTCACCTCAACAACCATGGCAATGCAAACGTGCAATGACATGTGAAAATAAAAAGATGTTCATAAGGTTTACCAGAAGAGTGGCTTGATTTTAAGTGGTGGAACCCAGCCCGGCCCCCCCCCCCCACTTTTTTCTTTTTTTTTTTTCGGTATGATCTTTTTGAGCAAAGAACCCATAAACAAAACTGAGGACCTTTAGAGTCAAAACCACCTTAGCCGTGTCAGTCTAGCGTGCAAACGGGATAATCTATTAACACTTACTTAGATGCCCTTAACCTCTCTAAAAAAAACTTTTAAGAATTCACCGGTCACCAATCTTTGTTGAAAAATATTTAGCGACAGATCTCTGTTTATATGCTTCAGTTTGTTTTCTATTCTATCAGTTTAAATGAATCAATTTGTTTTTATATTATATATTTTATTGTAATTATTATTATATTATAAACCTAATAATAATGTATCTCAAAAAGGGAATTCATGAATAATATCTGCTTAATTTTTCATTTTACCTGTAGCATCTATAATATAATATAATATAATTAATATACATTATATTATTATAAAGAATTTAACTTTTTTTATGATTTTTAATAGAGATTGTGTTCTTGGTAACAGCACTGTAAAAAATGTTTTCTCAGGTAACCTAAAATGTGCATCCTTCAGTTACATCAAGGGTCAAATCAAATAAAAATAGCACATTGAAGTTAAAAGTTACACACTTTTTTTGTCTACAGGTCTGGTATAAAGAATGTTTTAGCTCAGGTGCCCGAAATGTCCGCCCAGTAGAGAAAAGTTTTGCTCAGCAAGAAAAAAAATTTGATGGATCATTGCTCATGAGGTTACTATATAGGAGTCAAGACAATACTTTACCAGTGGTTGTGATTGGTGGAGTAATGGATTCTATGGGTGGGATTCTCTCTGTTGTTGTAGACACTGATGGGATGGACTGGTTTGAGGCTTCTGGTACTAAGAACATGTTTTATATTAATATTAATCAATTTTAAACAAAACCTAGAAATATAAATGGCTATTGACAATAACATATGAGTAAATACTCACCTACACAGAAAGCTCCACAAAACATTGGCTTGACAAACTCATAAACATAGTAATTTCCAGGACATGCTTTGACTCTTATAGGGTGGGATGTGTAAGTACAGCAGCCATACCATGCAGAAGCACAGACCTGACAGAGGACCACTCCATCTTCCCCAACAGGGTGGGGATTGCGTACCAAAAATGACCTCTGAATTTCGCCATGATTCTGGCATTGGGCAGGTTTTGGACCATGTTAGAAACAGCCTGTACAGCCATCCACTCCACATTTATAATCACACCCTGGTATGGTAGTAATTGTAGTATGTAAGAGTTGTCAGTGGCTATCCAAGGGCCTGACAGACAGATGTGTAGCTGTAGCAGGGTCACTTGGGGTGGTGAAATGGACCTGTTACAAAAAGTAGAAGAAATATTTGCATACTGATATTAAAACTATCAAAGATAATAATATGAAAACTCAAATAAGAATGTTGATTAAAAAGAAGAATGAATGAATGTACCTCGCACATATACAGGAGCTGTGAATGAAAAGAGTTGGTGTATGGGGAAATTTGTCAGACATAATAATTGAGGACAAGAGGTATACTTTGATATGGTCAGATCTGTAGTGACTGCACGATCATAGCGAGAGCCTGCGTAAATTTTCACGTTGTAAGCAACTCTCCATCTTCTAGACGAGGAATGAGAGATACCAGATAACGAGAAACGGAAACCTCCACATGACATGTGGCATACACCACTCAGGCATCGAGCCTTGATCCATCACAAGAAAGAGCCGATACCAGCCTCCCATCTACATGAGTGTCATCATGTCAGAGATTGTATCCTTACTAGACCATTGTAAAAAAAAAAAAAAATTATATATATACATACACACACATATATATATATATATATATATATATTATATATATATTATATATATATATAAAACCAAATTCTTCTCAAAAGGCCTACAATGTGTGCATGGTTAAGTAAACACAGTTGTTATACAATTATGACATAACGTAATCATTACTACAGTCATGAATTAAATTAAATAAATTAAATTAAATTAAATTAAATAAATTAAATTAAAGAGATCAACACAAAAACTAGCAAGTGTTGGAATTTGTTTGCTTTTCATAATGTCAAAAAATTCCAAAACACATATTGTTTTTTATCAACACATAAAAATAATTAAAATTTGTTCATGAGTGCAAATGCAACAAAAAAAGTTTTATTCAGAGAATATAATTTTTATGCTTATTTGATTTTTTATTTGTAAAGGGACCGCAAAGGATGAGGAAAAGAAGTGATTGTAAGAAAAAAATTAATGTCCATTGATTTCACCTGTGAAATAACAACAATATCAACATAAGGAATTTTAAAATTCAAGAAAGATTAGTCCAACCTACTAACAATAATTATTTTAATGCACCATTGACGACAGATGTGAAAACCTCACAATTAATTAGCGCAAAGCCAGCAGTAGTGACACACAACAGTAGATCAGAGAAAACCCTCATTGTGAATATTGAAGGCACTACTGCACCTGCACAAAAATATACAACACAACATGAAACATTTGGGTTATATTTTAGTTTGTTATATTTTATTTATGATTTTGTGTTCTGTTTGTGTGGCTATGTAGTTGTATTGTGCAGGATAAGTGTAAAAACAATGTTAAATCTAATGTTACAATATCTTATATAAAAGGAACATTTTGTGGAAATAATTTTAAATCAGCAAAGGCCAATGATCTTGATATATAGAGCCCCAGGTGGAATTGAAATGAAGGAGACATACTTACCTGAGATGGGAAATGCTGACGATGAACAGAGCAACTCAGGGGGAGATTCTCTCTTCCGAGCAGCGCTGAATACAGTGAGTGATGATTTGATCTGCACAATCTCACACAATATCAGTGCATTTATTAACAACATTGGCGGAGATTACGGAACCAGAAGAAATGTCTCAAGGTCTTTTTAAAACCAGCTTTTCATGAAAAGGGGAAAGATTTGTTATGAACTGATTTTTTTTTTTCACTTGTGTCAGTGCATTTAGAAATAATGATGACAAAGTTTGATGTGATAAGTAACTTTACAAAAACCAGTACGATAAAAGGTGACCCGAAAAGATTTAATGCTAATAGTTTTAATAATTGTGTTGTTAAGTCTGTTTTTGCAAATATTAGGTAAATGATGGTTAAGTCATAGATTGACATTTTTTAATTAATGACAAAAACAAGGACCACAGGAAGGGATGTGCCCAAACTAGACAAAATTATAACACCAAAAATACAAAAATACGATACATAATTTAAGTCAAACCCTAAACCCCACCACCCATCAAACCCTAAATCCGAAAGTAAGTAGTAACCCCCCCCACACAACACATGTTATTTTATTTTTTTTTTTACAAGCAGCTGGGAAACAACAGCAGCTAGGTAATGTAGCAGGTGGTTTAAAAATAGGAAGGGTATTTAATATTTGGGATCTTACAGAAAAATAAAGGGAGAAAAAATGAAGAGAAACCACAACAAATATTCAAGGATGTTGATTTATAAATACAGCATAAATTAAACAGAAGCAGGCAAAAACACAAAGCACAACAGCAACCCACAACAACAGGCAATAATGTTGGGTTGATATTTAATTTAAGGTAAAGAAAAATTACAGTCTTGTCTGGGCAATGAAGGAAGGCGAGTGAGAATGGTGAACACTATATTCACAGGTTTACTGGAGGTGCAGGATTACACGCTTATGGAACATCTACATTCCTCCAGTGCAATTTTTCGTCATCATCAAAAACCACCATACCAAAAAAAAAAACATGTGAAATTGGTGATGCACATTAATGTGTCACGACAGTAATGTCTCATCTGGAAATGTACAGACTAATACAAATATAAAAGAAAAGAAACAAGAAATAGATAAATGAGCAGTAAACGTTTCAGATGTGTCACTGTCAATTAAACACTTGACTGTTTTTCCTGTTCTCAAATGTGTAATGCTTGTTGGAAGTCTTTAGTATAACTGTAATATTCAATTTGTTTGTGAGTTTTTTAGCAAAACAAAATCAACAGTGCTATTACAGTTTTTTTGTATATACTTGTACTGTTATTACCTCCTACATATACTAATACATTTTAAATAAACTAAGTAAATTATCATTATTTAACTTCTTATTTCTTATGAAGAAATATAATACATATTTATTAAAAGCAGTAAATTAGTTCATGATTAACAATATTAACAAAATGAAACAGGTGCTAGTGTGCAACATTGACAAATGACTACATTGTAATTGTATTGATTCTGCCTCAGTCTTACTCGGCAATAAACTTGGCACCAACATAAAAAAGACAAAAAGCTAAAAAAGCACCTCTATTCTCTACAGTACTGTATGACTTTATCTCACGTTTTTACTCTTTTGTTCAGTCAGGATAGTCTGGATAGTCAGGTTTATTGTCATTCTTATACATTGTAGGACTTTTAGTAAACCACCAGACAATGACTCTTAGTGGATTTTTCCAGTAATTGTTGTAACAAGTTGATCAAGATTCACCAAGAGCTACTTACATGACATCGTACATGACAGTGCATTAACAGTGTTTTTATTTTATTTTATTTTTCATTATCTTGCAGTGATAATTTCTGGTGATTACAGTTTATGCACATTTTCACACGGGGCCAAAATTAACCATAAGCAAAAAAATCTAATTTAAAAAAAAAAAACGAAAAAAAAAAAAAAAACCCTGAAACATTATTATAAGTGATCCTACCCACTTATTGGCTCTCATTGAAGCACAAAACTCATAGAGATGCTACAGACGAGATGCACGACTTAGAGGGGAAGTCGTGGCCTAATGGTTAGAGAGTCAGACTTTCTGGGTTGTGGGTTCGAGTCTTGTACCGGCAGGGATTGTAGGTGGGGGGAGTGAATGTACAGCGCTCTCTTCCACCTTCAATACCACGACTGAGGTGTCCTTGAGCAAGGCACGAACCCCCAACTGCTCCCCGTGCGCCGCAGCATAAATGGCTGCCCACTGCCCACTGCTAGGGTTAGTGTGTTCACAGTGTGTGTGCGTGTGTGTTCACTGCTGTGTGTGTGCACTTTGGATGGGTAAATGCAGAGCACTAATTCTGAGTATGGGTCACCATACTTGGCCACATGTCATGTCACGTAGAAACACTGCAGAGGATGAATATTCTCTATACAAATAAATATTTTCGTACTTAAAGGGAATTAATTTAATCCAAATGTTCATTATAAGCAAGCTGATGATAAATAAATGTGAAGTAAAATTTTAGCTAAAGTATATCTGTTACATTAATTGGTGAATCAATTAATATTAACACTTAGAGACCAATAGTAACACAATCACTACTTTTATGTGTTTAAACTACATACAACAGCAGCTCATACAAAGTTTTGCTTAGGGCCCCCAGAAGTCTAGGATCGGCTCTCACCTCACCCCATATTACCTTCAAAGAAAGAACAATTAAACCAGTGTGGAACATTCTTCAAAACCTTTAGAGAGGAAAGTAAAATAGCAAGGCTCTTCTCGTGCATTTTATCAAAGCATCACTATGCAAGATAAACAAAACTGCAAAATTGCAAAGATAGCAGCAAAAAGGTAACACACTGGTCATTAATCTTTCTCTTATTTGTTTTACTAAAAGGAAATGTCTACAAAAGAGAAAACAAGAAAACTCATTTTGCTTAACCATTTATTTATTTCAATTTTAATTTTCCTCATTTACCTTTTGGGTCATTCAGACTGCATTTTCATGTCCCTATAATTTATACACCTTAATAAATGTCAGAATAAAACTGTATTAAGGAAATAAATCATTATACTATCACAATATCACATATTTCAGTTTTTCATTCAGATTTCAGAAAGATTTCAGTCTTTTATAGAAGTATTTCCTTAAGCTACTAAATGTTACAGATTGAAAAATAACTGCAAATCAGAAAATAAAGAAATAAATAATTATTTTATTTTGCTATATAAAAAACACCTAAAAAAAAAAAAAAAAATAGAAACCCACAACCAGTGTGGCATCAGTTCCACATTCATTAATATGGCACTAGACAATATGCATGTGCATATTGCACATTTGTTGTGGAAAAATGCTAAAAGAGGGTCAGGACACTCAACAGAGGAACAAGCAACAGCATCAGAGAACCACAGAGATGAGAAGCCTCAGATGCCTTCACTTTCTCTGGGATCCACTTATCTGTGAACAGGAAATATGATGCAATGAAATGTAATGTATTGCCAGCAGAAATCAACAGAAACCCTAATTTACAAATGATTAAAATAAATGAAATGTTCACCTGTGTTCCCTTCAGACAACATCAGAGGACCCATGGATATGGAAGCACTGTCATGGAAGTCCAGAGACCTGTGCTCTCTCCAGTGGTGTTCAGAGTTACAGTCCTAAAAGAGAAATGCAAAAATCCAGCTGTGTAAACCCCTGATAAATATCATTGCACAAACATGAAACATAAAGGAGTGCACAAAGTCTCCAGCAGAGTACAAACCTTACCACTATGGACGTTTCCCTTTCAATTTTCCTTCCAATATTTACTGTTTGATCAACGGGGTGTCAATGGTAAATTCTTAAAAATTTACAATTTAGCCACTACATTTAACTATGAAGATACATTCAGTATATTTTCATACATTAGTTCAATATCTACACAGAAACATATTATCATCACAGTTTTATTAATTATGAGAGGTTTTGTAAACTCACCGTTGAGCAGCGATTGCTTGACAGAAGGCACAGGTGAACAGCGCAGTGCAGGTAAAGCTTAGAGGAGTTTGCAGTGAAGATAAACATCCTGAAGGAGAAACGGCTGGATGTCGAGACGCCATTCTGCAGCAGCTCCACTGTGTCGTCATTTGGATTGGGACACCTGAGAATATTAATAATGACCATCAACAAATCAAATTGTTTAAATTGAAAGACATTCAACTCAAAAGTGATTTCCTGTAAATCATCACACATTTGCATTCTATGTACAATAAATGAAATTCTTTGCATTAGTACAGCAGTACTGAAACATAATATATCAGGTCATCCTAAAGGAATATGGAATATTATTTATTCAATATGTGCAGATCAAAAGTTATTTAAAAAAATGTTACAGTGAGTTAAGACGGTCTATAAGAAATAGAAACAGCTTTACTCTCTGACGATGAGATCCCAGCGGAGACTGTGATCAGGATCATTCACAGGTGTAGCCCAACACGTCTCCATCACCAGGGCAAACTGACGGCTGTCAACCCCCTCGACACGAACTTCCACATTCATCTTCTGGTCGAGCTCTGCATCCACTTTACCAGTGAAGGGCCGGGTAAACTCATCATCCTCATATGGAATCATCCGAACCTGATATCTGCCTTCACCAGCGGGAAGAGTCCTGTGCACAACACTGTTGAAATAATGGACAGATCAGTTTTAAGGGTAAAATATTTAATCTTTGTTCAAAAGGCTTCTTGAACTTTCTTCCTGTGACCAATCAACATTTGCAACGTCACCATCATGTGCATCACGTGCGGTCAGGAAGTGGAGCAAGTGCGCTGAGCAGACATGCATAACGCGAACTCTTTTCATGAGCAAACCGCTTCATCTCACATTTGTCGGCAACATCTCAAACTTACTGATGTAATATAGTTGTGCGTGCATATAAAGTAAGTGTATTTTGTTGTTCTTTATTTAAATCTGCCGATTGTTTGATCCCGCGAGTGAGATTCATCTAGCGCTATTGCGCCATACTTATGTGTGTTTACGACATCAAATAGCTGATTGTCACCGTTAAGCTTACTTTCATGCTCATTATAGCTGATGCAAGTAATGTTAAGTATTTACCGTGACGTATGTTAATGTCTTATCGAGTTATTTCGCGATTAATGTCTCGCTGTTTACAATATAAAAAATGTGTGCCTCAGTCATGTCTAGTGCAGTAATGGCGCCATCTTGTGGGCTGTCATAGAATGACTGCTCTAGTTATATGCACAGACATGATAAACTGCCTTAATTTGTGTTTATTTTATACTTGAAAGTATTGTTATGGCATGATCATTGTTTCTAAATGTTATTTAATAATTTGTTAATGTACGATTATCTGTTCTGTTCTAGAACCACAACCTTTTTCCATCAGTAAAAGCTTAAATGAGATTCTGGAGTCTGTGGTGAATTCTTCAAGTTAGATGTCAAAACAGTTCTGACCTGCAGGGTCTGCAGGGGTTCTAATCCACCCAAATCAGTGCTAAAATTTAAACCTCAATTACAATCTTTGTTTAAAATAAATATTACCATATACATTTTTTATATACATGTATTTTTCTGCTTAAAAGATTAGTTCACGCAAAAACTATCATCATTATTCACTGAAAATTTTCACATCCACAATGTTTTCTTTGACACATTCATGACAGCTCATTAGAGGAGTAGTGATGTCCGAATTGGAAGCGATTTGTTCATCTGATCTTTTACTCAAAATGATCCATACAGATGACATACAGTGGGGCAAAAAAGTATTTAGTCAGCCACCAATTGTGCAAGTTCTCCCAATTAAAAAGATGAGAGAGGCCTGTAATATTCAACATAGGTATACCTCAACTATGAGAGACAAAATGAGAAAAAAATCCAGAAAATCACATTGGATTTTTAAAGAATTAATTGGTAAATTCCTCTGTAAAATAAGTATTTGGTCACCTACAAACAAGCAAGATTTCTGGCTCTCACAGACCTGTAACTTCTTCTTTAAGAGGCTCCTCTGTCCTCCACTGGTTACCTGTATTAATGGCATCTGTTTGAACTTGTTATCAGTATAACAGACACCTGTCCACAACCTCAAACAGTTACACTCCAAACTCCACCATGGCCAAGACCAAAGAGCTGTCAAAGGACACCAGAAACAAAATTGTAGACCTGCACCAGGCTGGGAAGACTGAATCTGCAATAGGTAAGCAGCTTGGTGTGAAGAAATCAACTGTGGGAGCAATTATTAGAAAATGGAAGACATACAAGACACTGATAATCTCCCTCGATCTGGGGATCCACACAAGATCTCACCCCGTGGGGACAAAATTATCACAAGAACTGTGAGCAAAAATCCCAAAACCACACGGGGGGACCTAGTGAATGACCTGCAGAGAGCTGGGACCAAAGTACAAAGGCTACCATCAGTAACACACTGCGACAGGGACTCAAATCCTGCAGTGCCAGACGTGCCCCCCTGCTTAAGCCAATACATGTCCAGGCCCATCTGAAGTTTACTAGAGAGCATTTGGATGATCCAGAAAAAGATTGGGAGAATGTCATATGGTCAGAACTTTTTGGTAAAAACTCAACTTGTCGTGTTTGGAGGAGAAAGAATGCTGAGTTGCATCCAAAGAACACCATAACTACTGTGCAAGCATGGGGGGAAACATCATGCTTTGGGGCTGTTTATCTGCAAAGGGACCAGGACGACTGATCCTTGTAAACGAAAGAATGAATGGGGCCATGTATCGTGAGATTTGAGTGAAAACCTCCTTCCATCAGAAAGGGCATTGAAGATGAAACGTGGCTGGTCTTTCAGCATGACAATGATCCCAAACACACAGCCAGGGCAACTAAGGAGTGGCTCAGTAAGAAGCATTTCAAGGTCCTGGAGTGGCTTAGCCAGTCTCCAGATCTCAACCTCATTGAAAATCTTTGGAGGGAGTTGAAAATTCCGTGTTGCCCATTGACAGCCCCAAAACATTACTGCTCTAAAGGAGATCTGCATGGAGGAATGGGCCAAAAAAACAGCAACAGTGTGTGAAAACCTTGTGAAAAACGTTTGACCTCTGTCATTGCCAAAAAAAGGGTATATAACAAAGTATTGAGATAAAATTTTGTTATTGACCAAATACTTATTGTCCACCATAATTTGCAAATAAATTCTTTAAACATCTACAATGTGATTTTCTGGATTTTTTTCTCATTTTGTCTCTCATAGTTAAGTTATACCTATGATGAAAATTACAGGCCTCTCATCTTTTTAAGTGGGAGAACTTGCACAATTGGTGGCTGACTAAATACTTTTTTTCCCCACTGTAGACCATTTCTATAATGCATTTGTGGTGCTTTTGTTTTCTTTTTGAAGCTTTTGAAAGTCCCCATGAGGACTAACTGCATTGAAAAGTGTGACCAATAAAATTCCAGAGTTAGAACAACATGATGAGAAAACATTTTAATAAAACAGTACAGCTAAAATCAGAATTTGTATTTGACTCACACCTCTCCAGTGGGTTGATTTCCCTATTCATGGAAAGTGTTTGTGTTTGAGGATAAACACAGCTGAAAGGAAGCTTAAGGATTTTCTCTCTGCTAATGAGACCTTCTGACCTCGGTGTCCCCAGAATACAGTTACTATAGATGAAGTGGGTGCCGTTGGCCTGTGAAAAACACATATAGTAATTTAGCTAAAATTGTATTTCTATTACAAAGAACTTCATGAAAGCAACATTAGAAACACACACAAAAACTGTCAAGTGAAATAATGGTGGGTTATATATTAATAGTGGAGAATGTGGGCACAAGTTAAATTTTTTGTGGTGAGGTCTTATGCACCCTTCCCCACTGAATCTTTTGGAGACTTTGAGTAGTCTTTAGAGTGGTCTGTTTGGGCCCTCCAAAGAATCAATCTGTAACAAATGGAAGGGCCCAAAGGTTTTTTTTTTGTGGATGTGTGCTACCATCTGAGCCTGAATCTTGGAGTTCTGGGCCCGCGTGGCTTTGTTTGATCGGGATTTGGATTTAAATCTGACTGTTTTTATTGAATTGCTCATGCTTATTACATTGCGCAAAGGCATCAGTCTACAAGTCTGCATTTTGGGTGTAAATTGGCTGTTCAGCGAGGATCTTCGTCAAGAGCACAAGAGACTGGTAAGTGTCTGCCTTTGTTTTACGGGCTTATTTGGACTTTTGTGGCCGTCGACTTGCTTGTGTACAGTATGTGGTGTTTAACCACTGGAAGCATGTTCTTTTTAAGTTTGTTTTGGACATTTTGTCAAGTATATACAAGTGGCAGCGGGTTTGCTTCAGGTCCATTTTTATCATATAATTCATCATTGGTCAATTTTGATAGTTGGACATATTATGGAGTATCTACTAACTATGTCATTCTTGAACAACATTATGGGATGTTGTACCCCATGAATTTTATGTATTTAGATTTTTTGAGATGTGCTTTATCTAGGGAGGTAAATTATTGTACGCTTAATATATTTTTTTGTTTGGGGCCGATGACTAGAATTAGAGTGAGTAATTCAGTTAAACGAAGGAGTTTAATAGTAATAATGTTATTAATGTCTGGGAATGTATCTCCAAACTCAGGACCACACATTGCTTCAAACTTTAATACCCCAGTCGAGTTGAGATTAAGGTCTGGATTGGGTTTTATTTAAATGTTCGTAGTCTGTTGCCTAAGTTGGATATGGTGTATATTTGGGCTAAAAATACAAATGCGTATGTTATAGTCATATCTGAATCCTGGCTTTACGACATTTGTATTGCTGGTTATAGGGTTTTTAGAGCAGATAGGTTCAAAAGGGGTGGGGTAGCAATTTATGTCAAAGAACATCTTGAGACATCATTAATACTTTCAGTGTCAATAACTAAACAGTATGAACTATTAGCTTTAAATCTTTCTGTGTCTAAGACCTTTCAGCTCACTTTAGCTGGTTGTTACAGACCTCCTTCAGCTTCTAGCTGTGTTTTACATTCTATAATGCATTCATTGGCCTCTTTGAATTGCAAAGAACTGATCTTAATAGGTGATTTTAATTTGAATTGGACGCACTCAATATCTGATGATTTTAAATTGTTTTGTGATAGTCGTAATCTTTTTCAATTGGTAGATACACCCACTAGGCCTAATTTGAAATTCCAATAAAAATCAACATTAAATAGATCTTGTCTTTACAAATGCTCTGCATAAATATTCTTCAGTTTCTGTATTCGCAAACGATATCAGTGACCACTGTGTTGTGGCAGTAGCCAGAGATAAGAAGCTACCCAAACAGAATCTGAGAAATATAACTAGGCGTTTTATGAAATATTTTAATGAGAAATATTTCTTATATGATCTCGCTCAAATTGATTGGGATAAAATGCTTGGGACTATTTTTATAATAGTTTTATGCCAATTATTAATAAGCACGCACCTTTGAGAAAACAAAGTTAAACACTGGGACAATCCTTGGTTTTCAACTGCCCTATATGATCTTATCCAAGAGCGTGATGTAGCATGGGCTAAGGCCAGACGAACACATTTAAATTCTGACTGGCTACATTTTAGGCAGCTTAGCAACAAGTGTACAGTAGCGATTAGAAAGTCTAAATCCGATTACTTTCTTGATAAAACTACAGAAAATCTGACAAACCCTAGGAAGCTGTGGAAGAATATTAAAGTCCTAACTGGTAACAAAACATTTACAGAGCTTCCCCCTTGTATATTGACAGACTCTACTAAAATTACAGATAAAAAGCAAATGCTTAATAGTTTTAACAGTCACTTTATTGTATCAGGGTCTTTATTTCCAATAAGGAATTATATGATTTCTGATTTAGAATTTATTGAAGCTGAATGTAATTTATGGACAAGAGAGTTGTTTTCCAAGGAATTTCTCTCTCTGATGTTTGTTCTGCTTTAAAATAATTAAATGTGAATAAATCGCCAGGTCCTGATCATATTGCCCCGCTGTTTTTAAAACTAGCGGCTGATTTTATTTCTTCTGCGTTGACATATCTTTTTAATCTCTCATTAATAACTAATAGAATTCCTAAGATCTGGAAATCAGCGTTTGTTGTTCCTCTGTCAAAAGGGGGTGATCTTTCTTCAATGTATAATTATAGACCTATATCTAAGCTCTGTATTCTCTCAAAACTTTTGGAAAATCTAGTTTAGTAAAACAGTTTTACGAGGATTTAAATGGTTGGGCGGGGGGTGGGGGCTGGGGGCATCTTGTCTAATAATTAGTCTGGTTTCCGTAAAGGACATAGTACTACTACAGCCACCTTAAAAGTTTAAAATGATATCGTGGAGTCATTAGATAATAAACAACATTGTGCATGTCTTTTTATTGACTTATTAAAGGCCTTCGATACTGTGGATCACAACATATTATTAGATAGGCTTAGATGGGTAGGACTATCAGAACATGATATTTTATGGTTCACTGCTTATTTAATGGGTAGAACCCAATGTGTACAGGTGGAAGGTGTTCAGTCAGATCTTTTAGAGGTTGTCAAGGGAGTTCCACAAGGATCTGTGTTTGGACCATTATTATTCCGTATATATGCTGTATAAATTGCCTCGATTTTAATATTGATAAAGCAAGGTTCCATGTTTACGCAGATTATACTATTGTATACTGTTCAGCTCCCTCTAAGCAACAATCTGTGGCTGCATTACAGTCTGTTTTTGAATATTATCCAAAACAGGTTTTGTGCTTTGAAGTTGGTTTTAAATGTTGAAAAAACTAAATGTATGCTATTTTCAAATTCTAGAACTTCTTTCGAGAACTTTATTGTCCTTCAAACTTCTCAGGGGAGTCAAATTACCTCAGTGTCAGAGTACAAATATTTGGGTATTATCATTGATAACAAATTAAGTTTTGGTTCACATATTAAGTATCTGAGTAAAAAATTAAAGAAGAAGTTAGGGTTTTACTTTAGAAATAAGTCATGTTTCCCATTTAAGGTGAGGAAAAAACTAGTGTCCGCTACATTTCTACCGATTCTCGACTATGGGGATGTGGTTTACCAGCATGCCCCCTCTTACCTTCTTTCTTCCTTGGATGCTTTGTACCATGGGGTGCTCTGAGATTTATAACTGATTGTAAATTATTAACTCATCATTGTGAATTGTATGAAAGAGTCGCATGGCCTTCCTTGAGAATTCGGAGAAAAATGCACTGGCATTTGTTGATATATAAGGCAATTTTGGGTCATTTGCCAAATTATCGCTGTTGTTTTATACAAAGGACTTTATTTGGAAATCATTCATTACGTTCTCAATCAAATTACAATCTCTGTGTGCCCTTTGTCAGAACTAAGCTTGGTAAAACCTCTTTTAAATATGCTGCCGCCTCAGATTGGAATCTTCTCCAAAAGGAGATGAAGTTACAAAACTTGGTGTCTTATAATTATTTTAAGTCCTTATTATGTAATCTACAGAGCAACTTAACTGTATGTAATTGTTTTTAACTGGTTATATGTTTGTTTTGTCATTTAACTATTTGTAAATGAATTGTTTGTTTTATTAAATTATGTATACAATAGACAAAAAATGCGAAAAAAACTAAGCGAAAAAACTAAGGCCCATCTTGTCCATAAAAGCAGGAACTTCCTAAAAGAAACGAGAGATTTACTCAAAAATATGAGTAACTCTAAAACCTGGATATAAATCAAGCAATAATTAACTCAATTCCATCCATAAAGAAATATGCTACACTAAGTCTCAAGAGAGAATTTTCCAAGATAGCTGATATTTCTAATATACCACCCATAAAACCAATCCAACATGCTTAGAGTTCGTAAAAGGCCATTCGAATAACGATGATCCAGGGACGAATTCACCCAAGTAAAAAAGGTAATTAATAGAATATAGATAATACATAATCCTACCAGAAGATTTGTAGCACAGATATGTTCATCATTATCAAAATGGAATTCCACTCTGCCATTCCTGACTGTTCCTTTGCAGCTGGGATCATTGAGGTGTAAGATGTCAGCTGGAAAACCAGCCTCAAAGAGCTGACAGCGAGACACAGACATGGAGCCAGAGCTGCTTTCACAGGTTTCTGAGAAATCTGAGAGAAAAAAAGCCAAGGTAATGAATGACTTGAATTTTTTTGACATTTAGTTCTGGACTGATACCAACCAAAAGAGTCATGATGTTGTTGTTGTCTGTGATGGTCCTTTTCACACAAACAGCCGTAAACACCATTTTTCATCCCGCACCTTTCGTCCTCAGAGCAGCTGAGTTCAGAACAGGGATTTCTATTAACTAGGAGGACAAATTGTTTTGTAAAATAGCGTTTGCTAAATGCAAAAAAAAATGTAAATGTAAACGTAATAAACCAATCAAACAATTTAATTCATTTATTTCTCTTCTGATCCCCCAGACACAAAGACACAAAAATTACCGGGGTACACCTTGGGTTTAAGGGGCTGTCACAAATTCAGCCTCTGTGGCTCCCTCCGATCACCACCAGAGGGAACCATCACCGGAGTACTAGCGATCCCTTCGGACTCCAATTCCCACAATGCCCCATGCCAGAGACCAATCACCTGCACAGGTGTTTCCTATTGCCCGGTCTATTTAAACTGTGCCTTCCCTGCTCTCATTTCGAAGTCTTGTTTTGCCTTGCAGACATTTCTGAGCGTTTTCCCCTGTGTTGAATATCTGTTGATTACCTGGACTGTTTACCCGTTTACGATTGCTTGCTGCCTACCTATTCTGACCCTGCCTGCCTTGTTGATTCATGCCATTGATTGTCTGCTGCCTGCCTTGACCCTTATTACGAACATTGTTTACGACTCTGCCTAGCCTTCGTTGTTTCTTACGCCAGTTAACGATTTATGCCTGTACGACCTGCCTTGTAAACTAATAAAGCTGCACATGGATCCTAACGCCACTGCCTCTCTGTTACAGGGGCAAAGCCATCAAACAAGGCTGAGCTGCTTAAATGTGTGTGTCAGGAGTGGGATAAAGTCATGATTCAACAATTCAATATGATGCAATAGAAAAAAATATGAAGCTATGCAATTCAATATGGTACAGATAGATTCTTTGGTTCATTGTAATTATTTGGTGGAAGATGCAGCTCTACCTATGCCATGTTAATCTATATTCTATGTGACTGTCAGGACACGCCTCCATAGTGTTGATTCATCATATTCACGAAGCAGCAGGGGTGATGAGAGAACGCGCTTGAGAAACAGTTTAGAGAGGAGAAATCAATCTAATTATAAAATATTGGTCACAAATTAGTGGTCCCTTTCTAAATAATAAAAGTACAGCACATCTACTAATAATTATATATAAATAAACCGGTTTTTAGCTATGCAAATATGTTAGAAATGATGCATCGCGATACAAATGCCAACTGATGCACACTTTTTAAATCAATGCATCGCATCGCATCGTTAAACTTTTATGCCAATGCACCGATGCAAATCTATGAATCTTACCGTACCTCACTCAAAACTTTCCACATTTTTAGATTAAAAAAAAAAACATTCTGTACGATCAAATTAGTAATAGATTCTTGGGAAAATCATTTCAGCTAGCAACTGTAGATCCTGCATTGAGTACACATGGCAATCTGGAAAGGAATTAGTTCTGCAACAAAAGATTAAACTGTTTAATGAGAACTATTTACATGTGTTACGAACACATAACATGGGTCTGATTTGCTCATGTAAAATAATAATCCTCCAGATTGTTATGAAACACATTATATTACCAGTCCTTGTGATTTCGGGTGTGGTTTTTGTGGTTGTGGTTTTGGCTGTAGTTTCGGTTGTGGTTGTCTCTGACATGACAATGTAGACAATTAAAAAAAGAATAATGAATATTACACAAAGTAATAATCTCTTACAAAAACAGAGAGCACATGTCAATATATTTACCTGCACAGTATGCCAAATAGCAGATAGTTGGGCTCACAAACTCATAGACATAATACCCTCCTGGACAGGCTTTGACTTTAATGGGATTGGATTGGAAATAGCAGCAGTTATTGTCCCAGTGACCGCAGACATCTCGAGTGACCACTCCATCCTCAACTGTTGGATGTCCTCCGTTCAGCCACAGTGGAGCAATAGTGCCACAACTATACTCATCAACACATGTGTCTGGCATCTGAATGCTTTGACCTTGAATGAAGAGACGGTACCAGCCGTTCCAGCTGACCCAAGAGTCACACATTATTTGAGAGGAATGTTGATTGTTGGTGGCTCTCCATAGATCATCCAGGACATTGTAGTTGTAGCAGGGGTCAACAGGGGGAGCTGTTGTTAAGAAATATTAGAAAAGTAAATGTTTCAGACTGAATGAATGTTATACATTCTTTTGTACAACATAAGTAGTGGTATGAGATTTCCAGAACAGTCTTCACTTAATTTCTATGGCTGCATTTACACTGCTAGTCTTAATGCACAGATCCGATCTTTTGACCATATCTGATTTTTGGCCCATTTGTTTACATTCACTTCACGACTACAAATCAGTGGTTAAGTTGTATTTACAACACTGTTCCAGAACAGTTTAACCCAAATATCCAGATGTGTGCAGCACATTTTATGGATTAAACATTTTTAAGGTTTACTGATCCTGGGAGAGTAACGCTAGACTAAAATGCCGGCAGTTCTGACTCACAGTCTGTAAGTAAGTTTTAATTTAAAGGATTTGCCACTGATGATTCAAACGCGAGTTTTGGGCAGTGTAGAGTAGCACTTGTTGTTTGTCATTTCTCTGATCACAAGTGCAGACAGGGTTTTATGTTTACGCGGCGCGATGCAATGCAACGCAACGCGTAAAAAGACAGTATAAGTCATTATAATCAGTGATTATGTCCCCACTGGATGCAACAAAATGCCTTGTTTGTAATGGGTTTTAATGTTTTTGTCTCTTCGCTCCGGCCAGCACATGGCATCACAGTATGGTGAGGGGCATAACATTTCCGTCTCACGCTTGAGGTATTCGGCCAATCACAACGCACTAGATAGCTGGCCAATCACAGCACACCTCGCTTTTTCAGACGAATGAGCTTTGTAAAAATCGACGCGTTTCAAAAAGGCAGGGCATAGAGGAGAAACAGTACTGTACAGTATGTGGAAAATAATGTGTTTTTTAACTTTAAACCGCATAAACACATTTCATTACACCATTTACCAAAATATGTTTCTTTTTAGTAGCCTCATTGACCCCTTTAAGCATCCTCATTGAGCTGCCTCAGCCTGGTCTGTCACGGACGTCCACCACTCGTCAATTGTCAAAAAAATTTGATATGACCAATCAAATCAAAGTACTTTAATGTTGCCAGAGCTGCATATCGCTAACTTTCAAAGTTTACGCTCCAGTTAGTGGCTAAAATTGCGGGATAAGATGTAGTAGCCAAACTTTCATATCTGGACAGCTGTTTATTGCTAAAAATAATCAGAATGCAACACTAATAAACTATCTAATTTCTCCATTTTGAATTTGACAGGTGATCTATGTAATTGGATTCACAACTGTCCAATGTGAGTGGAAAACAAAAAAACAATATTAATGAAGCAAATTTAGGGCATAGATTCATAATGAATGGGCACACATGTGAATTATTAAACGTACTTACGTAGTTTTCCCCTGGACCTTCATTAAGAACCCTTTAAAAACCACTTGCACCTACACTGCACCTGGTAGCAATAGATTGAATCACTCGTCTGTGCAACGGCCGCCGTCACTCATAACAGCATCAATGATCACTCATCAAAGCAACACATTTCAGCGCCAGATCGCCTCATATTTATCACAAACGAACGACATTAATGCTCTGCTAGTCAACTAGAGATGTTTCATTTGTAAAAGATATATCTGTACTGCGAGATGTTTCAAAAACATTTTCATCCAACTCGCATAAGCAAGGGAATATCCAATCTGTCCACTTACATGGCAAGCGCAAATGCACGTATCCGATTCATATCAGATTTATTTCCACATATGAATGAGGCCTTCGAAAGTGGCTCAGATCGGATGCGAAAAAATCTGATCACGCGTGCATCAAATTCCGATCTGTGTCAGATGTGAGCAAAAATCTGATTTTTTTTTTTGTGCCAGTGTAAATGCAGCCTCTGTTGCACTTGTGTTTAAAGTTATTAAAAGTTGAAAACAGTTTGTCTTGAGTTTGAACATCTACTTTTATTTTGCTGAAACAAATGGCTACCATGAGTCCTTTTGCAATTGAATAACTTGACTTTGAGAAGAACTGATTGAAAACGCAATTTGGCTCTTACTTAAAATGATTGGTTTGTGTTTGGTGTCTGCACTTAAACCATTGAATAAATTGTATCTTCTTTGTGCCAAATTATCTTATACGTATTATTATACACTGTACAATTTTATAAAAAATTAATGCTATCAATTTTCACTCTGACTCTTATCTTTTATCTGTGTGCACACATGCATTTCCTGTCATTTTAAGTCATTTCCTGCCTCTGATGTTTTTGGGTCTGGGATCAGATTGAGGTTATAAAATGAGTCTACAGAGGTCTGAGAAACAGTAATAGTATGGTTATTGCTATTAATAAAAATGCACTTCAGTTACGTTCTTCATTATGATTAGCCATTTGTTACACTGTCTTTTAAATAAATAGTTAGAGAAGCAACAAAATCAGTCAAATAAAGAATGAGTGTTTAGGCACTTGTTGTCCTTTCCTTCTCATTTGTCTTGCATACTGATTTTTACTACTTTAACTATGATTTTGCTACACTCTTTTGTAATGGGACAAAAACACTGAAACATTTTAAGAGACTATGTGTAATGAAAATAAATGAGTAAAACGATATTCTTGAGGTTTTAAAAAAAAAAGACAATACTTTACCAGTGGTTGTGATTGGTGGAGTAATGGATTCTGTGGGTGGAATTCGCTCTGTTGTTGTAGGGCTTGAGGCTTCTGGTATTAAGAATTATTTTTTTTCAGTATCAAACATTTTTAACCATAAACCAACAAAGTAAATTATTTAATTACATATGAGTAAATACTCACCTACACAGAAAGCTCCACAAACCATTGGCTTGACAAACTCATAAACATAGTAATTTCCGGGACAGGCTTTCACTCTTATAGGGTGGGATGTGTAAGTACAGCAGTCACCCCAAGGGAGACAGACCTGACGGAGGACCACTCCATCTTCCAGCT
The DNA here is from genome assembly GCA_018155175.1 of Sinocyclocheilus anophthalmus. Classification (NCBI taxonomy): domain Eukaryota; kingdom Metazoa; phylum Chordata; class Actinopteri; order Cypriniformes; family Cyprinidae; genus Sinocyclocheilus; species Sinocyclocheilus anophthalmus. The sequence goes on along the minus strand of JADLZN010005032.1, from coordinate 137,562 downwards.
GTGGATGAGGGCCACTGAGTGACAGTGGGGATTCAGTGCCACACATGCCTTGATTGACACATAATTCTGGCATCTGAGTATTTTGACCATTGTAGAACAGCCTGTACCAGCCATTCCACTCCACATTATAATCACACATGCCATAGTAGTAATTGTCATTATAGTAAGAGTTGTCAGTGGCTCTCCAAGGCTCATCCAGACTGGTGTAGCTGTAGCAGGGGTCCATACTTGGAGTGGTTAACAATACTGTTATTAAAAAGTAGAAAGAGAGCATTACATACTGCATATTAAATCTATTCAAGATAATAATATGAATACAAACCAATACAATTTGTGATAAGCATGTCAAATAAAAAGATAAATGAACATGCCTGCACAATATACAGGAGCTGGGATCGAAATTGTTGGTCTGGTAAATTTGTAGACATAATAATTTCCAGGACAAGATTTAACTTGGATTGGTTCAGATCTGTAGCGACTGCACTGATCATAGCGAGAGCCGTAAATTTCACGAGTAACAACTCCATCTTCTACACGAGGATGAGAGCCACTAAGCCACAGACCACTAAAACCTCCACATGACATAAATGATGCACACCACTCAGGCATCTGAGCACTTGATCCATCAATGAAGAGCCGATACCAGCCATCCCATTCTACACGAGTGTCATCAAGTCCATTTGCATCGCCATTCCAATACCCGTAATTGAGTGTGCTTCTCCGGTGGTTGTCTAGTATGTTGTAGTTATTGCATGGGTCATAATCTGTGTTAGTGAGAGACCAAAACAGACCAGTTATATTTCAATGAGCAAATTCACAAGTGCAAATCTGAACTAATCAAACACATTAACAAACATGAAATTTAAATGTCATTGCCAATATTCATACATACGTGTGTGTGTGTGTGTGTGTGTGTGTGTATTGGCAATGACATTGAAAATCTCATGTTTGTTAATGTGTTTGATCATATACACACATATAGAGAAAGAGATTAAATGGATTAATTCAAATGTAACTTACTCGAGGTCATGCTGGATCCAGTAATTATATCTGGACTTACAGTGGATATTGGCCATGAAATGGTGCTGACATCTAAAAAAGGAGGACATTCGAAACATGACTGAAGTGATTTTAAATCCTTTGAAAGACTTCATTAAAAAAGAGTGAAGAGAAAAAGCACATTACCTGTGCAGTATCCTGAACACCAGAATTGTGGATTCACAAGTTCATAGACATAGTAATTGCCTGGACACGCTTTCACTCTGATGGGGTTTGTCTTGTAATTACAGCACTCATCCCAAAAATAATTGCCACAGACCTCTCTGATCACCACTCCATCCTCTATCTGAGGGTGAGGACCATTGAGCCACAGATTGATGTTTGTGTTACAGCTGTATGTACTAACACAGGTCTCTGACATCTGGATGTTCATTCCATAGTAGAAAAGCCGGTACCAGCCATTCCAGGAGAAATGTTCATCACAAACGTAATCTCCGCTTTCATTGTTGGCTCTCCAGGGACGATCCAGAGACTCATAGTTGTAGCAGGGATCACTGCTGATGCTGCTGAAAGCAACTGTCATACAGTTTTTTAAGAGTGCTATTAAAATACTGTATTTACTGTACATCGAATGCAATTTAGAATATTACATTGTAAAACACAATGATTGTTTATTTCATGATTTTCAATCAGCCAATTACAGCAATTTTAGCATTTTTAACCAGTGGTGTGCTGTCAATTATACCTGGATGCAGCCTGCAGAATTGAACAGAACACCATAACTACTCACACTGACACATGTACATGTACTAGCACTGAGTACATGATATAATATCATATAATATATAATAGTGTAAAGGCAGTGCAGTTTCAAGCCTTCATTATTTTTGCTAAAGTAATGTAAGCTGGTATTTAGACTAACACACAAACCTCTGAATATTTAAACAAAAAAAAAAGATTGGTTCATTTTTAGCTGGAGGACAGGTAAATTATGAAGAGATACCCATTATGAATGCAGTAATTTATTAATTCTGTATTATCATTTTAATATAAATAATATGGCAAGACAAAGTAGAAATTTAAGTCACTTAAAGTAGAAAGGTGCTGTTATTGGTTCATCTAGAGTTGTGAAATGTAAACTGTGTTATAAATAACATGAGAGCTACAGTTAGTGAAGTGCTATGAGAGTGTGGGGAGAATTACAAAGTAGCCAACAGAATGGTTAATGAAGTGCACACCACTGATTCTAACTGGTTAAACTGTCACGAACGAGACTCCCACCGTCTCTCCTGAGTTTTGAACTTCATCCGGACTACACACACACCACACACACACACACACACACAGACACACATACCTGGCTCTGATTGCTCCTGCACCTGACACTCGTTATGTGAACTATTTAACCAGCTCTCAGACTCTCCCTCATTGCGAAGTCTTGTATTGCCCCGGTGTGCATTTCTGAGTGTTTCTTCCCATGTCTAGCCTCTCTGTTGATTCCCGAACTCTTGCTTTTGACTTCTGATTGTTTGCTGCCTGCCCCGACCCTTTTGCACGTCTCTTACTACGATTTGGCTTCTCTCCTCTGTTGTGTTTGCTGGTGTATGACCTTGCCTGTTTGATTACGATTTCAATAAAGCTGCAAATGGATCCTCACTCTGTTGACGTCTCATTACATAAACAATGTTTAATTTAATTAATGTATTATCTAATAATCAGACCATTTACTCTTGATAATGGCATAAAAACAATCACAAAATTTTGGAGAGAAAAAGAGTTAAAATTTCACCTGCACAATATGAAGGCTTGTTAATCGACAGATCTGGCTTGACGAGTTTATAGATGTAATAATCTCCTGGACAGGCTTTGACTTGGATGGATGTGGATGTGTAGTTGTCAAACTGGTTAGACCATAGAGAACTTCCCAAAACTTCACGGGCCACCACGCCATCCTCAAGTGTTGGATGAGAACCGGCGAGATACAGTCCAGTTTCACCACCACATCCCACATAACTCACACACCACTCAGACATCTGAGCACTTTCTCCATTCAAATACAGCCGATACCAGCCACTCCATTCAACAAGGGTGTCATCATGTCCAGAGTACTGATAAGTGCTTTGTCGTATGTCTCTCCAGTATTCATCAATAGTGTCATAATTATGGCAGGGATCGGAGCTGGAAGTTGTAGATTCTGAGAGAATAATGACATAAAAAAGGACAATCCAGCGATGATACATACTCACTATGTGGCAAACACCTGTGTCTTTATGACCAGATAAGATATTGGGATAGTACACTAAGGAGGGATTATATAAACTGACTGCACTTACAACAACTAATTAAAAAAAGATTTGCCACAAAGATCTCAGTTAATTTTCTAGGAAATGTATCTACAGCTCTGGAAATAAATTAAGAGACAACTCCAAATCTTTCATAAATCAGCATCAGCCATTCCATTCCACTGTCTGTTGAATTCCAACACATGGGCACAACTCATTCTGCTTAATGAAGGTGATCACCTCAACCAAATCTAGTTCTATAACAAAAGATGTAACACTATTTAATGTGATAAACTCTTTACATGTGTCACAAACACATAACATGGGTCTCATTTGCTCATGTAAAATAATAATCCTCCAGATTGTTATAAAACACATTATATTACCAGTCCTTGTGATTTCGGGTGTGGTTTTTGTGGTTGTGGTTTTGGCTGTAGTTTCGGATGTGGTTGTCTCTGACATGACATTCAGACAATAAAAAAAAAGAATATTACACAAAATAGTAATTTCTTAAATAAACAGAGAGCACATGTCAATATATTTACCTGCACAGTATGCCAAATAGCAGGCACTTGGGCTCACAAACTCATAGACATAATACCCTCCTGGACAGGCTTTGACTTTAATGGGATTGGATTGGAAATAGCAGCAGTTATTGCTCCAGTGACCGCAGACATCTCGAGTGACCACTCCATCCTCAACTGTTGGATGTCCTCCGTTCAGCCAGAGTGGAGCATGAGTGCCACAGCTGTCCTGATCAACACATGTGTCTGGCATCTGAATGCTTTGACCTTGAATGAAGAGACGGTACCAGCCGTTCCAGCTGACCCAAGAGTCACACATTATTTGAGAGGAATGTTGATTGTTGGTGGCTCTCCATAGATCATCCAGGACATTGTAGTTGTAGCAGGGGTCAACAGGGGGAGCTGTTGTTAAGAAATATTAGAAAAGTAAATGTTTCGGACTGAATGAATGTTATACATTCTTTTGTACAACATAAGTAGTGGTATGAAATCTCCAGAACAGTCTTCACTTAATTTCTATGGCTGCATTTACACGCTAGTCCTTCATGCCAGATCCGATTTTTTGACCATATCTGATTTTTTTGGCACGTCTGTTTACATTCACTTTAGACTCGACTGGTATCCGATATCTGTGTTTAAATGAATTCCCGCCCAAAATGATTGTCTGCACTTTCGCTTTACTATGCACATGGTAGACTCTCAGGGTTTGAATGGCCGTGCTATTAAAATTATTTATAGTTCACGTTGAGTGGCCATTATTATTTGCCAGCATGGACAACAGCTGTCATGGATGTTTTGCAGCACAAAATCTGACTGAACAGATAAAGACTGGAAAATAACGGTAATTTTAATTTGTTAGGCTCGTTAGAGGTGGAATTCTTTAGTGAATAAAGTAGCGCCAAGATGATATTTATTTAAATTAATTTAGTTGTATTTATAAAACTCACGGGGCAGGGCTTGAACACCAGCTCCTTGAATGTAAATTTTTTTACCTATATCAAATTTCTGTATCAATAAAATGTGAGCGCATACAGCACACCGGCATTAAAACACAATCTTTATGGGCAAACGTGTCGCCCTCGCATTGGGAGTTCTGCGGGGATTCGGATATGTGTGTTTAGACGTAGGTTGGATGTCCAGATATAGATTTGTATCTGATTTAAAACCACATTTGGGCTGAATTTACACTGCAGATCTGGATGCCCAAATCGGATTTTTTGACTATATCCGATTTTTTTGACGACCCACTTACACATTCTTTTAAAAAAGTTACCCGTATCCGATATCTATATTTACACTACACAGGCTTAACTTGACGTGCCTTCAATGCATTAGACAGTGATATTAAAAGACTCTGCACACTATTAATAAAGCATACTTTGTATTGAAAAGCAGATGCGATTTCACACGAATGAATAGAGAGACAGTCTCCACAACAGTTAGCAACATGCCCATAGCCTGCAATGCGTCACGCTGCTGCTACTGTGCTGGAGTGAGGAGACGCGGAGACATGGGAGCATTTACAAGGAACAGTCTTTATTCATCCACGGGAACACACAGGAAGGAACACACACGTAGCACTGGGGAATAGACAATTAACACTGGACAAAAACTAAGGAATAGAACACTCTTTAAATACCTGACTAGACAAGGGACTCAACGAGAAACACCTGAAATCATTGAGCACGGTTGAAAACTAGGATATGGAGCACGTGGGGGAGGAAAACAAACACAAAACAGTCCATGGCGTGACACTATGAGGTCACCGAGTCGGACTCGGATTGGGTTTCCGATGTTTTTTTTGTTTAAATAATTCGCCTAATATATTATTAATTAAGGGTCATATGATGCAATTTAAATTTTTTTGAGTGTTACAAGCTCTTGGTGCAAAAGAAGATCTGTAAAGTTGCAAAGAAAGACTAAAGTCTCAAATCCAAAGAGATTTTTCTTTATATACGTTTTAAAAGTTAAGAGTCAGCCACGCCTCCTAAAACGTCTCGTTCTAACACGCCCCCACTTATCTACCTCACTATGTTGAAATATTTGCATAATGCCGCCCAAAATGTTCACGCAAAGAAAAAAGGCGTAACTTTTATTCTCACTGAAGTATTGTTGACGCTGCAGCCATGTCCTGAAGCCGCTGTGTGCGTCGTTGTGAAAGCGAAAGTACTTTGTTTGGTCTTCCAAAAGCGGACGATATCCGCTTCGTCATGCCTAAATCTGATCCAAGCTGGTCGCTGAGGAAATACATCAACTTAGTGCTTATCGCCGGATTGGCTTTCACCGTGGAAAAAGCGGAGTCCAGCCCGGAGTCGTCACATGTGCTTGCCGCTCCTTCGTCGGATCCGCCGGGCGCGCCGTTCTCGACCCCGACGCCTCAGCTCACTCTAAGCCGGNTTTAATGCACAGATCCGATCTTTTGACAATATCTGATTTTTGGCCCGTTTGTTTACATTCACTTTAGACACGACTGGTATCCGATATCTGTGTTTAAATGAATTCCCGCCCAAAATGATTGTCTGCACTTTCGCTTTACTATGCACATGGTAGACTCTCAGGGTTTGAATGGCCGTGCTATTAAAATTATTTATAGTTCACGTTGAGTGGCCATTATTATTTGCCAGCATGGACAACGGCTGTCAAGGATGTTTTGCAGCACAAAATCTGACTGAATGGATAAATAATGGAAAATAACAGTAATTTTCATTTGTTAGGTTATTTTATCTACAGCTCGTTAGAGGTAGAATTCTTTAGTGAAATAAAGTAGCCCCAAGATGATATTTATTTAAATTAATTTAGTTGTATTTATAAAACTCACGGGGCAGGGCTTGAACACCAGCTCCTTGAATGTAAATTTTTTTACCTATATCAAATTTCTGTATCAATAAAATGTGAGCGCATACAGCACACCGGCATTAAGACACAATCTTTATGGGCAAACATGTTGCTCCCTCACATTGGGAGTTCTGCAGGGAATCAGATATGTGTGTTTTGACGTAGGTCGGATGTCCAGATATCAGATATCTGATTTAAAACCACATTTGGAAGTGACTTTACACTGCAGATCTGGATTCCCACATCAAGATTTTAGTGACTATAGGCATTGTTTGATGACTCGCTTACAGTCTTTTAAAAGGACCGTATGCAGATACTAGGATTCCACTATAAGGTTAACTTGACGTGGCTCAATGCATTAGACAGTGATATTAAAAGACCAAACTCTGCACACACTATCAATAAAGCATACTTTGTATTGAAAAGCAGATGCGATTTCACACGAATGAATAGAGAGACAGTCTCCACAACAGTTAGCAACATGCCCATAGCCTGCAATGCGTCACGCTGCTGCTACTGTGCTGGAGTGAGGAGACGCGGAGACGTGGGAGCATTTACAAGGAACAGTCTTTATTCATCCACGGGAACACACAGGAAGGAACACACACGTAGCACTGGGGAATAGACAATTAACACTGGACAAAAACTAAGGAATAGAACACTCTTTAAATACCTGACTAGACAAGGGACTCAACGAGAAACACCTGAAATCATTGAGCACGGTTGAAAACTAGGATATGGAGCACGTGGGGGAGGAAAACAAACACAAAACAGTCCATGGCGTGACACTATGAGGTCACCGAGGTTCGGACCTCGGTATTTTCCCGAGGTGAGGTGTTTTTCTTAAATAATGCTAATATATTATTCATATGGGTCATATGATGCGATTTAAATTTTGCCTTTCTCTGGGAGTTGTTACAAGCTCTTGGTGCATAAAGAAGATCTGTAAAGTTGCAAAGACTAAAGTCTTAAATCCACAGAGATATTTACTCTTATATACTTTATAAAAGTGAAGAGTCAGCCACGCCTACCTAAAACGGCTCGTTTTAACACGCCCCCACATATCTACCTCACTATGTGGGAAGATTTGCATAATGCCGCCCAAATGTTCACGCAAAGAAAGAAGGCGTAACTTTTATTCTCACTGAAGTATTGTTGACGCTGCAGCCATGTCGTGAAGACGCTGTGTGCTCGTTGTGAAAGCGAAACTACTTGGTTTGGTCTTCCAAAAAAGGAAGATATCTGCTTCGTCATGCCTGGAGCTGATCTGTGCTGGTCTCTGAGGGAATACATCAACTTCGCGCTGTGGATCGCCGGATCGGCTTTCACTGTGGACGAAGCAGAGTCCAGCCCGGGGTCGTCACATGTGGTTGCCGACCCTCGGATCCCGCCGGGAGCGCCGTTCTCGACCCCGCCGCCTCAGCTCACTCTAGCCGCCGGCCTCAGCTCACGCTAAGCCGGGGCTTCCACTAACTCTAGCCCGGCCTCAGCTCACGCTAAGCCACGGCTTCCGCTCATGCTAGCCCGGCCTCAGCTCACGCTAAGAAGGGGCTTCCGCTCACGCTAGGCCGCTGTGTTTTTCGTTGTGAAAGCGAAACTACTTTGTTTGGCCAAAAGAGGACACGACTAGAAATCAGTGTTTAAGTTGTATTACAACACTGTTCCAGAACAGTTTAACCAAATATCCAGATGTGTGCAGCACATTTATGGAGGACTGTTTACTGATCCATGGGAGAGTAACGTTGGTAGACTACAAAGCCGGCAGTTCTGACTCACAGTCTGTAAATACGTTTTCATTTAAAGGATTTGCCACTGATGACTCTAACGCGAGTTTTGAGCAGTGTAGAATAGCACTTGTTTTTTGTCATTTCTCCGATCACAAATCAGACAGGGTTTTTATGTTACGCGGGACGAGCATGCATGCAAACGCGTAATGAAATAAAAGTACCGTATGTGGAAAAGAATGTGTTTTTTTAACTTTAAACCACAAACACATTTCATTACAACACATACACAAAACAATGTTCTTTTTAGCAACATATATGACCCCTTTAAGTGAATCTCATGTGAGGCGCCTCAGCCGTGTCACGACCAGCACCACTCGGTCAATGTCAAAAAATATTTGAGATGACCAATCAAATCAAAGTAGCTTTATGTTGACAGAAGCTGCATATCGCAACTTTCAAAGTTACGCTCCAGTTAGTGGCTATAAATTGCGGGATAAGATGTAAGTAGCCAAACATTTCATATCTGACAGCTGTTTTATGGCAAAAATAATCAGGAATGCAAACTAATAAACTTATCTAATTTCTCCATTTTGAATTGACTTGATCTATGTAATGTGATTCACAACTGTCAATGTGAGGGGACAAAAAACAATATTAATGAAGCAAATATTAGGCATATGATTCATAATGAATGGGCACACATTGTGAATTTATTAAACTTACTTACGTAGCTTTCTGGGTAGCCTTCAGTAAAAACCATTTAAAACCCTGCTACGGCCTGGTTAGCAATAGATTGACAACTCGTCTGTGCCGAGCCGCGTCACTAATACAGCAGCAATGAAGCCACCAGCAAAGCAACACATTCACGCAGGGCAGATTGCCTCGTCATATTTAGCAGCCAAAACGAACACAATGACTACTCTGCTGTCAAAGAGCTGTTTAATTTGGAAAAAGATAGATCGGTACGCGAGAGTCAAAACATTTGACATCCAAACTCACCACAGGGGAATATCCAATCGGTCCACTACACAGCAGGGCAAATGCAGTATGCCGATTCAATCAGATTTATTATCCAACATATGAAATGAGGCCTTCGATAAGTGTCTAGAGCAGCGATGCGAAAGAACAAAAAATTGTGTGTTTACACGTGTTCAACAAATTTCGATCTGTGTCAGATGTGAGCAAAAATCTGATTTTTTTTTTTGTGCCAGTGTAAATGCAGCCTCTGTTGCACTTGTGTTTAAAGTTATTAAAAGTTGAAAACAGTTTGTCTTGAGTTTGAACATCTACTTTTATTTTGCTGAAACAAATGGCTACCATGAGTCCTTTTGCAATTGAATAACTTGACTTTGAGAAGAACTGATTGAAAACGCAATTTGGCTCTTACTTAAAATGATTGGTTTGTGTTTGGTGTCTGCACTTAAACCATTGAATAAATTGTATCTTCTTTGTGCCAAATTATCTTACATCATACACTGTCAAATTGTATAACTAAATGAATGCTATCAATTTTCACTCTGACTCTTATCTTTTATCTGTGTGCACACATGCATTTCCTGTCATTTTAAGTAATTTCCTGCCTCTGATTTTTGGGGTCTAGGATCAGTTTGAGGTTATAAAAGGAGTCTACAGAGGTCTGAGAAACAGTAATAGTATGGTTATTGCTATTAATAAAAATGCACTTCAGTTACGTTCTTCATTATGATTAGCCATTTGTTACACTGTCTTTTAAATAAATAGTTAGAGAAGCAACAAAATCAGTCAAATAAAGAATGAGTGTTTAGGCACTTGTTGTCCTTTCCTTCTCATTTGTCTTGCATACTGATTTTTACTACTTTAACTATGATTTTGCTACACTCTTTTGTAATGGGACAAAAACACTGAAACATTTTAAGAGACTATGTGTAATGAAAATAAATGAGTAAAACGATATTCTTGAGGTTTTAAAAAAAAAAGACAATACTTTACCAGTGGTTGTGATTGGTGGAGTAATGGATTCTATGGGTGGAATTCTCTCTGTTGTTGTAGGGCTTGAGGCTTCTGGTATTAAGAATTATTTTTTTTCAGTATCAAACATTTTTAACCATAAACCAACAAAGTAAATTATTTAATTACATATGAGTAAATACTCACCTACACAGAAAGCTCCACAAACCATTGGCTTGACAAACTCATAAACATAGTAATTTCCGGGACAGGCTTTCACTCTTATAGGGTGGGATGTGTAAGTACAGCAGTCACCCCATGGGAGACAGACCTGACGGAGGACCACTCCATCTTCCAGCTGTGGATGAGGGCCACTGAGTGACAGTGGGGATTCAGTGCCACACATGCCTTGATTGACACATAATTCTGGCATCTGAGTATTTTGACCATTGTAGAACAGTCTGTACCAGCCATTCCACTCCACATTATAATCACACATGCCATAGTAGTAATAGTTACTATAATAAGGATTGTCTGTGGCTCTCCAGGGCTCATCCAGACTGGTGTAGTTATAGCAGGGGTCCACACTTGGAGTGGTTAACAATACTGTTATTAAAAAATAGAAAGAGAGCATTACATACTGCATATTAAATATATTCAAGATAATAATATAAATACAAATCAATACAATTTGTGATAAACATGTCAAATAAAAAGATAAATGAACATGCCTGCACAATATACAGGAGCTGGGATTGAAAGAGTTGGTCTGGTAAATTTGTAGACATAATAATTTCCAGGACAAGATTTAACTTGGATTGGTTCAGATCTGTAGCGACTGCACTGATCATAGCGAGAGCCGTAAATTTCACGAGTAACAACTCCATCTTCTACACGAGGATGAGAGCCACTAAGCCACAGACCACTAAAACCTCCACATGACATAAATGATGCACACCACTCAGGCATCTGAGCACTTGATCCATCAATAAAGAGTCGATACCAGCCATCCCATTCTACACGAGTGTCATCAAATCGATTTGCATAGCCATTCCAGTACCCGTAATTGAGTGTGCTTCTCCAGTGGTTGTCTAGTATGTTGTAGTTATTGCACGGGTCAAAATCTGTGTTAGTGAGAGACCAAAACAGACCAGTAATATTTCAATGAGCAAATTCACAAGTGCAAATCTGAACTAATCAAACACATTAACAAACATGAAATTTAAATGTCATTGCCAATATTCATACATACGGGTGTGTGTGGGTGTGTGGTGTGTGTGTGTGGTGTGTGGTTTTGTGTGTGGGTGTGTGGGTGTGGTGTGTGTGTGTATTGGCAAAGGACATTGAAAATCTCATGTTTGTTAATGTGTTTGATCATATACACACACATAGAGAAAGAGGTTAAATGGATTAATTCAAATGTAACTTACTCGAGGTCATGCTGGATCCAGTAATTATATCTGGACTTACAGTGGATATTGGCCATGAAATGGTGCTGACATCTAAAAAAGGAGGACATTCGAAACATGACTGAAGTGATTTTAAATCCTTTGAAAGACTTCATTAAAAAAGAGTGAAGAGAAAAAGCACATTACCTGTGCAGTATCCTGAACACCAGAATTGTGGATTCACAAGTTCATAGACATAGTAATTTCCTGGACACGCTTTCACTCTGATGGGTTTTGTCTTGTACTTACCAGCACTCATCCCAAAAATAATTGCCACAGACCTCTCTGATCACCACTCCATCCTCTATCTGAGGGTGAGGACCATTGAGCCACAGATTGATGTTTGTGTTACAGCTGTATGTACTAACACAGGTTTCTGGCATCTGGATGTTCATTCCATAGTAGAAAAGCCGATACCAGCCATTCCAGGAGAACCGTTCATCACAAATCCAGTCTCCACTTTCATTGGTGGCTCTCCAGGGACGGTCCAAAGATTCATAGTTGTAGCAGGGATCACTGCTGATGCTGCTGAAAGCAACTGTCATAGAGTTTTTTAAGAGTGCTATTAAAATACTGTATTTACTGTACATCGAATGCAATTTAGAATATTACATTGTAAAACACAATGATTGTTTATTTCATGATTTTCAATCAGTCAATTACAGCAATTTGAGCATTTTTAACCAGTGGTGTGCTGTCAATTATACCTGGATGCAGCCTGCAGAATTGAACAGAACACCATAACTACTCACACTGACACATGTACATGTACTAGCACTGAGTACATGATATAATATCATATAATATATAACAGTGTAAAGGCAGTGCAATTTCATAAAGCCTTCATTATTTTTGCTAAAGTAATGTAAGCTGGTATTTAGACTAACACACAAACCTCTGAATATTTAAACAAAAAAAAAAGATTGGTTCATTTTTAGCTGGAGGACAGGTAAATTATGAAGAGATACCCATTATGAATGCAGTAATTTATTAATTCTGTATTATCATTTTAATATAAATAACATGGCAAGACCAAGTAGAAATTGAAGTCACTTAAAGTAGAAAGGTGCTGTTATTGGTTCATCTAGAGTTGTGAAATGTAAACTGTGTTATAAATAACATAATAGCTACAGTTAGTGAAGTGCTATGAGAGTGTGGGGAGAATTACAAAGTAGCCTACAGAATGGTTAATGAAGTGCACACCACTGATTCTAACTGGTTAAACAGTGTCTAATTTCATTGATGTATTATCTAATAATCAGACCATTTACTCTTGATAATGGCATAAAAACAATCACAAAATTTTGGAGAGAAAAAGAGTTAAAATTCCACCTGCACAATATGAAGGCCTGTTAATCGACAGATCTGGCTTGACGAGTTTATAGATGTAATAATCTCCTGGACAGGCTTTGACTTGGATGGATGTGGATGTGTAGTTGTCAAACTGGTTAGACCATAGAGAACTTCCCAAAACTTCACGGGCCACCACGCCATCCTCAAGTGTTGGATGAGAACCGGCGAGATACAGTCTAGTTTCACCACCACATCCCACATAACTCACACACCACTCAGACATCTGAGCACTTTCTCCATTCAAATACAGCCGATACCAGCCACTCCATTCAACAAGGGTGTCATCATGTCCAGAGTACTGATAAGCGCTTTGTCGTATGTCTCTCCAGTATTCATCAAGAGTGTTATAATCATAGCAGGGATCGGAGCTGGAAGTTGTAGATTCTGAGAGAATAATGACATAAAAAAGGACAATCCAGCGATGATACATACTCACTATTTATGTGGCAAACACCTGTGTCTTTATGACCAGATAAGATATTGGGATAGTACACTAAGGAGGGATTATATAAACTGACTGCACTTACAACAACTAATTAAAAAAAGATTTGCCACAAAGATCTCAGTTCATTTTCTAGGAAATGTATCTACAGCTCTGGAAATAAATTAAGAGACAACTCCAAATCTTTCATAAATCAGCATCAGCCATTCCATTCCACTGTCTGTTGAATTCCAACACATGGGCACAACTCATTCTGCTTAATGAAGGTGATCACCTCAACCAAATCTAGTTCTATAACAAAAGATGTAACACTATTTAATGTGATAAACTCTTTACATGTGTCACAAACACATAACATGGGTCTCATTTGCTCATGTAAAATAATAATCCTCCAGATTGTTATAAAACACATTATATTACCAGTCCTTGTGATTTTGGCTGTGGTTGTGGTTTTGGCTGTAGTTTCGGATGTGGTTGTCTCTGACATGACATTCAGACAATAAAAAAAAAGAATATTACACAAAATAGTAATTTCTTAAATAAACAGAGAGCACATCAACAGGTTCCACTGGTTGTCCATATATAATTACCTTGCCACAGTGCTCGCCAAAGAAAATAGCAGGCACGGGTCGAGTATCAAAAACTAATAGACATAATAACCTCCTGGACAGGCTTTGACTTTAATGGGATTGGATTGGAAATAGCAGCAGTTATTGCTCCAGTGACCGCAGACATCTCGAGTGACCACTCCATCCTCAACTGTTGGATGTCCTCCGTTCAGCCACAGTGGAGCAATAGTGCCACAACTCAACTCATCAACACATGTGTCTGGCATCTGAATGCTTTGACCTTGAATGAAGAGACGGTACCAGCCGTTCCAGCTGACCCAAGAGTCACACATTATTTGAGAGGAATGTTGATTGTTGGTGGCTCTCCATAGATCATCCAGAACATTGTAGTTGTAGCAGGGGTCAACAGGGGGAGCTGTTGTTAAGAAATATTAGAAAAGTAAATGTTTCGGACTGAATGAATGTTATACATTCTTTTGTACAACATAAGTAGTGGTATGAAATCTCCAGAACAGTCTTCACTTAATTTCTATGGCTGCATTTACACTGCTAGTCTTAATGCACAGATCCCATCTTTTGAAATATGGATTTGGCCGTTTGTTTCCATTCCTTTAGACACGGACTGGTATCCGATATTTTTCTGTGTTGAAATGAATTCCCGCCCAAAAATGAATTGTCGGCACTGGCGCTTTACTAGCACATGGTAGACTTCATGGTCTTGATTATGGCCGTGCTATTAAAATTATTAAGTCACGTTGAGGGCACTTATTTGCCAGCATGGACAACGGCTGTCATGGATGTTTTGCAGCACAAAATCTGCCTGAACAGATAAATAATGGAAAATAACAGTAATTTTCATTTGTTAGGTTATTTTATCTACAGCTCGTTAGAGGTAGAATTCTTTAGTGAAATAAAGTAGCCCCAAGATGATATTTATTTAAATTAATTTAGTTGTATTTATAAAACTCACGGGGCAGGGCTTGAACACCAGCTCCTTGAATGTAAATTTTTTTACCTATATCAAATTTCTGTATCAATAAAATGTGAGCGCATACAGCACACCGGCATTAAAAATCTTTATGAGCAAAAGTGTCGCCCTCGCATTGGGAGTTCTGCAGGGAATCAGATATGTGTGTTTTGACGTAGGTCGGATGTCCAGATATCAGATATGTATCTGATTTAAAACCACATTTGGGCTGAATTTACACTGCAGATCTGGATTCCCAAATCAGATTTTTTGACTATATCCATTTGTTTGATGACTCGCTTACACATTCTTTTAAAAGTGACCCGTATCCGATATCTGCATTTACACTATACAGGCTTAACTTGACGTGGCTCAATGCATTAGACAGTGATATTAAAAGACCAAACTCTGCACACACTATCAATAAAGCATACTTTGTATTGAAAAGCAGATGCGATTTCACACGAATGAATAGAGAGACAGTCTCCACAACAGTTAGCAACATGCCCATAGCCTGCAATGCGTCACGCTGCTGCTACTGTGCTGGAGTGAGGAGACGCGGAGACATGGGAGCATTTACAAGGAACAGTCTTTATTCATCCACGGGAACACACAGGAAGGAACACACACGTAGCACTGGGGAATAGACAATTAACACTGGACAAAAACTAAGGAATAGAACACTCTTTAAATACCTGACTAGACAAGGGACTCAACGAGAAACACCTGAAATCATTGAGCACGGTTGAAAACTAGGATATGGAGCACGTGGGGGAGGAAAACAAACACAAAACATTCATGGCCGTAGCCAGCTATGAGGTCACCGAGGTTCGGACCTCGGTATTTTCCCGAGGTGTTTTTTTTTTAATAATTGCCTAATATATTATTATATAGGGTCATATGATGCGATTTAAATTTTTCCTTTCTCTTTGGAGTGTTACAAGCTCTTGGTGCATAAAGAAGATCTGTAAAGTTGCAAAGACTAAAGTCTTAAATCCACAGAGAAGTGTCCTCTTAATCAATAATGTATAAAAGTGAAAAATAAGACTCATCCACGCCCTCCTAAAATGCCTTGTTTAAACAAGCCCCTACATGTCTACGTCACTTAGTGGGAAGATTTGCATAATGCCGCCAAAAATATACACCCGAAGAAAAAAGGCGTAACTTTGATTCTCACTGTAATATTGTTGCCGCTGCCGCCATGTTGGTGTGAAGACGCTGTGTGTTTTTTTGTGAAAGCGAAAATACTTTGTTTGGCCTTCCATAAGAGGACGATATCTGTTTCATCATGCCTGGAGCTGATCTGTGCTGATCGCTGAGGAAATACATCAACTTAGTGCTGTGGATCGCCGGATCGGCTTTCACGGTGGACGAAGCAGAGTCCGGCCCGGGGTCATCACATGTGATTGCCGCAAGCCCTCCTTCGTCGGCATCCGCGAGGAGCGCGCGTGCTCGACCCGCCGCCTCTGCTGACTCTAGACACGGCATCAGCGCATGCTAATAGCCGCAGGCTTACGCTCACGGCTAGCCTGGCCTCAGCTCACGCTAAGCCACGGCTTCCGCTCATGCTAGCCCGGCCTCAGCTCACGCTAAGAAGGGGCTTCCGCTCACGCTAGGCCGCTGCGTTTTTCATTGTGAAAGCGAAACTACTTTTTTGGTCTTCCAAAATGGACATGACTAGAAATCAGTGGTTAATTTGTATTTATAACACTGTTCCAGAACATTTTAACCCAAATATCCAGATGTGTGCAACACATTTTATGGAAGACTGTTTACTGAACCTGGGAGAGTAACGTTAGACTAAAATGCCGGCAGTTCTGACTCACAGTCTGTAAGTACATTTTCATTTAAAGGATTTGCCACTGATGATTCAAATGCGAGTTTTGGGCAGTGTAGAGTAGCACTTGTTGTTTGTCATTTCTCTGATCACAAATGCAGACAGGTTTTTATGTTTACACGGACGGATGCAAGCAATTGCAAAGGTACATGAACAATAACGTACAGTATGTGGAAAATAATGTGTTTTTTTAACTTTAAACCGCATAAACACATTTCATTACACCAAATAATGTTCTTTTTAGTAGCATCATATGACCCCTTTAAGATCTATAGAGCGGCCTCAGCGTCTGTTCACAACGGACCAGCACACTCGGGCGACTGTCAAAAAATATTTGAGATGACCAATCAAATCAAAGTAGCTTTATGTTGACAGAAGCTGCATATCGCAACTTTCAAAGTTACGCTCCAGTTAGTGGCTATAAATTGCGGGATAAGATGTAAGTAGCCAAACATTTCATATCTGACAGCTGTTTTATGGCAAAAATAATCAGGAATGCAAACTAATAAACTTATCTAATTTCTCCATTTTGAATTGACTTGATCTATGTAATGTGATTCACAACTGTCAATGTGAGGGGACAAAAAACAATATTAATGAAGCAAATATTAGGCATATGATTCATAATGAATGGGCACACATTGTGAATTTATTAAACTTACTTACGTAGTTTTCCTGGTAGCCTTCAGTAAAAACCCTTTAAAACCCTTGCTACGGCCCTGGTTAGCAATAGATTGAAGCACTCGTCTGTGCACGAGCCGCCGTCACTCATAACAGCAGCAATGAGCACTCAGCAAAGCAACACATTTCAGCGGCAGATTGCCTCTTATTTAGCACAAACGAACACAATGAATACTCTGCTAGTCAACTAGAGATGTTTCATTTGTAAAAGATATATCTGTACTGCGAGATGTTTCAAAACCATTTGACATCCAACTCACATTAACAGGGGAATATCCAATCTGTCCACATACACAGCAGGCGCAAATGCACGTATCCGATTCATATCAGATTTATTTCCACATATGAATGAGGCCTTCGAAAGTGTCTCAGAGCAGATGCGAAAAAAATTGTGTGTTTACACGTGCAACAAATTCCGATCTGTCAGATGTGAGCAAAAAAATAAGATTTTTTTTTTGTGCCAGTGTAAATGCAGCCTCTGTTGCACTTGTGTTTAAAGTTATTAAAAGTTGAAAACAGTTTGTCTTGAGTTTGAACATCTACTTTTATTTTGCTGAAACAAATGGCTACCATGAGTCCTTTTGCAATTGAATAACTTGACTTTGAGAAGAACTGATTGAAAACGCAATTTGGCTCTTACTTAAAATGATTGGTTTGTGTTTGGTGTCTGCACTTAAACCATTGAATAAATTGTATCTTCTTTGTGCCAAATTATCTTATACGTATTATTATACACTGTACAATTTTATAAAAAATTAATGCTATCAATTTTCACTCTGACTCTTATCTTTTATCTGTGTGCACACATGCATTTCCTGTCATTTTAAGTCATTTCCTGCCTCTGATGTTTTTGGGTCTGGGATCAGATTGAGGTTATAAAATGAGTCTACAGAGGTCTGAGAAACAGTAATAGTATGGTTATTGCTATTAATAAAAATGCACTTCAGTTACGTTCTTCATTATGATTAGCCATTTGTTACACTGTCTTTTAAATAAATAGTTAGAGAAGCAACAAAATCAGTCAAATAAAGAATGAGTGTTTAGGCACTTGTTGTCCTTTCCTTCTCATTTGTCTTGCATACTGATTTTTACTACTTTAACTATGATTTTGCTACACTCTTTTGTAATGGGACAAAAACACTGAAACATTTTAAGAGACTATGTGTAATGAAAATAAATGAGTAAAACGATAGGCGTGAGGTTTTAAAAAAAAAAAAAGACAATACTGTACCAGTGGTTGATGGGGAGTAATGGATTCTGTGGGGTTGGAATTCGCTATGTGTGTAGGCTGAGGCTCTGTATTAAGAATTATTTTTTTTCAGTATCAAACATTTTTAACCATAAACCAACAAAGTAAATTATTTAATTACATATGAGTAAATACTCACCTACACAGAAAGCTCCACAAAACATTGGCTTGACAAACTCATAAACATAGTAATTTCCGGGACAGGCTTTCACTCTTATAGGGTGGGATGTGTAAGTACAGCAGTCACCCCATGGGAGACAGACCTGACGGAGGACCACTCCATCTTCCAGCTGTGGATGAGGGCCACTGAGTGACAGTGGGGATTCAGTGCCACACATGCCTTGATTGACACATAATTCTGGCATCTGAGTATTTTGACCATTGTAGAACAGCCTGTACCAGCCATTCCACTCCACATTATAATCACACATGCCATAGTAGTAATTGTCATTATAGTAAGAGTTGTCAGTGGCTCTCCAAGGCTCATCCAGACTGGTGTAGCTGTAGCAGGGGTCCATACTTGGAGTGGTTAACAATACTGTTATTAAAAAATAGAAAGAGAGCATTACATACTGCATATTAAATATATTCAAGATAATAATATAAATACAAATCAATACAATTTGTGATAAACATGTCAAATAAAAAGATAAATGAACATGCCTGCACAATATACAGGAGCTGGGATTGAAAGAGTTGGTCTGGTAAATTTGTAGACATAATAATCTCCAGGACAAGCTTTGACTTGGATTGGATCAGATCTGTAATAACTGCACTGCTCATAGCGAGAGCCGTAAATTTCACGAGTAACAACTCCATCTTCTACACGAGGATGAGAGCCACTAAGCCACAGACCACTAAAACCTCCACATGACATAAATGATGCACACCACTCAGGCATCTGAGCACTTGATCCATCAATGAAGAGCCGATACCAGCCATCCCATTCTACACGAGTGTCATCAAATCGATTTGCATAGCCATTCCAGTACCCGTAATTGAGTGTGCTTCTCCAGTGGTTGTCTAGTATGTTGTAGTTATTGCACGGGTCAAAATCTGTGTTAGTGAGAGACCAAAAACAGCCAGTATATTTCAAGAGAAAATCACAAAGTGCAAATCTGAACTAAATCAAACACATTAAACAACATGGAAATTTAAATGTTCATTCCCATTTATACATAAGTGTGTGTGTGTGTGTGTGTGTGTGTGTGTGTGTGTGTGTGTGTATTGGCAATGACATTGAAAATCTCAATGGTTGAATGTGTTTGATCATATACACACCATAGAGGGAGAAAGAGGTTACATGAATTAATTAAAATGTAACTTACTTGAGGTAATGCTGGATCCAGTAATTATATCTGGACTTACAGTGGATATTGGCCATGAAATGGTGCTGACATCTAAAAAAGGAGGACATTCGAAACATGACTGAAGTGATTTTAAATCCTTTGAAAGACTTCATTAAAAAAGAGTGAAGAGAAAAAGCACATTACCTGTGCAGTATCCTGAACACCAGAATTGTGGATTCACAAGTTCATAGACATAGTAATTGCCTGGACACGCTTTCACTCTGATGGGGTTTGTCTTGTAATTACAGCACTCATCCCAAAAATAATTGCCACAGACCTCTCTGATCACCACTCCATCCTCTATCTGAGGGTGAGGACCATTGAGCCACAGATTGATGTTTGTGTTACAGCTGTATGTACTAACACAGGTCTCTGACATCTGGATGTTCATTCCATAGTAGAAAAGCCGGTACCAGCCATTCCAGGAGAAATGTTCATCACAAATGTAATCTCCGCTTTCATTGTTGGCTCTCCAGGGACGATCCAGAGACTCATAGTTGTAGCAGGGATCACTGCTGATGCTGCTGAAAGCAACTGTCATAGAGTTTTTTAAGAGTGCTATTAAAATACTGTATTTACTGTACATCGAATGCAATTTAGAATATTACATTGTAAAACACAATGATTGTTTATTTCATGATTTTCAATCAGTCAATTACAGCAATTTGAGCATTTTTAACCAGTGGTGTGCTGTCAATTATACCTGGATGCAGCCTGCAGAATTGAACAGAACACCATAACTACTCACACTGACACATGTACATGTACTAGCACTGAGTACATGATATAATATCATATAATATATAACAGTGTAAAGGCAGTGCAATTTCATAAAGCCTTCATTATTTTTGCTAAAGTAATGTAAGCTGGTATTTAGACTAACACACAAACCTCTGAATATTTAAACAAACAAAAAAAGTATTGGTTCATTTTTAGCTGGAGGACAGGTAAATTATGAAGAGATACCCATTATGAATGCAGTAATTTATTAATTCTGTATTATCATTTTAATATAAATAACATGGCAAGACCAAGTAGAAATTTAAGTCACTTAAAGTAGAAAGGTGCTGTTATTGGTTCATCTAGAGTTGTGAAATGTAAACTGTGTTATAAATAACATAATAGCTACAGTTAGTGAAGTGCTATGAGAGTGTGGGGAGAATTACAAAGTAGCCTACAGAATGGTTAATGAAGTGCACACCACTGATTCTAACTGGTTAAACAGTGTCTAATTTCATTGATGTATTATCTAATAATCAGACCATTTACTCTTGATAATGGCATAAAAACAATCACAAAATTTTGGAGAGAAAAAGAGTTAAAATTCCACCTGCACAATATGAAGGCCTGTTAATCGACAGATCTGGCTTGACGAGTTTATAGATGTAATAATCTCCTGGACAGGCTTTGACTTGGATGGATGTGGATGTGTAGTTGTCAAACTGGTTAGACCATAGAGAACTTCCCAAAACTTCACGGGCCACCACGCCATCCTCAAGTGTTGGATGAGAACCGGCGAGATACAGTCCAGTTTCACCACCACATCCCACATAACTCACACACCACTCAGACATCTGAGCACTTTCTCCATTCAAATACAGCCGATACCAGCCACTCCATTCAACAAGGGTGTCATCATGTCCAGAGTACTGATAAGCGCTTTGTCGTATGTCTCTCCAGTATTCATCAAGAGTGTTATAATCATAGCAGGGATCGGAGCTGGAAGTTGTAGATTCTGAGAGAATAATGACATAAAAAAGGACAATCCAGCGATGATACATACTCACTATTTATGTGGCAAACACCTGTGTCTTTATGACCAGATAAGATATTGGGATAGTACACTAGGGAGGGATTATATAAACTGACTGCACTTACAACAACTCATTTAAAAAATATTTCCACCAAGATCTCAGTTCATTTTCTAGGAAATGTATCTACAGCTCTGGAAATAAATTAAGAGACAACTCCAAATCTTTCATAAATCAGCATCAGCCATTCCATTCCACTGTCTGTTGAATTCCAACACATGGGCACAACTGTCTGCTTAATGAGCTGATTACCTCAACCAAATCTTATTTAGCGAGGAAAAGTAAAAAAAAACAAAAAAAACATGCTGTGGTAATAACTATACTCTAGCAATAGAAACCAGAGTGGCTGCAAAAACAGTGCTAGTAGTACGTCAAAAGTAACTGGAATCAAATTTGAACTATTGACCATGCCAAAAGAATTGAAAAGTAAAGTCTGCATGAAGAAAAGAAGGGTTCAGTTCTGTCTTTACTGGCAGAGGGATACAGTCAGCATCAGGTTGCTTCCATTCTTAATGTCAAAGACAGCGGTTCATAAGAACAAGGTCAAGCTGAAGATATTGGGGACAACAAAGCTACAGTGGGATTTCTGTAACTACAGAGTCAATTTCGCAGAGGGCGAAAACGACTCTCCACTGACTGGGATTACCTTCAGCTCATTTGAATGTTACTCAACAGCCGTAGGACTAAATCAAGTGACCTACAAAAGAAAGGCAAACGGCAGCTGGGGTGAAGTGCACAGCGAGGACGGTTAGAAACAGGCTCCAAGGGGAAAGGGCCCTTCATCAATGAGAAACAAAGAAGAGCCAGGCTCAGGTATACAAAAGTCCATAAGGACTGGAATACAAGCCACAGTGTCTCACACCCATTGTGAAATTTGCTGGAATTGGGCACATTTGTCTTTGTGAAAGGAGCATGAATCAAGCTACGTACAAAATTGTCCTGTAAGAAAACTTGCTTCCTTCTGTTCTGACAATGTGCTCCAACTCTGAGGATTGGTTTTTCCAGCAGGACAATGCTCCATGCCACACAGCCAGGTCAATCAAAGTGTGGATGGATGACCACCAGATCAAGACTCTGTTATGGCCAGCCCAATCTCCAGACCTGAACCCCACTGAAAAAATCTGGAGTGTGATCAAGAGGAAGATGGTTGGTCACAAGTCATCAATGCCAAGACACATGAAAGCTGTGATCGAATTAATATGAACGTGTTTTGTTTGCATTATTTGAGGTCTGAAAACACTGCATCTTTTTTATTTTGACTAGTTGTCATTACCTGCAAATTAATTCTCTAAACTATATTTGCATCTCCATAACTAAGACCAGTGCGATACACATCTCAATGCATAGCCCGTTTAGAGAGGAGATTTCAATCTACTTATAAAATATTGGTCACAAATTATTGGTCAATTTATAAATAATAAAAGTATAGTGCATCTACCAATAATTATAAATAAATCTGTTTTTACAGATGCAAATATGCATGGTTACGGTATACTAGCCAAAACTGGTTTGGGTTGGTGAATGGAGATGGTTGCAACGAGGGGCAGGTGCAACATGGCTTATTTCTTCAATCAGGAAAGAGCTACTGTGAGATATTCATACTGCACACATGCTTAGTTAGCCCCTCATCCTTCCTGGAAGAAATCAGCCACATGTGACCATTCTTTCTACAAACAATAATTTTAATGGTAAAAAAGTATATATGTTTTAATGATCAGATTTTTTGTCATACTGTCTAAGCTGTTTGCATGAAGCATTGTAAAAACGTATCATTTTAATCTGTGTTTTCTTAGCTTCTAATAGGCATAGCTAGCATGTGTCTGAGATATTGTCTCAAGCTAATATATTAAGTTTTATCACAGCTGAGAGTGTTGGGACAGTTGCAACATGTTGTTGCAACATGTTGTTGCAACCGTCCCAACATGCTGTCCCTTACCACAACACTGATGTAAAAGCTTGTCATAACATTACAAAATTGCAATTTTATGAATTGGTAAAGAATCACTTTCAATAGTCAGGTATCTCAAGTGAATAGGTTAAAACATACATAAAATGGTTGATTTGTCCAATTTGAATTTTTTAAAGTAAAACTGATTACCTAGTTAACTGCTAGTTAGTCAAACTAGTTCTTAAAACACAGTCTTAACATAGTGGCTATGTTTTTGCAACTGGCCTCAGTTCAGTAAACTTTCACAGAAGTTAACAGAAGTAGGCTATTATTAAATTTCAGTGTCTTGATTTTGATCAAATTCATATTTTGTAGTTCAGATGTATTGTAGTAATTAACCAAAACATGGTTGTTACTTGTTACTTTAAAATGTTTTTTCCATTTACTATTCTGTTTTTATACAGCCAATTTAATTTGAAGACCCTGGCACAAATAAAATAATCGTAAAATGATATTTAAGAAATTATTTTAATGACATTTTAATGAATGTTGCAACCGTCCCCTCTTATGGGGTCAGTTGCAACATTTAACTTTGTCTATTCAAGTATAAATTGTATGTATATTGTCATATGTACACATGTTACAGTAGTGTGGGTGAGTAACTGACAGATGTGGCTTTATTGGGCCCTATCATACACGCGGCGCCAGACGCAACGCAAGTGTTTTTTGCTAGTTTCAGCACGACGCAGTTGTCATTTTACATCCTGAACCACGTGTGAGCTTAGCAAATGCATTTGCACCCATTTGCGCCCATGGGCGTGCTGGTCTGAAAACGAGGTGTGTTCAGCTGCATTGCTAACGCATTGCTATTTTGAGGCAACTGAAATAGACTGCGCCATTGACCAACAAAAACCTGGTCTAAAGTCTGGCGCAATAGTTTTTTTCTTTGTTATTTAAAGAGCATGTTAGTAATATGCACCTATAGACGGGTGCACAACGTGCGTACACTTTGCTTATTATACACACAGGGATGCGCAGCAGCACACAAAAATGTTTTATAATTAGAAATTAAAGGATTAAAATGTAAAATATTATTGGTACATAAACATAAAAAAATGCCTACATGTCATTCTGGTAGTCTTTGCAATGTATCAGGAATTACCGCACGAGCAGATCTGTTTCCTCTCTGGAGACACGTTCAGTCTTTGCACTTTCAAATTCCGCCATGTAAATCGCGAATCCGCCATGGCGCGAGCGCAATTGGCTTTTAAAGGGTCATGAAACCCTGTTTCAGCACTGGTTAGTTCTCACTACAGTTTTAAAAAAATGCTAAAAAAGTGGGCATGGTGCGCAGCGGAGCGGGAAGAGGGGAGAAAGACAACACACACAGCTTCGGGTTCAGAGTTCCATTTCACTCCCATCGAGTTAAAAACAGAAATATATGCACAGCCATTTGCACTCTGCATCAAAAACATATGAACGCGCTGTTGCACCTCTAATAACTTTTAAGGCTTATTTTGCGACGTTTATATAAGCCTTTTGACGGGTTGTCACGGAGCTGTAAAAACGGTTACACTCACTAAGTGAATGAATAGCATTTGTGCCTAACTCTTATTACAAAGCAAAAACAAACGCTCTCCTTCCTTCTATCCATGAACGTTTCTCTCAGTTAATGAACGTAGTCTCACAGTCTGAAGCGTCTGTCATAGCAAATCGACACATGCTGTTGTGAATAATTAAGCGAAGCGTTTCTTATAAGATAAGAACACGCAGTCTCATGAATAACTTAATAGACACCGACGCATCATTGATGTACTATTAGTCCATTGCCACGTCACAAATCGTGACGTCAACACAATGTAGATTTTAAAAACGGAAGATGAAAATAGAGCAAAAAAAGCGTAAAATTAACCAGTTTTCTCAAACTGTTAAAATTATCGGATCAGCACCACACAGGTACCCCGTTCTATAATGTGTAGGTTACCAATGTATAAAAAGTAGTCTGGGGTTTCATGACCCTTTAAAGGGAATGGGAGATGAGACTCTGATTGGTTTATGGCACGTTAAGCCCAAAACACACCCATTACATTTCAAGAGGTAGGCGAAACCCTTTACGACCATCGCAGCCACGGGCACCCCAAAAGTTAAACTAGCTAAACGTGGCAGAGTCGGTTCCCCCCCAAGCCCTCAACGCAATGATCCCCCCCCAACCGCCTCCCCCCGGCCATTTAGCCCATGCCGTCCACCAGACCAGTAAAATAGGGCCCATTGTGTTAAAAGTTTGGTTTTCTAATACAAACAGTCTCTGAGAAACGTTAATTTAACTTAAACAGATATAAATAGTAAAATAAAACAAGAGAAACTGATAATTTTGCAGTGGTCTCTTAAATTTTCCAGAGCTGTATATGAAAATTTGGTGCAGGGCTTTTGGTGCCTTCCTGAGCTTAAAAGCGCTCCACAATTTTCCAGTGTAAATCTTTGGTGGAAAATGTAGCAAACTCCCATTATTTTTACATTACCCACCTAAAACTTGCTCCAAACCACAACGATTTCAGTCTTCTACAGCTAAATGTATTAGTCTGCATCAGTTCTAGTTCATCAGATTGTAAGCACGTCCATTCTTAATTAACAGGGTATGTGTGGAGTAGCGGACCAAATTAGTGAAAGTATACATACTTCGGGTTACATGTGTTAATGAGAGAAGCCTAAAAATGCTTCTGTTCTGTTTATGTTTCTTCTGATATTTGACATGGCTTTCTTTTCCCACCTGAATTATATTCAAAATCAAAAGTTGGAAAATAAATAAATACTACTTTAGGTCAATTATAAGATATTTTTTGTGTGTTTGTGTACTTAAAGCCTGTGTTATTAAACACACACACACACACGTTGAGTTTCTATGTTTTATAGGGACATTCCATAGACATAAAGACTGGTATACTGTACAGTACTTTTCTATCTCCTTACTGTAAGCCTACCCCTCACTCAAAACTTTCCACATTTTTAGATTTTCAAAAAAGAACATTCTGTATGATTTTCCTCATGGGGACCAAACAATAAAAAAAAAAAAATTCCCCACAGGGTCAAAATGATTGCTATTACTTCTCTTGTAGAGACATTTGGTCCCAATAACATAATGAATACCAGGATCTCACACACACACACAGAATGCCTTCTTGTTCTCAAATTAGTAAAAGACTCTTGGACAAATTGAGTACACATGGTGATCTGGAAAGGAACTAGTTCTACAACAAAAGATTAAACACTATTATTGTGATAAACTCTTTACATCTGTCACGAACACATAACATGGGTCTGATTTGCTCATGTAAGATAATAATCCTCCAGAATGTTATAAAACACATTATATTACCAGTCCTTGTGATTTTGGCTGTGGTTGTGGTTTTGGCTGTAGTTTCGGTTGTGGTTGTCTCTGACATGACAAGCAGACAATAAAAAAAAAATATTACACAAAATATTAATTTCTTAAATAAACAGAGAGCACATGTATATATTTACCTGCACAGTATGCTAAACTGCATGTAGTTGGGCTCACAAACTCATAGACATAGTACCCTCCTGGACAGGCTTTGACTTTAATGGGATTGGATTGGAAATAGCAGCAGTTATTGCTCCAGTGACCGCAGACATCTCGAGTGACCACTCCATCCTCAACTGTTGGATGTCCTCTGTTCAGCCACAGTGGAGCAATAGTGCCACAACTATACTCATCAACACATGTGTCTGGCATCTGAACGCTCTGACCCTGAATGAAGAGACGGTACCAGCCGTTCCAGCTGACCCAAGAGTCACACATTATTTGAGAGGAATGTTGATTGTTGGTGGCTCTCCATAGATCATCCAGAACATTGTAGTTGTAGCAGGGGTCAACAGGGGGAGCTGTTGTTAAGAAATATTAAAAAAGTAAATGTTTCGGACTGAATGAATGTTATACTGTGTTTTGTACAACATAAAGTAGCAGTATGAAATCTCCAGAACAGTCTTCTCTTCATTTCTCTGTTACGCTTGTGTTTAAAGTTAGTCAAAGTTGAAAACAGTTTGTCTTGAGTTCGAACATCTACTTTTATTTTGCTGAAACAAATGGCTAACATGAGTCATTTTGCAACTGAATAGCTTGACTTTGAGAAGAACTGTTTGAAAACACATTTTGCCTCTTACTTTTATAATCTTATTCTTACAAATTATTGGTTTGCATTTGGTGGTCTAAATTGTATCTTCTTTGTGCCAAATTATCTTACATCATACACTGTCAAATTGTATAACTAAATGAATGCTATCAATTTTCACTCTGACTCTTATCTTTTATCTGTGTGCACATGCATTTTCTGTCATTTTAAGTAATTTCCTGCCTCTGATGTTTTGCGGTCTGGGATCAGATTGAGATTATAAAAGGAGTCTACAGAGGTCTGAGAAACAGTGATGGTATAGTTTTTACTATTAATAAAAATGCTCTTCAGTTGAGTTCTTCATTATGATTAATTTGATTCATCTGTTACACTGTCTATTAAATAAAGAGTTAGAGAAGCAACAAAATCAGTCTGTTTAGGCTGTCTTTTCCTTCTCATTTGTCTTGCATACTGATTTTTACTACGTTAACTATGATTTTTGCTACACTCTTTTGTAATGGGACAGAAAGACTGAAACATTTTAAGAGACTGTGTAATGAAAATAAATGAGTAAAAATATTCTTGAGGCTTTAAAAGAAAACAAGACAATACTTTACCAGTGGTTGTGATTGGTGGAGTAATGGATTCTATGGGTGGAATTCTCTCTGTTGTTGTAGAAACTAATTGGATGGACTGGCTTGAGGCTTCTGGTATGAAGAAATGTATATATATATATATACAGTATCAAACATTTTTAATCATAACCCAGAAAATTAAATTATTTAATTACATATGAGTAAATACTCACCAACACAGTAAGCACTGCAAACAATTGGTTTGACAAACTCATAAACATAGAAATTTCCAGGACAGGCTTTGACTCTTATAGGGTGGGATGTGTAAGTACAGCAGCCACTCACTGAGAAACAGACGTGACGGATGACCACTCCATCTTCCAGCTGTGGGTGAGGGCCATTGAGTGATAGTGAGTAATAAGTGCCACACATGCCATAATTAACACATGATTCTGGCATTTGGGCATTTTGACCATTGTAGAACAGCCTGTACCAGCCATTCCACTCCACATTATAATCACACATGCCAGAGTAGTAATTGTCATTATAGTAAGAGTTGTCAGTGGCTCTCCAAGGTTCATCCAGACTGGTGTAGCTGTAGCAGGGGTCAACACTTGGAGTGGTTAACAATACTGTTATTAAAAAGTAGAAAGAGAGCATTACATACTGCATATTAAATCTATTCAAGATAATAATATGAATACAAACCAATACAATTTGTGATAAGCATGTCAAATAAAAAGATAAATGAACATGCCTGCACAATATACAGGAACTGGGATTGAAAGAGTTGGTCTGGTAAATTTGTAGACATAATACTTTCCAGGACAAGCTTTAACTTGGATTGGTTCAGATCTGTAGCGACTGCACTGATCATAGCCAGAGCCGTAAATTTCACGAATAACAACTCCATCTTCTAGTTGAGGATGAGAGCCGCCAAGCCACAGACCACTATAACCACCACATGACATAAATGATGTACACCACTCAGGCATCTGAGCACTCGACTCATTAATAAAGAGTCGATACCAGCCATCCCATTCTACACGAGTGTCATCAAATCGATTTGCATCGCCATTCCAATACCCGTAATTGAGTGTGCTTCTCCGGTGGTTGTCGAGTATGTTGTAGTTATTGCACGGGTCATAATCTGTGTTAGTGAGAGACCAAAACAGACCAGTTATATTTCAATGAGCAAATTCACGAGTGCAAATCTGAACTAATCAAACACATTAACAAACATGAAATTTAAATGTCATTGCCAATATACTGTACATACATCAGTGGTGGAAAGCATACTGAAAAATTGTACTTAAGTAAAAGTATTGCTACTTAAGGAGTAATTTACTTGAGAACAAGTAAAAGTACTGAAAAATAATATAACTCAAGAAAGAGTAAATAAGTATTTTGCTTAAAAACTACTCAAGTTACTGCGTTACAAAGTACTTTAGTTTTATTTTTCTATTTTTGCCCAAAATGAGGCAATGCGAACATCATGGAGCATTAAATACTCTCTTGTAATGTCTGTTTCACAAATGAGACTTAGAGATGTATTAAACTTATAACTTTCTAGGAAATCCCTTATATGGACAAATGCATCAGATATCACTACAGCTGAATAACATGCAGACGTTTTGACTGATGAAATATTAAGACAATAAACACACTATTGAAATGATATATCTGTGTTTATCTGTGTTATTTAAACCATTTTGGGTATTTTCATGAGAATGATTCATATGATAAGCAATGCTCTCGACAGTATGAATTTTTCTCAAAATAATATTAATATTTTTTTTTTTCTGTCTCATTCTGTGATAAGAAGCAACACGGAACCACAGAATCAAGTTATCTCAAACATGACTGATGTTATATAGTAATTTTGGAGCAAAACATTATATTAATCTCATAAATTGTCATGTAATTGACCATTTAAATTGCCAGTCAAAAATAATGTGGGGTATGTGTAAGGTTGGGCATCGTTTGAATTGTAATGATTCCGACTCCGATTCTGCTTAATGATTCGGATTCTTAATAATTCCTACTTTCGATTAAAAAAAAATTACTGAATACTGAAATGCTGAATACTGAACAAAAATCAACACGCCAAAGAGCAATTACACAAGGAACGTTTACCTGGTTTAAAAATAACATAGCAAAAAACAACTAGCCTAACTAATCTAAATTTCAAGCATTATTAAATACAAGAAAACACTCAGTAATTAAAAAGAACAAATAAACACAAACGTTGTCAGTAAACAGGCTAAAAGTCAGGGCAGGTGGCTATGAATCACAACTCAGAGACAAGGCGGATAATCCAGAAGGCAGGTAGCAGAGTATCATAAACGAGGTACAGACAGGGTCACAACACGCAGACAAAACAGAGAAAACCGTTCAGAAATGTAAACCGCAGTAAAACAAGACTTCGCAATGAGCTGGAAGGAACAGACTGTTTATATAGGCAAGCTGATGGGCTACAGCTGGGCTAGGTGATCAGTGCCAGATACGGGGCTGATGGGAAATGTAGTGTGAGAGTGTAAGAGTCAATATTCGGGTGAGGGAGCCCTCTGATGGTCGGAAGAGGGAATCACGGAGTTCGCCTCTGTGACACAATCGCACAAATAAAAACAAATTAATTAATTAACAATTTAAATAAACAGTGTTTTAAGATTTTAATGTAATCAGGTGCAGAAACTGTAATAAATATACATTTCAAATATAGTTACAAAAGTTATTCAGTCAAGAACAGTGAGTGAATTTTCTGTCTTTTGTTTGACTAATGTTATTATAGAGATGGCAAAAGGAATATTAGGCTGCTCGGATCCAATATACTGTTACACGCTTTCTTTCCCAAATCCAAAAAGACATGTGCCTTGTCCAAATACCCACACTTGCGGTCTTTGCACTTGACCACTTGACTACTTATATGACATATTTCCTGTATTTGGCCCAAGTCTTCAAGTGAGCATGAAGACCACAAGTGTGTGTACAACTTTTCATTATATGATGGGACACACTTATAGTGTTGTAAAAATGCAAGTGTTTAGAGAGTTTTAGTATTATTATATTTTGCATTTTAAAATCAACTTCTAAAGGTCTGTTCAGTGGTCCCTTATAATAGATGAAATTTAATGTGTGGTGCTTCTAAGTAATTGATAAGAAGCATTTGCAAATATTGTACAAAATAATTATACTCACCTTTGCACCAATAAAACGTGCAACACTTTGTTTTACTACCAAATCCTATGTAATACATATTTATTAATATTTAACTTATATTAGAAAGGTTTCCGTGACCTCTCGCGAGACCTCGGCAAAAAGTCTCACGATTTATTCCAAAACATGATGCATGATGGAACGCCTAAGGCTCGGGGAGCGGTATTCGAAAGAGTGGTCTTACTATAGGGAGCGGTCTTGGAATCACATGTGCCTAAACGGGTCATATGATGGTGCTAAAAATAACATTATTTTGTGTATTTGGTGTAAAGCAATGTGTTTATGCGGTTTAAGGTTAAAACAAAATTATTGTCCACATAAGTACATTATGTTGCTCGCAACGCGCCTTTCTGAAACGCCTGTCGAGTTTTTGTAAAAAAAAGCCTCATGTCTGAAAAGCGAGGTTTGCTGTGATTGGTCAGCTATCCAGTGCTTTGTGATTGGCTGAATACTTCAAGCGTGTGATGGAAATGTTACGCACCTTACCATACTTTGATGCCGTGTCCGGCCTGAGCGATGAGACATAAACATTAAAACCTATTATAAACGAGGCGTTTGTTGCATCCATTGGGGACATAATTACTGACTATAATGACCTATACTGTCTTTTTACACGTTGCGTTACATTGCATCGCGCCGCGTAAACATAAAAACCTGTCTGCATTTGTGATCGGAGAAATGTCAAACAACAAGCGCTAATCTACACGGCTCAAAACTCGCGTTTGAATCATCAGTGGAAAATTCTGTAATATAAAAAACGTACTTACAGGTTGTGAGTCAGAAGTGCCAGACTGTCCTTGCTAAGTTGGAACTGCCCCACTTTATAGACACAGCTTTTGTGCACAGACGCATTGTAGGCTATTCACAGGAAAAACAGTCCTCGTCTCCGTAAAATGTGCTGCACACATCTGAATATTTTGGTTAAACTGTTCTGGAACAGTGTTACACGACTTTACCACTGATTTCTAGTCGTGTCTCTTTTGGAAGGCCAAACAAAGTAGTCGCTTTCATTAACGAAACACACAGCGTCTCCACACATGCCGCGGCGAGCAACGGCGAGAATAAAAGTACGCATTCTTTCTTTGCGTGAACGTTTGGGCGGTGTTATGCAAATCTTCCCATAGAGCAATGTAGGTATGTGTGGGCGTGTTAGAATGAGCCGTTTTAGGAGGGTGTGGTTGATTCTTAACTTTTATAAAGTGTATCTCTTTGGATTTGAGATTTTAGTATTTGCAACTTTACAGATCTTCTTCTTTATGCACCAAGAGCTTGGACCACTCCAAAGAGCAAGGAAAAATTGAAATCGCATCATATGACCCCTTCAATGACCAGTCACATTACAGCCTTGACGTTATTGAATTTCAGTCAGAGTTGTGCGACACTCAATTGCCGTTTACGAATACCATAGGAATGAATGAGAAATACCGAAAGCTGAAACCCACCCGTCACAAAAAGTCAGTGACTTCTCCTATAAAACAGCATTCTTTTCGTGGTAAACTCTAAAAATAGTTAAATACAAAATTATTGTTTAGTGTAAAACA
This sequence comes from Sinocyclocheilus anophthalmus, assembly GCA_018155175.1. Taxonomy (NCBI): domain Eukaryota; kingdom Metazoa; phylum Chordata; class Actinopteri; order Cypriniformes; family Cyprinidae; genus Sinocyclocheilus; species Sinocyclocheilus anophthalmus. Next base: position 104,216 of record JADLZN010005032.1, on the reverse strand, counting down.
TGGTGGAGATTAGCTGATAGGCTTGTCGATTCATTAATGATAAGCGCGTTCTTAAAAAGCTGTTTACTCAGTAGTGAAGCTTCATCCATTGCACATTAAAACACAAACGGGCCTCTGGTCGCCTTCGCAATTGTACGCCACAAGTGGAAAGTGTTAGTAGCAATATGCTTTTTTGGCTAAAGGTTGCAGGCTTGCCTTCTCGTGGCTTTGGTATTCAGGGCTTAGTGTAGACATAATGCCTCAGTCTGGAAATAAAATAGTTAGACGGCTTTACGACGATAAGTGAGAGTGAGTAGTGTGTGATTTAGGGTGCATTAATGGAACACGCTTTGGGCATTTTTAAGACAGGGTACAGTTTGCTCCTCCACTTCCGGTCGCGCGCACGGACATTTCAAGTGCAAAGAATGCAAGTGTGGGTATTTGGACAGGGCAATAAAAGAGAACTCAGTTCAGTGTCACGCAGTATGAGAGGCGGCTTTCTGTGCGCACGTCTTGGATGTGTGTGCAGCAGAGAAAACAGCATGTGAGTCTTCTTTACTTGAATGGTTTGAAGTATTAAAATGCACACAAAGGAATCAAAATTAGAATTTTGTAACAAGTATCCGATTCTTAAGTATACGATTCCAGAATTGGAATTCCCAAGCGTAGGTAAAGGTTAATGGAAAAAAAAAAAAACAAAAAATAAAAAAGCGCTTTTTTCTTTCTACCAAAAATGTGCCTGGAGTCCACCGTTACTATAGTAACAAAGTACACTTTTACTTGCAACTGACTGATGTCAGTCAGATGCACATAAAAATGCATGTGCTCTTATTGCAATGTTGTTGTTAATGTTGAGGTTATTTCAGGTTCATATTTCGTACATTTAGTTTAACTGCACTGTTAAAGAGGGCAAGCTTTACCATTCAACTGAACTGAGTGCATGCACTTTAGACACCTTACCTTACCTACCTGTTCTTGCTCTGTCCATGAAATAGGGTATATGTCGAACATCACATGACCAAAGCCGGAAAACAGGTCTCATCGCTTCTGCTTGTCAGAGAACGTGTTAACAGCCGTATTAAATAATGGCGATATCTACGTATGTTTAAGGTAATCAGTTAAACTAGCTAGCTGTTTTCATTGTTGACGTTTTATTCCATTTTATATCTAAATGTTCGTGAAAAGAATAAAAATAAATATCTTTTAGATATCAATCCGCATATGTGATGGACATTGGTTATGATCATCTTTGTATCTACTTTGAAGGCATCTTGAGTAAAACAGCTTCATATTTAACGAAGCATATGCAAAACGCTTGAACCGGAAGCGATGAGACCGGTTAACAGAATACGGAAGTCTGTTGCACATAACCCCTATAACTGTGTCCTTCCATCAACCGAGTTTTCTATTTAATTAAACTGCTGAGTGTTCTGGTAATATCAATGAAGTGACCCATATCAGCAGCTGTCAAAATTACAATTTAAAATCAGAGCAAAGCTCACAATCACTAAAAATTGAAATGTAACAATACGATTAAAAAGCTAACTCAGGATTGTTCTGGTGTGAATGCCCCCAGTTTGAAGAAGGGTTTGATGGTTTTGCAATGAGTCAGAACTGTCTGTTTACCTGAAGACAGTGGCCGTCAAACATCCAGCTCGCTGTTTCTCCATCAGCACTTTGTCTTTTTTGTACTTTTGATCAAAAATAAATGTAACGAAGTTGAATACTTTATTTTTATTCAAATCAAGTAAAAGTATCATAATTTAACTATGCTTAAGAAAGTACCAAAAAAAATTGAAAAATGTACTCAAGTACTGTAACGAAAAGTATCTGTAATTAGGTACTTCCACCTATGCAATAAACAACACCCACACATAGAGAGAGAGAGAGAGAGAGGTTACATGAATTACTTAAAATGTAACTTACTCGAGGTAATGCTGAATCCAGTAATTATATTTGGACTTGCGGTGGAAATCGGCCGTGAAATGGTGCTGACATCTGAAAAAAAGGACATTCAAGACATGACTGAAGTGATTTTAAATATTTTGAAAGACTTCATAAAAAAATAGGAGAAAAAGCACATTACCTGTGCAGTATCCTGAACACGAGAATTGTGGTTTCACAAGTTCATAGACATAGTAATTTCCTGGACAGGCTTTCACTCTGAGGGGGTTTATCTTGTAATCACAGCAGTTACCCCAATAATTGCCACAGACCTCTCTGGTCACCACTCCATCATCTATCTGAGGGTGAGAACCGTTGAGCCACAGATTGATGTTTGTGTTACAGCTGTATGTACTAACACAGGTCTCTGACATCTGGATGTTCATTCCATTGTAGAAAAACCGGTACCAGCCATTCCAGGAGAAACGTTCATCACAAATCCAGTCTCCACTTTCATTGGTGGCTCTCCAGGGATGATCCAGAGACTCATAGTTGTAGCAGGGATCACTGCTGATGCTGCTGAAAGCAACTGTCATGGAGTTCGGAAAAGTTCTGTTAAAATACTGAGACCCGCTTTACATTAATTGTCATCAACTACAGTCTTCTAAAATGTAAATTTGTAATGTGATACAATGCACTTATTGTGCAGATACATGCATAACTGTGTTAGATTTAGAAATCTATGCATTTACAGTGGGGCCAAAAAGTATTTAGTCAGCCACCAATTGTGCAAGTTCTCCAACTTAAAAAGATGAAAGAGGCCTGTAATTTTCAACATAGGTATACATCAACTATGAGAGACAAAATGAGAAAAAAAAACAGAAAATCACATTGTAGGATTTTTTTAAAGAATTTATTTGCAAATTATGGGGGAAAAAGTATTTGGTCAATAACAAAATTTAAACTCAATACTTTGTTATATACCCTTTGTTGGCAATGACAGAGGTCAACGTTTTCTGTAAGTCTTCACAAGGATTTCACACACTGTTGCTGGTATTTTGACCCATTCCTCCATGCAGATCTCCTCTAGAGCAGTAATGTTTTGAGGCTTTCGCTGGGCAACATGGATTTTCAACTTCCTTCAAAGATTTTCTATGGGGTTGAGATCGGGAGACTGGCTAGGCCACTACAGGACCTTGAAATGCTTCTTACGAAAACACTCCTTCGTTGCCCGGGCGGTGTGATTGGGATCATTGTCATGCTGAAAGACACAGCCACATTTCATCTTCAATGCCCTCGCTGATGGAAGGAGGTTTTCACTCAAAAACTCACGATACACGGCCCCATTCATTCTTTCATTTACACAGATCAGTCATCCTGGTCCCTTTGCAGAAAAACAACCCCAAAGCATGATGTTTCCACCCCATGCTTCACAGTAGGTATGGTGTTTTTGGATGCAAACTCAGCATTCTTCTCCTCCAAACACGACAAGTTGAGATTTTACCAAAAAGTTCTATTTGGGTTTCATCTGAATCTGAAATTCTACCAATCCTCTCTGGATCATCCAAATGCTCTCTAGCAAAACTTCAGACGGGCCTGGACATGTACTAGCTTAAGCAGGGGGGACACGTCTGGCACTGCAGGATTGGAGTCCCTGGCGGCGCAGTGTGTTACTGATGGTAGCCGTTGTTACTTTGGTCCCAGCTCTCTGCAGGTAATTCACAGGTCCCCCCCATGTGGTTCTGGGATTTTGCTCACAGTTCTTCTGATCATTTTGACCCCACGGGGTGAGAACTTGCATGGAGCCCCAGATCGAGGGAAATTATCAGTGGTCCTGTATGTCTTCCATTTTCTAATAATTAATCCCACAGTTGATTTATTCACACCAAGCTACTTACCTATTGCAGATTCAGTCTTCCAAGCCTGGTGCAGGTCTACAATTTTGTATCTGGTGTCCTTTTTGGTCTTGGCCATGGTGGAGTTTGAAGTGTGACAGTTTGAGGTTGTGGACAGATGTCTTTTACACTGATAACAAGTTCAAACAGATGCCAATAATACAGGTAACCAGTGGAGGACAGAGGAGCATCTTAAAGAAGAAGTTACAGGTCTGTGCAGAGCCAGGAAATCTTGCTGGTTGTAGGTGGACAATACGTAGTTTACAGAGGAATTACCAATTAATCTTTAAAAAGCTACAATTGTGATTTCTGGATTTTTTTCTCATGGTGTATCTCATAGGTTGAGGTATACTAGGATGAAAATTAAGGCCTCTATCATCTTTTTAAGTGGGGAAGCACAATGGTGGCTGACTAAATACTTTTGCTCCACTGTATGTACAGCTGTAAATATTTTATGTAAACACATCTGAGTTCTGTAAGTACACTGTTGACTCATATCTTACAGTTTAACGCACCCTTAAATATAATCATACCACTAAAACTGTCCCAAACCTTGACTATATTCCTCCTAATGAGCAACAAAAGTGTTTTGTAACACAACATGAACCCAATGAGAACACTGTAATTTACAATTCATCTTCTCATCTAAATTGTAACACATTAATATATAGTGTATAAATGATCAGTTACTACATAAAGTCACAGATGTGACATGTGAAGTCGGAATCATAAGAAATAAGGTCTGAGATAAAAAAATCGCCTAATGAGTTTTTCTTGTTCTGTTCTGACAGTCAGGACTGCTGAGAGGATTATTGGTGCCCCTCTGCCCAGCCTCCAAGATCTTGACATCTCCAGAGTGAGGAGGAAACAGCTAAGACTCCCACACCCAGCCACTCTCTCTTCGAACTGTTGCTTCTGGTCGGCGCTACAGAGCACTGATCACAAGAGCAGCCAAACAAGAACAGTGTTTTCCCGCAGGCTATATTCAGCCTGAACAATTAAACTTTCATAATTATACATCGTCCATCACAGCTGACATATTTATACACAGAATACAAAATGTGTACACTTGTAAACTGCACATTTTGTAAATAACATATCTGCACACTTATAACATACTGTATCTGTACATTTATCTAAACAATTAAATTTTTCATCTATACTTCTATTTCTCTATTTAGTACATTACTAAATTTTTCTAATTTTTCTTTTTTTATTATATTATATTATATTCCATCCCTACTGTGTTATTACTATGTATGTCTGCACAATGTCTATACTTTCTTCTACACTGGAAGCTCCTGTCATCAAGTCAAATTCCTAATAAATAATACTCTATAAATAATAAAACTCTTCTGATTCTGATGCAAAAATGAGCTTCTGAACATTTGGGTGTTATTGGGCTTTGTTTTCATAATGGCCAACTAACTGTACAGTAAATTATCCCTGTGTATTGCAGCTGGTTTTACGAGCCCCACACAGACTGAAAAACAAATGTGTGGCACCTTCAATCTGAGTAGATTATATTTTAGCAATAGTGATTTTAACCTTTAATCAGTCAGTTGTGCAGCCTTAAAATCTAACTTTGAGGTGAAGATATTTTTTGTCCTGTTATCTAAAAACACATTTTCTGTCAAAAACAAAACATACTTTCTGAATCTGCATGCATCATGAAATATACTGAACACAAAACTGTTTGGGATTTGTGCATTTCATAAATGTCATAAATAAACACATTATGCTTGGTTTGCCAAATAAAACTTTGTCTCAATACAATAAAAAATGATGAAATTGAAAGTAGGGTCTGATGTGAATAGTGACGTGTAGGACTGCTAAAATATGATCAAGTTTCAAGGTTTCATATCAAGAGACAGGGATCTTTCACTGAATTATTCCTATTACACTTCTTTTATTCTTGCATTTTTAAAGGAAAGCAAAGGCTGGAGAAAGAAGTAAAAAATAAAGCTAAAAATTATTGTACTTAAAGTTTGTCCATTGATTATTTCACTGCTTAAGTACCTATTAACAGTTATTACATAATATGGCCATATATTCGCACATTTGTGATTACCTGTGGCTTCGTGCCGATGGTTGAATCACTTTAATATAGCTATATAATATTATTGCCTATATAGCTTATTTTATTATTATAAATTATTTCACAAACACATGGGCCTGATTTGCTGACTTAAGAGTATTATATAACTCTGCAACCTCTGACTAAAATCAGACTGGCGAGTCTGTGTCCGTGAGATTCCAACCAGCCGGCATGAGACTCTGCGACATTCAGATGAAGGAAGAAACAGATGAAGAGTAAGGGAATACTGCAATATTCAAATATCCAGAAAAAAAGGTACAAAAGCTGTCACTACAGCAGAACCTTTTCAAAAGGTACAAATGTATACCATTTAGGTACTGAAATGTACATTTTAGGTACTAATATGCAGCTTTGAGGTACTTATATTTATTTTAAGGGTAAATGCAAAAATACAAAGGTGTATTTTTTGAAAAGGTACCGGCTGCCCCAGTGACAGCATTTGTACCACTGCACTGATACCATAAAGTGAAAATAAGGAATCCTTCAAATTAGGAACACTTGCTGTATGCTAAATTTTTTAAAATTCCCTTAAAACTGTAATTATAGCTGTCATGTCTACTATCAACTCTCTCTCTTTGGGCTTGCTGTCCCTGCTTTGAAAACCAGGTTGTAGCAGAGAGCAGTCAAACAGGGTGGCAAAGTTTAAAGATAATTTCCACACCGTATGTATCAAGTTTCTGTAGACAACAAAAACAGATGCCTTTTGCCTTCAGATTAAACAACTCTTCTTGTGCAGAACAGGAGGGTTAACATTAACATACAGTACACAGGAACTGCTTATTCTCTCAATGTGTGAACGACAGTAAATTCCTTTCGACTCACAGGAAAAACAAGTTGAACCTTCACATACTTCACAAACAATTCCATTACACAAAATGGAACAAATTCTCTCCATATCTATTTACAGATCTGTATATGCTTGATTAGCTGTTTGTGACACAATAATGTATACAAACTTATATATTAAGGTATAAAGGATGGCATTAGTGAAAGTTATTATTTTTTTTTTTTAAATTTTGTGTCATCACGTTCACAATCAGATGCACAGCTGTATCAGTGCTATGATCTGCACAACATATATTTTATTTGTAAAAGATGAGTTGGAATGTTGTCGCCGATTTTATGAGCACAACACGCACTGAAAAACAAATGTGTGGCATCTGGACAGATTACATTTTTCAGCTGAATCAGTCAGTTGTGCAGAACTTGAGGTGACGAAAATATTTATTTAAATACTATTTATCTAAAACACTTTTTTGTCAAAATAAAAATAAGTGTGTTGAAATTTTATTTTCCAGTAATTTTTAAAATACAGCCTATTTTGTCCTGGCAATGTAGATGATAAAATACATAGATACAATTATTATTATGATTATAACTAATGTTAATCACTGATGGTCTGCTGAAGCTGCATGCATCATGAAATGGACTGAACATGAAAGTAGTTTGTGTTGGGGATTTCATTTCATAAATGTCACAAATTCCAAAGACATTTAGCTTGGTTTATCTGATAAAACTTTTTTTCAATACAATAAAAATAATTAAATTAAAAGTGAAAAAAATAATTTGTGTTGGATTGCTAAAATGTGAGAACCTTTCATATCGATATCACTAAATATTCTATTACAATTAATTTATTTTTATATAAAGTAAGGATGGAAAAGATTAGATATATAAATATAATATATATATATATATATTATAATATACGGTATGTACCTGAAGTTTGTCCATTGATCATTTCACCTGTTAAATACACAGTATAAACATAATGAATTAATATTGAATGTAAACCTACTTACAATATCATTGTAAAGCACGACAAATAAAACTCTCACCATTAATCAGCAGCAGTAGAGACACACACAGTGAGATCAGAAACCTCATTGTGACCAACGGCAACTCCTGCAACTGCACACACATACATACAAATACACACACACACAACCAGTCAAACGTTTTTGAACAGTAATACTTTTGTTTTTTAAAGAATTCTCTTCTGATCAACAAGCGCATTTCATCCAAAATTACAGCACAAAAAAAGCAGTAATATTGTGAAAATATTTTTACTATTTAAAATAACTGCTTTCTATTTGAATATATTTTAAACTGTAATTTATTTCTACGATCAAAGCTGTATTTTCAGCATCATTCCTCAGTCTTCAGTGGCACATGATCTTCAGAAATCATTCTAAAAATGATGATTTGGTGCTCAAGAAACATTTATTATTATTAATAATATTTAAAACAGCTGAGTGCATTTTTTTCAGGATTCTTTGATGAATAGAAAGATCCAAAGATCAGCATTTATCTGAAATAAAAAGCTTTTGTCACATTATACTATACGTCTTCAAAAAGATTTTCATTATTTTTTTTTGTTGGAATAATTAATTTTATGTAGCAAGTGATGCTTTAAAATGATCAAAAGTTGATGAATAAAAGCGTTTATAAAGTACCTTCTGTTCTTCGAACTTTGTATCATCAAAGGACACATGTGATATTACTGCTTTGTGCTGTATTTGGAGTCAAATAAAGTAGTGGTGGTGGTGTGTGTGTGTGTATATTATATATATATTAATATACATTAAAAGGTGTCCATATTAATTCTTTATTTTGTGCACATGCAAATGAATAAATAAATAAACTTACCGAGGTCAAAATGCTGCTGCAGAAACACAAGCCAGCGAGATTCTCTCTCAGCAGCTGAATACAGTGATGTGATGATGATCTGCAAGCTCTCATATCTTACAGTGCTTTAATAACGGTGGTGGATCATTAATGGAACCAAGAGTAATCTCTAAACAATAACTTAAGTAATTTTCTCTTGTGACATGAAGATATTTATTTGAACGGATTCCTTTTGTGTAGACATTCCTTCACTCTGTACAGATAGATGTGAATGTAGACGGAATGATGATGAGCAACTTTTTCCAAAGCAGCTTTACAAAAACATTAAAACTAACCCTCCAGTGAGTGAGCTAAAGGTGACTGGAAAGATTCATGCTAATTAATTTAATAATCTGTTAATGAATTCTGTGTGTAAATAATGTTTAACCAATGACATTAAAAGCTTCAGTTCATCCTAAGACCACTGGAAGCACACAGGTGATCAAGTAATATGGAGTTTATGAGATGTGCAAACTAACAAGATCATAACATAGCAGGTTAATAAGTCAATTAAAGGGTATCTATTTGGGTACAAAAACAATAAAGGGGGATAAAAAGAGAAAAAGCGACAAATAATGTTAATGGAACTTGATTTACAAAGACAGAATAGAATAAAATTAGGCTAAACAGGCAAATGTTGGTACTTCCCTGAAGCAAGAATGTGTCACACAAAATGCATTCAAAAAATGTTGTGCACTGGCACATGTCCCGTTGGCTGATCATTTTGTTTAAGCAAAAAAGCAACTTAATGAACACTGTATTCACATGCAGATTTAATGAAGGTGCAGAATTACATTCTTTAGAAATGTTCTACATTTATCCGCTGCACATTTTATTTCATCATTCAAAAACCCATGTCAAAAAACCACGTGATGCACATTAATGTGTCCTGACAGTAATATCCCCTCTGGAACTATAATGAAAATATAGAAAGAAAGAAAAACATAAAACAAATTGTAAATATAAAAAGGCTTAAATAAGCAGTCAAATTTGATGTAGATGTGTCAATGTAAAGTAAACTCTAATCTTACTTTCAAGAGTTTTGGGGAACACTTTACAAATAAGTAAAAAATAAACAACAACAAAAACAAATACTTTTACAGCATTTATCGATTTAGCTTATTTTTACTTTCTACATTACATTTGAACAAGTTGAATACATTAACAGTAAATATATTAAATACTGTAACAAAAAGTTCATGTGTTAATATTTTAGGTATAATGAATTAACATTCATAAAATTTTACTTTATATGTGTGAGTGTGCAGCAATAAAAAATGACAGCAATAATATCATTGAGAAGTACTGAATGTGACTTTTCAAACTGGATAGCCAGGTTTACTGTCATTTTTATACATTATAGGACTTTCAGAAAACCACCAAACTGGATTCCAGACATGGAGCTGCAAATGCCGCTAGGTTTCTTAATTAAGTTGTCAAAGTGCATATATCAATCACTTAAAGTGTTTTTTTTTTTTAGTAATTGCTGCAACCAGATGATCGAGATTAAAAAAAGACCTACTTACACTGACTGTCACCAAAAAGTAATGCATTTCAATATTGTGTTACTCCCTAAAAAGCAACAAATTAGGTTAGTTACTTTTTATGAAAATGAACGTGTTACGTTACTTGCGTTCCTTTTTAAATCTGGACAGGGCTTGCTGGTTTGTTTTTAATATAAAAGGTGCTAATTTTAAAAATGAAAAATGGGCAATCTATTTAGATTATTCCAGCTGTTTTTAATTATTTTCTCTTCTAATTAAATTAAAAATTTTTAGTCCTGTCTAATCACTTTTAGTTTGTGTCACTTTCCATCCAGTTTGATCCAGTTACACAAAACCATCTGACAAAATCAATAGCTTATTCATGGACCAGATCATGTTTCTATTTCTGAAAGTCTCATAATCATCCACATTTGCCTACAGAATACTTGAGTGCTATATGAAAGGCTCTTTCACCATATGAATTATTCCCACTACATTTTTTTTTCTACATATGTAATGGAAAGGATGGAAGAAGGAAAATGTAAATTTTACAATATCTACCTGTGCTTTGTCCATTTGTCACTTGTTAATAAATACACAATATAAACATTTGATTTAATATTATGAAATTATTTAGTTATTTTACGTGACAGATGATAAAACACTCACCATTAATCAGCAGCAGTAGTGACACACAAGACCAGAAACCTCACTGTGACGGAAAAGCCCCTCTTGCACCTACACACATATACAACATGAAACAGTTACATTTTGTTCGTTTTTATTTTTGTGTTTATTGTGTAGACTAGTAAAAAACACCTTAAATTAAAATGTTCACAAAGCAAAACTCAGGGAGATTCTCTCTTCAGCAGATGAATACAGTGATGATGAACTGCATCTCTCAGATTTTATTTGCTTTACTGGAACTGCCGGAAGTATTTAGCAAACACTTTTATCGGAAATACCTTGTAATTGGTATTTAATGTTTTTTTTTCTTGTATACACCAGATACAAAAGCAATTAATGGAATGAAGACGAGGAGTTTATGTGTTTAGCACGTTTTCCAGAGATTTACAACATAATACCTTAAACACCAAGTGAGTGAGCATAAAAAAGAAGAAAAAAAGAACCAACTCTTAAAGGTTTGTTAACAGTAAAGCATTTAGTATACATAAAACAAGCAAACAATTGAATATTCCTTACAATAAGTACTATTAATTCGTTATACGAAATGCATTGCAAAATTAAAAATCTAGGAACAAATGTGAATTAAAAAATCAATGGATACTTTTAATGAATTAACCTAGTTTAATTAAATGAGTTGAAAAGTTAATTATGACGTGTGTGCCGTGTGCCAGCAATGACAAGGACAGTAGTTTTTATTATATTTAATTGTTTAACTTCCTCATAAACAAACCATGATAAAGAAAACACTAATAAAAACACCTTGTATTCTGAACTAGAGCGTTACACTCTTCACTCTTAGTTTTGAGAAGAGTGTTCAAACTCGATAGTCAGGTTTTACCATCCCGACAGGTTTTTCAAAATTGCAGAGCAACAGTGAAAAAAATTATAAATATGCTTTTCAGAGAACCATTAGATCATATTTCAGACAAAGATGTTGCAAAGCATCTTTAAAAAGTGCAGTTGTCAATCATCATTACAATAATGTTTGGAACTAGTTGATCCCCAAGTCCTATATGGCCATCACTGCACTTACTAACATAACAGTGTTAGTAATTTCATTCTCTGTTATCATGCAACAGTCAAGTGCACATTATCACAAGTGGCAAAAATAATCAAATTAAAATCATGCATTTGCAGGTACAAAGAGTGTTAAACTACTCATATGAACATATGCAAATATCTCTCTCACATTTAATGCACTCATCAGTTTCAATTTCTCTTTACATTTTTAATTAAAATCTAAACCTAGTAATACAAGAACAATTTTTGTTATTTATGAAATGGATGAACTTAACCCCCATCTTATAAGAAATAACACTTAAACTTGCAACATTCTTCAAAGCCATCAAATTTATTCAGAAATACCCTAGCTTTTTTTCATTCTCTAACTGAAATGTCTAAAGCCAAACATGCATTCTTGGGAAAAAAAATTTAATTGGACACAATTGGAAAAAATACAAGTAAAGAGTTAATTAGACTAATCGAATGAAGAATATCAGAGACCGAAAACAACCAGATGTGCTTTCAACCTAAATCGAATTCAGATACTAAAATGGAGTCGAGATTGAGTTAAAACTAAATTGAATTAAACTCTGCGCGCTGAAAAGACTGAAACGCAAGAGCGTAATCGCCATGGAGACCTCCTTGGACCAGGTGCCCGGACCTTACACTAGCACACAATAGAAATTAATGAATGAAGACGAGATGTCAGTTATTGTTTACACATTTTCAGGGGGGGGAAAAGGGAATTTTTGTACAAGAAATAATAACTTTTAAACACAAGAGAGGTGAGCCAAAAGAAAAAAAAAAAAACTTATACAGGTTTAGTATCGCAATTTATTGAAATATTCCTTAACATAAGTTACTATTAATTCCAGTATATACTAATATGCATTTGAAATGAACAATCTATGAACAAATGTGAATTAATAATAAATAGCATACTTTTAATTAACATTAACCTAGATTAATAAATTATGTAAAAATGAATTTAATTTATCATTGACTTGTGTGAGTGTGCAGCAATGACAAATGACAGCTAGTTTTTCTTATATTGAATATGTTTTAACCTTCCTCATCAACAACCATATAAAGAAAACACTAATAAAACACCTCTTTATTCTGAACTAGAGCATTACACGTCTTCACACACACACACACGCACACACATGTCTGGTCAGCTATCCTTGTGGGGACTTGTTTTTCTACTGTACAAAATTTATTTTCTATTGCCCTACACCAAACCTACCCCTAAACCTACCCCCTACAGGAAACTGCATTTTTAGATTTTCAAAAAACTTCATTCTGTATGATTTATAAGCTTTTGTACCCGTGGGGACCACAATTTAGGTCCCCACCGTGACACGAGTCCCCATGAGTCTGTGTGTAGTCAGGTTTAATTCCCCACCAGAATTATATAAACAGGACCACCAACACACACACACACACGATGTAATTTGATCCAAAATACACGTTTTGTTCAAACTCGATAGTCAGGTTTTACCATCCCGACAGGTTTTTCAAAATTGCAGAGCAACAGTGAAAAAAAATTATAAATATGCTTTTCAGAGAACCATTAGATCATATTTCAGACAAAGATGTTGCAAAGCATCTTTAAAAAGTGCAGTTGTCAATCATCATTACAATAATGTTTGGAACTAGTTGATCCCCAAGTCCTATATGGCCATCACTGCACTTACTAACATAACAGTGTTAGTAATTTCATTCTCTGTTATCATGCAACAGTCAAGTGCACATTATCACAAGTGGCAAAAATAATCAAATTAAAATCATGCATTTGCAGGTACAAAGAGTGTTAAACTACTCATATGAACATATGCAAATATCTCTCTCACATTTAATGCACTCATCAGTTTCAATTTCTCTTTACATTTTTTATTAAAATCTAAACCTAGTAATACAAGAACAATTTTTGTTATTTATGAAATGGATGAACTTAACCCCCATCTTATAAGAAATAACACTTAAACTTGCAACATTCTTCAAAGCCATCAAATTTATTCAGAAATACCCTAGCTTTTTTTCATTCTCTAACTGAAATGTCTAAAGCCAAACATGCATTCTTGGGAAAAAAAATTTAATTGGACACAATTGGTCACTTTAAAACATTACATCCCGTTTGATCAGCCACATAGCATCTATGAAATAAGCAAACATTTGGAAACCAGCAACCAGTTCACTACAACCACATTCATTAAAATATGCATGTAAAATACTACACAATTTTGTGGAAAAATCCTAAAAGAGGGTCAGGACACTCATCAGAGGAACAAGTAACAGCATCAGAGAACCACACAGACGAGAAGCCTCAGATACCTTCACTTGCTCTGGGACCCACTTATCTGTGAACAGGGAATATAATGCAATGCAGTGAATTGTAATGTATTCATGAGAGAAACCTTTATTTTCAAATGATTAAAATAAATGAAATGTTCACCTGTGTTCCCTTCAGACAACATCAGAGGACCCATGGATATGGAAGCACTGTCATGGAAGTCCAGAGACCTGCGCTCTCTCCGCTGGTGTCCAGAGTTACAGTCCTAAAAACAAAAAGGGAAAATCCAGCTGTGAAAATCCCCGTTCAATATTGCTGATATTTAATCACATTTCTGAGTAAATTTTTTTGGAACCGTTATTTGTGAAAGTCTTGGCTTTTCAGAAATTGTTTAGTAGCATCACATTTGCTGTACATTCACTATATTCACAAAACAATGTTTATGTTGGTAACAATGCCATTCTCTAAATCAGTTACTGCTTTGGTCTGTTTGCCTATAAATAGTTATACTAGTTTCCACCATTGTACCTCAGATGACTGTGGGAGCTGCGGTAAAGAAAGAAGTCGATTGATTAATAACAGCGGTTTCCACTTTCAGTGATGACAAGAGTGTGTTTAAAAAGCTCCAGAGCTGATGGGGAAGAGGAAGCTAGACTGACTTGATGCTTATATATGGATTTTTTTTTTTTTTGGAGATGATATTGAAATAGCTGCCTGACTGTGAATCCTTCTTTTCTGATTGAACCTTAATTTTGATACAATCAATTACTTTTAGTGAGTTTTGTAAACTCACCATTGAGCAGCGATTGCTTGACAGAAGGCACAGGTGAACAGCGCAGTGCAGGTAAAGCTTAGAGGAGTTTGCAGTGAAGATAAACATCCTGAAGGAGAAACGGCTGGATGTCGAGACGCCATTCTGCAGCAGCTCCACTGTGTCGTCATTTGGATTGGGACACCTGAGAATATTGACAATCAACAAATCAAATTGTTAACTTGAAAGGCATTCAACTCAAAAGTGATTTCCTGTAAATCATCACACATTTGCATTCTATGTACAAAAATGGAACCTTGTGCTTTAGTCCTGAAATATTGATAAATACTAAATCCAAATAAATACAAATCCTAAAATTGTCAATTATTATTTATTAAATCTATCAAAAGTTTAAATGTTTTTTTATGTTAGTTACAGTTAAGAATGAGCTTTAAAAAAGAAAGAAAGAAACAGCTTTACTCTGTAACGATGAGATCCCAGCGGAGACTGTGATCAGGATCATTCACAGGTGTAGCCCAACACGTCTCCATCACCAGGGCAAACTGACGGCTGTCAACCCCCTCGACACGAACTTCCACATTCATCTTCTGGTCGAGCTCTGCATCCACTTTACCAGTGAAGGGCCGAGTAAACTCATCCATCCTCATATGGAATCATCCGAACCTGATATCTGCCTTCACCAGCGGGGAGGGTCTTGTGCACAACACTGTTGAAATGTTCAAGATTCATAAAAAAAAAAACAGGATTTCCACTCAATCTATGTTTAGAAATTTTGATATTGTAATAGCATTCATTATTGCAATATTATCAACTTGAATGCACAGACACTATTGGAAGAGAACTGAACTGAGCTGGACCATGACATCACTGAATCAACGATGAACTGACTTTAAATGAAAATTGACTGTTTACTATGGTCCTCTTTTTAGAGCTGCTTTATAACAGAATTTTATTTTTACTGACACACTATTTTCCTGTTTAACACTGTGAAGCTGCTTTGAATATGTATTGTATAAAGTGCTATAGAAGCAACAGTGAAGACCATAGCATATATACAGTATGTTCTTAGAATAAATATTTACTCAATTTTCTACTATGCATTATTTTTTCCTGCTTAAAAGGTTCCCACCTCTCCAGTGGGTTGATTTCCACATTCATGGAAAGTGTTTGTGTTTGAGGATAAACACAGCTGAAAGAAAGCTTAAGGATTTTCTCTCTGCTGATGAGACCTTCTGACCTCGGTGTCCCCAGAATAAAGTTACTATAGATGAAGTGGGTGCCGTTGGCCTGTGGACCACAGAAATATTATTGTCAATCATTTTATTTCACTCATTATGTTCACATATTTTCAAATAGCTTTGTATTGATAAAATGTCAGTATAGCATACAAAAATTAACAGTATCTACTCTTCTTTCTCTGTTAACTGTAATGAGAGATCTTAATTTATTTAGTCTTTTTGACAGCTTTGTTAAATATACAGGTTGTTTTTCTGCATTTTTTTGTACAGTATCTGCCCCCCTAGTCAGATCAATCTCAATGCATTATGAAGTTTTCATACCTTTGTGGCAAAAGAGAATGCCACAACCATTTCATGTTGTTTTTTTCTTGTTAAAAATGCCTTTATACTGCATAAACAGGCAAGTTTCTTTCTTTGTACGATAGCTTTGCTTAAATCATGAGACCCCATTAATAATGATGCGTTGGCTTGTAACAGCGATACACAATACGCGCTATATGCCTCATTCATTCATTCATTCAAATCATTGATTTGACTAAACTCTCTTGTGAGTGAACATTTTATTAAAAGCAGTCAAAAGATCTTTAGATGATAGAAATGTGCTTTATTCTTTTAGGATTTTCCCCCCAAACATTCAGTACAAAGGTTGAGATGATATGCATTTCGTTAGCATGTATAATATATCCTACCAGAAGATTTGTGCCACAGATGTGTTCATCATTATCAAAATGGAATTCCACTCTGCCATTCCGGACCGTTCCTTTGCAGCTGGGATCATTGAGGTGTAAGACGTCAGCTGGAAAACCAGCCTCAAAGAGCTGACAGCGAGACACAGACATGGAGCCAGAGCTGCTTTCACAGGTTTCTGAGAAATCTGAGAGAATAAAATCATCCAAAAGATTATTAATGATAATAATAATAACTAAATAAACTGCAGAAAGAAAAAAACTTTATTTTTGTTTTTATAGAATTAGTTTCACCAAAAGAATCTGGTCTGGTCTGGTTCTCGTTACACAAACAGCCATAGACGCCGTTTTTCTCTCCACACCATTCATCCTCTGTGCAGCTGAGTTCAGCACAGGGCTCTGAAGGAGAGAACCAAAGAATGAATGAAATGATACAACAAGGGCATAAACTAAAATCATGTTCTGAATTTATGTACAAATAACATTAGTAAACATATACATTAAACAATATTGCTCATAGAGTCACAGAACAATGTCAATTCATGTGCCACACACCCACAAATGTCTAATGGGCTGTTACCACTTATTAAGCAATAAAACCGTGATTAATTTGCTCCACCTACACTCTTAAAAATAAAGGTGCTTCAAAAGGTTCTTCAAGCGATGCCATAGAAGAACCATTTTTGGTTCCACAAAGAACCATTCAGTCAAAGGTTCTTTAAAGAACCATCTCTTTCTTACCTTTTTATAATCTGAAGAACCTTCTTTGGCCACAAAGAAGCTTTTGTGAAACAGAAAGATTCTTCAGATGTTAAAGGTTCTTTATGGAACCATTTAGACAAAAAGGTTCTTCTATGGCATCGTGAAGCACCTTTATTTTTACGAGGAATGTAACAGTGTAACTAACTGGGGGAAAGTAAATTTAATGATAATACATGTAAAACGGTATACTGGGACTTACAGTGGTGATGTCTCATTAAGGCCTCTGACGTCTGATGTGAGAAAGATTTATTTTAATGTCACTCATTTCCAAAAAAATAACCCAAAGTAAATAAAAAGTATATGTGGTTAGATGTATCTACCTGCACAGTAAGCTCCACAAAGCATAGGCTTGACAAACTCATAAACATAGTAATTTCCGGGACAGGCTTTGACTCTTATAGGGTGGGATGTGTAAGTACAGCAGTCACCCCATGGGAGACAGACCTGACGGGTGACCACTCCATCTTCCAGCTGTGGGTGAGTGCCATTGAGTGATAGTGGGGATCGTGTGCCACACATGCCATAATTAACACATGATTCTGGCATCTGAGTATTTTGACCATTGTAGAACAGTCTGTACCAGCCATTCCACTCCACATTATAATCACACATGCCAATGTTAGAATAGTCTATGGCTCTCCAAGTCTCAGACAGACTGGTGTAGTTGTAGCAGGGATCAACACTTGTGGTGGAGAAAGATACTATCATGAAAAAGAGAGCATTACTTTATATACTGCAGATTAAATGAATTTAAAGTCATATGAAAACCTCACTACAACTTAAGACAGCATATTAAAAACAACGAATGAATGAACAACATACCTGCACAATATACAGGAGCTGGGATTGAAAGAGTTGGTCTGGTAAATTTGTAGACATAATAATTTCCAGGACAAGCTTTGACTTGGATTGGTTCAGATCTGTAGCGACTGCACTTATAAAAGTGAGAGCCGTAAATTTCACGAGTAACAACTCCATCTTCTACACGAGGATGAGAGCCGCCAAGATACAGACCACTATAACCGCCACATGACATAAATGATGCACACCACTCAGGCATCTGAGCACTTGATCCATCAATGAAGAGTCGATACCAGCCATCCCATTCTACACGAGTGTCATCAAGCCTCTTGCTAGCAAGACAATACCTGTAATTGCGTGTGCTTCTCCGGGGTTGCGAGAGGTAGTTAGTGCACGGGTCATAATCGGTGGTTAGTGTGATCAAAAACAGACCAGTTAGTCATTCAAACTAGGACGAAAAAAAGTTTGTCAAGACAAACTTTAGGTTGGCTTGAGAAAGTCTAGCCTGAAAGTTTGAAGAAGTTGTAAAAGCTTAAAGTTTGAAAAATTACATAGATTAGATAGATGTGATAGCATTGTTGTTAGCATTATGTAGGCACATGATACATGATTTACAAGTTGCGGTTCTAGCATGAGTAAATATGCAGACATGGTTTAGCAAGATTTAATAATACATTGCTAGCAAGTTTTAGCACATTGATAGCATGATTAGCATGTTGATAGCTTGAATTAGTAGGGGAGCGCGGGGCACAAAGTAACGCAGGGTTAGTTGTAACACACATTGTTTAAATATTTCCACACATGCTAGCATAAC
This sequence comes from Sinocyclocheilus anophthalmus, assembly GCA_018155175.1. NCBI lineage: Eukaryota > Metazoa > Chordata > Actinopteri > Cypriniformes > Cyprinidae > Sinocyclocheilus > Sinocyclocheilus anophthalmus. The sequence goes on along the minus strand of JADLZN010005032.1, from coordinate 85,154 downwards.
CGAATTTACGGTATTTACTAGTTGCCATATCAACATTATATAGAAAAAAATGTGCGCCAAAATTCAAAAATCTTTTGAAAATATCAATGAACATTTATTTTACCATAATAAAACTAAAATTCTGGCTTAAGAAAATTTTTCATCTCCGTTTTTATTATTCATTTAAAATTAGAAAAATCTGCTATTATTTTAATCTCCAATCTGTTATTTATCAGTTTAAATAACTTTTTAATGCTTCGCTAACTATCAGAAGACAGTGACCAGTTTTAAATTCCAGTTGCGCAGATGGGTCACGTTGTAACACTGCGTTACAATGTGATATTCTATGACATTAGCTATGTAATTCACACTATTTACTTTAATAAGTTTTAATGATAAACGACGAGAAACAGAATTAATACTGATAGTCAATGTTTAATGTTAAGAAATTATTATTTCAAGACACGTAAAGCATTATTGCTCGTTTATGTGGGCCGTCCCAACATGGTTGCAATGTGTTCATTGTCAAACTCCAAAAATCAGATTATTTTTAATTCTTAAAAAAAAACGCCATTATTTTATTTGAAATAAATAAGTATTTTATTTTATTGACAAAATATTTAATTTGTCTTGTATATTTTTTTTCATTCCATCAGATAAGATTTTAAGCTGTCATATGATCAAGTTACAACGTGCCCTCAGATGTTACAATGTACCACACCTACGGGGCATGTTGTCACATTTCACTTCCAATTTTTGAGGGTAAATAAAAAAACGTATACACTGTAATTATGAAATAAAGTGACATATTTGTACTAGACAAGTGTAAAATTACTGTGGATAAAAAAAATATACTCTGACCCCCATGTGGATTTACACAATTTGAGAAAATCAAAAAGTGCTACTTTGTGCCCCGCTCTCCCCTACCTGATGTCTTGGCTGTTGCTAGGCTGGATAGAGAGATAGATAGATAGATAGTAGATAGATAGAGAGATAGATAGATAGATAGATAGATAGATAGATAGATAGATAGATAGATAGATAGATAGATAGATAGATAGATCAATCTGTTTTATGAAATCAGTCTGAAAAGATATAGCACAGGCTTTCTCAAGTCAACCTAATGAGAAACTTCATGACTTCAAATGAGAAACTTCAAACTGGTCAAACACAGTAACAATCATGAGCTTCTTAAACTATTCATACACAACATAACTGGGTCATGTTGATGCAAGTTTATGCATAAAACAAGCTATTTTAAACTGTAATTTATTTTTAGCTACAAGGATTGTGATTACCTTTAATAACCCTCATATATTAATTACTTTTAAAACTTACTCAATGTGATGCTGGATACAGTGATATTGTATGGACTTTCAGAGGAAACCACCTGTGAAATGGTGTTGATGTCTTATATATATATATAAATAAATAAAAAAACATGGAAAGGATATTAAGTTATGACTGAAATCATTTCAAAAGTTTTGAAAGATTTTGTTAAAAAGTGGAAAAAGCACATTACCTGTGCAGTATCCTGAACACCAGATTTGTGGATTCACAAGTTCATAGACATAGTAATTGCCTGGACACGCTTTCACTCTGATGGGGTTTGTCTTGTAATTACAGCAGTCACCCCAATAATAACCACAGACCTCTCTGGTCACCACTCCATCATCTTTCTGAGGGTGAGGACCACTGAGCCACAGAGAATATTCTGTGTTACAGCTACTAACACAGGTCTCTGGCATCTGGATGTTCATTCCATAGTAGAAAAGCCGGTACCAGCCATTCCAGGAGAAAGAGTCATCACAAACGTTAACTCCACTTTCATTGTTGGCTCTCCAGGGACGATCCAGAGACTCATAGTTGTAGCAGGGATCACTGCTGATGCTGCTGAAAGCAACTGTCATGGAAAAAAGAAATATACTGTATTTCAGTAAAATGCATTTACATATTAAATAAATAATGGTGGCATGTTGGGATGTGCCTTCAAACAGCTTTGGTGTAATTGGACAACAAAATGTATAATGTCATTATATACCAAAGTTAAATTTTTAAACTCTTTTCTCAAAATTAACTGTCACAAGGGTCATACTTAGATTGTATTACCCAAAGACTGAAACATTCTTTCATACCATTCATTGCCTTGTTTGTTTGACGAGCCCAGGATGAAAACTTAGGAGACTAGTTAATAGTCTGTTTAAAAGGGACGTGATTATTTTTACTAATCTAGAAGGGCTGAAAGGGTTGAAAGGGTGTTTGGGGAAAACTGTTCGAAACCTGTAAATATTGTACTGATTCTATTTGAAATAGAAATTACACATTTTGTTAAATTAAGTGGAGCATTTGAAAGTAATACTAAATGTAAGCATGTAATTTACAAAAACATATTTTGTAAACAGATCCTAGAACTGCACCTGCACAGTACATTGGTGCGGGGATCGACAGATTTGGCTTTACGAGTTTATAGACGTAATAATCTGCTGGACAGGCTTTGACTTGGATGGAGGTTGATTTGTGTTCGCCACACTGGTTAGAAATGAAATGACTTCCCAAAACTTCACGGGTCACCACTCCATCCTCAAGTGTTGGATGAGAGCCGCTGAGATACAGTCCAGTGTAACCACCACATCCCTTATGACTCACACACCACTCAGACATCTGAGCACTTTCTCCATTCAAATACAGCCGATACCAGCCACTCCATTCAACAAGGGTGTCATCATGGTCATAGTACTGATACGCGTTTTGTCGTATGTCTCTCCAGTATTCATCAATAGTGTCATAATTATGGCAGGGATCAGAGCTGGAAGTTGTAGGTTCTGTGAGAACAAAGACAATCACAAGAGCAAACATATTCTCTCTTTGGCAAGTATCAATGGCATCAGATGCTATATAAACTAAGAGAAACCAACAATTAAAGCATAAAAAAGAAAGGACGATTGGTTATTTGACAAACTGAAGATGAAATAGACATAATGACCCCATCTCTATAGAACATATTTAATCACATCAACTTTCAAAAAGGCATAATGCAGTAACTAATGAGGTGTGCAAGCTGTATTGGGGAACGTTGCTTTTAAAAGTAATGTGTACAATATTAAGTTAAATGTTTAAGTAACCAAAATCACATGATATTCCTATCGGAAGTAAATCTGCAACTGACCTAGCCAGCGTTAAAAGAAACAGGAAACATAAATGCGGTAAACATTCCACCCGCATGCTAAGTGCAAATAGCAATAGATGCGATTAAAGCCTACACTAAGTGCAAATAGCGATAGATTCTATTACACCATGTAAAAATAGGAGAAAAATTTTTTTTTATTTGCAATAATAGTAATTACATGCTATTTATACTACTTTGTGCAAATAGTGCCAGATCTCTGCACCTCGCGATGTGTAGTACATATAAAAACCATTATGCAATAAAACGTATTGAGTGTAAATTAATAATTTTTATGAAAATGTTTTTTAAATGGATGCCCATTCGGGACAATAAAGCCCTCCCTAGGTTATTTGTCTTATGGTTTGTAATTTGCGTGTATTTGTAATTTGCTTTTGAATTAAAAAAATAATAATAATAATTCTCATATCATTGTCATATTGCCCACCCGTCCCATATTCCACCATGAGAAAGGGATGGCAGCCTAATTAAATACATGTATGTGTCATTAATGTTAATCAAACAACAAAAGATATTAAATAAATGTATATATGTTAAATAAACACTATATTGAAAAACGAGTGTATTTCATTTATATCTCATCATATTATTTGGCTTACGGTTTGTGATTGATTGATTGTCAATTTGTTTTTTTTAACTATTTTTTCATGAAGTAACTGACGTCATGAATATCGATTATTTTATTAGCACCCCCTTAGCCCCGGTAGAGAAAAAATTCTGTCGCCGTGCCTGACTAAAACACAGCCTTAAAACTGTTATTTAACGGGTGTCTTTTGCAATGTTGTCTAACTCTACCACACGGTGGTGGGCTGAGTAAGTGAAAATAGCCTCTGCCAACAAGACGGGCTATTTGCACTTAGTGTAAATAATAGACACTCCGGAATCTCGGATTGGCTGAGAGGAGTGCGATATTCAAGTGATATCGGAACTTCAACTGTTTCACCGTTTGTATCACTCTGCTTGCCGTATTTCTCACAGCGAGTGTCATGGCAGATGCCCAAATCCACTATATATTTTTTATAAATAATACTGTTTTTGTGTTTTTTTTTAGGCGAGAATGTACTTGTTTAGACTTTAAATATGCGGTTTGCTAATAAGTCAAGTCAAGTCACCTTTATTTATATAGCGCTTTAAACAATACAGATTGTTTCAAGCAATGAACAGCATTAATTAGGAAAATAGTGTGTCAGTAATTTAAAATGACAATAGTAAACACTAATTTGTCAGTTAAAGACAGTTCATCATTGAATTCAGCGATGTCAACATCCAGATCAGTTTAAATAATATCTTTGCAATTTGGTCAACGATATCGCTGAAATGAAGTGTCCCCAACTAAGCAAACCAAAGAAGTATACCCTGACCAGAGATCATACTTAAATTCTAAACCATGAGTTTTTAAAAGGATTAGTTTCACTTTCAAATTAAAATTTCCTGTTATTTACTCAACCACATGTCACTTCAGTCGAAAAAAAATTAAGGTTTTTGATGAAAACATTCCAGGATTATTCTCCTTATAGTGGACTTCAACGGTTATAAACGGTTGAAGGTCAAAATTACAGTTCAGTGAAGCTTTAAAGGGCTCTACACGATACCAGATGAGGAATTAGGGTCTTATCTAACGAAACGATTGGTCATTTTTTTTTTTTTTTCCTAAAAAAGTAATATGCTTTAGTAAACAAAAATGCCTGCTATGCGCATTCCTACTCAGTAAAGTAATTATGTTGAAAAGGACCGCTTGGGAAGTAGGCGGAGGTAGGTCAAATGATTTAAAACATCCAGGATACTCACACCGAAGTAAAACGTGACCATTGTTAAACGATAACCAAGACATTGAATAGTGTCATTGGAACATACAACAACTTTGAACGGTCCTCCTGCTGCCACATTTGGTAAAACATTGAACGAGTCGGGATCCGCCTACGTCAAGCGTGTCAACGTAATTACCTATTGCGTAAAGTCATGGACGCGAATTACAGAGTGCCAGGTGCGCATTTTTGTTTATAAAGCATAAACTTTTTTATTTGAAATGACCGATCGTTTTCAGCTCGAGATAAGACAATTATCCTCGTCTGGTATGTGTTAGGAGGCCTGGAAGCTGCACGAAACGTGTAATTTTGACCTTCAACGTTGTTGGTTGGCGTTGAAGTCATTATAGGAGAATAATCCTGAAGTTTCATCAAAAACCTTAATTTTTTCGACTGAAGAAAGAAAAGACATACAGCTTGGATGACATGGGGGGTAGTAAATGATCCGGAAATTTGTATTTTAAGGGAACCTAATCCTTGCATATTAGGCTAGCGGCTCTTCGCGTTCAAGCAAAGCTCCGGCAAATGTAATTACCATGAATGTGTCTGGGGGAAATGGTAAGGAGATATTTTAATTATTTATTAAAAAGTATTTCTAAGTCAGTGTCGCAAATATGACGTGACGATCTGACTTGCCCATCTCCTCACGGAAGCAAGTTAAAGAGAATTGCATCTTTACGTTACATAATAAAATAGTTGTATTTCGATTGAATATTTCATATTATAGTTGTAAAAGTAGTTAATTAAAGCTTGATATAGATATATTTATCAGTCTGTGAGGAAGTATCGCTAAGTTTCGGAATTTTTGAATAAGCGATTCCAGTTCAAGACCAGAGGCAGAAAGATGGCAGGCTATTAGTTTTCGTTATTTACAAAAGACACAACGTTTGTGGATAGTTTGTGGAACCTTTAGTTCAAGATGTAGGTATTAATCTTATCGTTATGAGGAAAAGACGGCGTTAAGTGTTTCGTTATAAGAAAAAAAAATAAAGGCAAGTGATCGCACCGGCGCCTCCTGCATACAAAGGCGCGTTTAGCTTCCACTCTCCGACAAACGTTGGATTTGTAGTAAAACGTTTAAACTAAATTTTGATATGCTGAAGGTTTATATCTATACATTTTATTGTAGGCAGTCATCGTGATTGAGAAGGCAAAATTGACAAAACGGATCAATAGTTGTTGCCGCTGGCCGCTTGGTCGTACTTTAAAAAACCAAAAACTGAAATTACCAAACAAGAAAGGTTTCCAAACATAGTTCTCAATTAACTTAATAAAGAAACTAAAAGAAATATAACCACTTTGCCATAAAAAAACACAACTATTTTAATGGCTGCAACAGCAGATGTGTAATGGGGAAGAGAGAGCGCCGCAAAAAACGACAAAGGCTCCAGTCGGAATCTGGTCTGAGAAATTCTGATTAAGATGTCGAAATTGATATATTTTCTTTTCAATTTCTAGAAAGGTGTAAAAGAAAAAAAACAATATCGGGAAGAAGGGGGGCCCAACATCTCTGTTCTGCACACTCCATTCAAATCTTCATCGGCGCCGCCTGATGGACATTATTGGTCAGTTATACATTTAATTATGTGTAAAACACTCACCATTAACCAGCAGCAGTGACACACATACACATATTAGAAACCTCATTGTGACAAACTGATCTGTAAAAACATTATTAAGATTATACACAAATGCAAGCAAAAGGTGTAACAAATCATAACTCGTTTTACTATTGCTACATTACCTGGCAGTGATGAATCTGTATGAATAATAATTGTTTCCTAAAATATTTGTTGGTTGTGCACATTTATGGAAAATACAACTTCACTGCAACTATGCAAAACTACTTTATTATAACGAAAATATAAAAATATAACATTCATGGCCATTTATTAATGAAATGATTTCAATCCATTAAAAGCAGACTAAAATAGCAATTATAGCTCAAAATGTGATGAAATAAAGAGAAATAACTTTACCTGAGGTCAAATGCTGTTGCAGACCAAACTCTCTCTTCAGCAGCTGAATACAGTAATGATGAACTGCACAGTCTCACACACTTGTCAGTGCCTTTATTAATAACGGTGGGTGGATCATTACTGGAAACAGGAGTAATCTCTAAACAATATCTTGAAGCATTTCATTTATTTTTATATTGAGAGAGATTGTATTGATGCTTGCCATTTAATGATTTGACTTCATTGTGCAGCTCTGTTGTGTACTGCCTGCTCTGATATTACAGTGAAAACAATAGTTAATGTGTGTTGACCTAAAATCAGATCATGTTCCTATTATCAGGAAGGATCAGTAAGATTCCCAGCAACAATATATGTAAGCAATAAGGTTCGAGAGGCTGTGCTATATTGTGAATAAGTCACGGCTGAAGGGCGTTGTTAGGGCTGTTTATAAAATTAAAATATTAATATATCAGTTGATAACCATTTATAAGAATATAAATAGCAGAATCCACCGCCAGGCCAAAAAGCGGAATCCAGCGGCCTGGTTGAAGGTTTAATGCGCATTTGGTCTTTTACTTGCGCTTCTGAATTTATCAGGATTTAGTTTAATTTTTAGTCTTAGCTCCGTGTTCAGTCTGACTCCAATTTCACGTGATCAGTTTTTAATTATAAATATTGCTTAGAAATATTGCCTAAATTTAATTTTCACAAATATTAATTTAGATATTTGAATATTTCGGACTCACTATACTTTCAATTATCCATTCACTGGGGACTTAATGTTTCTTTTAAGTCTCACGTTGGTCTTACGTGGGTCTTACAATCACAAATTCGCCAGTCTGATGTTAGTCAGAGGATGTAGGTAGACTAATACCTGTTTTGCCTGCCGCCTACTGCTTGCTTATGACAAAAAGTGTAATTCACTTAGTCCTTTCCCATAACTATTTCAAGAAAAGTTCAGAATAAATCAAATATAACAATGTATTATTTGTCAGGTAAACTTGTATCATGCCAATTACATAATCAATTCAAAGATATCAAATCAATACAAGACATCATTTTCTCAAAGATGAATCTAAGAGTAAGATGCATACCTGACTTTTAGTAAAATACATAGTACAGAGTGTGTGGACACATTCCATACTATGGGCTTTCTGGCTACAGAATCGCAATGACTGATTTGCAACTTCCCTTAAATGCTACCAGAACAAAGACAAATAAATCTTTAAATCAGTTGTATAAACATAAAATACCTTTTGTTTGTTAGGTTCTGTGATCCAGGGTCACACCTGGCTGGAAACATTCTCACAGACCCCTAAAGGGGGACACACACCCTCCTCAGCACAACACAATTCTACAAAAGTTTTAAATCTTTCTCACAAAAATGACGACTTTGAAATTGAAACCAATTTACCAAATCGCACAAAGACCTTTAAAATGACACCAAACATGAAGGAGAAAAACAACAGGTTCACAAGATACACGATATGTGGTATATGCATATTCTTAATGAACTTTGAGTGAAACCTTTTGGGGGAAAAGAAGGAGAGACAGAGAGGGCACATTGCAAAACAGTTTTATTGTTTTATTGCATGGCGTCTGTTTTGTGTGAGTTCCTGAGTATTGGCTTCATGAAGAGTTAATTTCATAAGGAAATAAATTAAATCCTTCCATATAATCATGAAAAAATTGGGGCCCATGAGACGGGTGCGACACTGGAATTTTCAATAAAGTTGTGAACAGAGTGAAAAAAAACATAGTTTGAGAAAGATGCACATTACCTGCAAAACACTTAAGACTGAAGGCCCAAAGGAATTAAGCGAAATACGGAAGCCACTAGTCTTCAGTTCCACATTTTCACGAAACGCACCCTCCGGAAGTATCCAGGGAGGAAAAAGATATCAAGTTCAGAGACACAGAGGGGGAAGAACTGATAATAATTATTCACATGTGAATACAAGCATTTTCAGCCCTGATCAACAAGGCATCATATCTATAAATTATATAACAGTTCATAAAACTCAACATCAGAGTATCAGTGGCTATTATTATATCGACAGTGTGTGTGGGTGTGGTGTGTGTGGTGTGTGGCGGGTGTGGGGCTGGGTGTGGTGTTGGTGCTGTGTGTGTGTGTTTGTGACAAATATGAAGCATAAATGTGTATAATGACAAGTGTATGGACACAGGTTTACAAGGAGAAGGTGACTTGTCCAGGACATACCCCATGTCGCAACTTTTCAAAACGCCCTTCTAAATCAAACAGAAGGGAGCCAGGGTATGCAAATCGAAATGCAGAAAGTTTCCTGTGAGGGTAGGTTTAGGGGTAGGGTTGGTGTAGGGCAATAGCACATACAGTTTGTACAGTTTAAAAACCATTACGCCTATGGAGAGTCCCCATATACCACAAAAACAACCTGTGTGTGTGTGTGTGTGTGTGTGTGGGGTGTGTGTGTGTGTGTGTGTGTGTGTGTGTAAAATAATTGGTGTATCATATTACAATGACCTTGCTCAACAACATATGGCACCTGAATATAATACTACACCATAATATAGTCTTTATCGGTAGTTTGGCCGCTTAGGGGCCACTAGTAGAATAATCACTACGTGTTTTAAACAATTACTTATTAAATTATGTAACATGAAACAAACATACTTGAAAACGTTATCTCACAAACGGATTCCATTCAGTAAGTCACAGAAAATATTTCAAGTGATTTTTGATGCAGCCTGATGCTACTTTCAGGAAAGAACTTCTCTCTTAAAGTCAGTGCTTCTAAAGATGCATTTCCAAGTACTTTAGTAAGATGCGGAAATATTCAGAGATTGTCAAAGGACTGCTTGGACATGATCTTATCAAAATAGTCTGACACTAAATGACTTACCCAGCCTTTCAATATCAGTTTCTCTTCACCTTCTTAAATTAAACTAAAACTAGAAAAAACGAGGATATTATATGAGGAATGACCGAACCTCACACATCTTACCTTATAAGAAGGACGTATTCAAACAGTGCAGCAACATTCTGCAAATCCATTAGAAATGAAAATAGAATGATATTTCTCATTCCATTACAGTACCAACTTTAAGGAAAATATGCCAAACAATTCCATTAAATTGCCAATATGTCTCTTTCTTGCATTACTAAAAACAATAATTGATAACAAAAAGGAAGACTATGAAGCTAGCTTGTTTACTCATCCAAATTCTTGCTGCATTATCTCCACATCATATGCTTAGATATACTGGATAATATTCCAGCTGTTTCTTTATAATTTTTTTAATTCTCTAATTAAATATTAAATCTAAATATGTTTTCTTGGAAATACTATTTTAATTGAAAATGAATGTAATTGTCTTTTTCCCCCTGTCTAAAACTAACCTCAGCTTTGCATCACTTTTTCATTCTGTTTGATCCACGTACACAAATGTGTTTGATATCATCAATTAAAAAGATGGTTTAAATATTTGTTATTAAAGCACAACATCTAAAGTAAAATAAGATTAATGTAGTATATAGCAATTCACATAAATTATTAATTTGCTGAATCATTTATTTTTGGTGCTTGTAAATAAACAAAGGCCACACAAAATTATATTAAATATTTAGAAACCCACAACCAGTGTGGCCACATTCATTAACATGGTACAGGACAATATGCATGTAAAACGCTACACGTTTCTTGTGGAAAAATACTAAAAGAGGGTCAGGACACTCATCAGAGGAACAAGTAACAGCATCAGAGAACCACACAGACAAGAAGCCTCAGACACCTTCACTTGCTCTGGGACCCATTCATCTGTGAACAGGGAATATAATGCAATGAAATGTAACATATTCACAGCAGAAATCAACAGAAACCTTCATTTACAAATGATTAAAATAAGGAATATTCACCTGTGTTCCCTTCAGACAACATCAGAGGACCCATGGATATGGAAGCACTGTCATGGAAGTCCAGAGACCTGCGCTCTCTCCAGTGGTGTTCAGAGTTACAGTCCTAAAAGAGATGTGTAATAAATGTCACTGAAATATAATCACAGTTCACAAAACAATAGTCCACAAAGTGTCCAGCAGAGGGCAACCACAACAAGTATTTTACCAACCTTACATACTGACATTGAAGCATTTGTTTCAAGTTCTAACAATAAACCACCCTATGCAAATGTTTTGTTTGAAAGCAACCAAAGTTTTAATAATAAGCAAACACATCATAAATCCATCTTGTAACCATGCATTTGCTTTATCCTTCACTTTGCCAAGCTTAAAATAATTTATATTGTAGAGCTGTCAATGTGTGTTTTGCAGAAAATTATATGCACTGGGAAAAAAAATTTGAAGGATACATTTCTCTCCAAAATTGCCTGTAAGTTGTAAAAGTAAAGGCTACACACAATTCTTGGTGGCTTTAATTAGAAAGCTTACGCTGTATAAAGTAAATTATACACTTTGTAAAAGTTTAAGTAGCCTAATGCTTCTAAAAAAAACTATAATTTCAATGCTACTATCTTAAATATTGCATAACATTACTACAACTCAATGGGTTCAATAAAAATATCTGAACATAACCCAATTACATTGACTTTTTTTACACAAGAAATGTATTTAATGTCTGAATTTTAAATGTATTAATTCATTAAAAGATCAAACAAAATCTGTTCTGCAAAAGAACAGATGAAACGTAAGATAAAGTAACATTGCCAATACACATACAGTACGGGAAAGTTATTTAGCATTGTATAGGTTGTACAGCGAGTATAAACTCAATTTATCTTAAAAAACGATGAGTCCTCAGTCTTTAAATAAAAACCGGTCTCGAGCTCTTCCCACCAAAACAATGCAGAAACGGTGTGAATTAATAGTTCCTTATGAGCCATTTCAGCACATTTAACAAAGTTAAGCAATAAGCATAATTATCTCAACCAAAGTTCACACAGTTCTAGCACTCATATTGACATGAAATGTCTGCAGTCTGCCTATACTATAATAATATGTTTAAGAAATATACTTACAAGCGTTTTCGCTAGTTCGCAGTTCGCTAAAAACTGCAATCTGGGACCAATGCATTAGTTATAAGCTTAGCATGCAAATTCAACGGTGAGCTATATTAATAGTTTAACTCGGCTACATGATAACTTGGTTATTCATATGCATAATAAAAATAAGCCAACTACGTTAACAAACGTGCACATGGACATTATAATTAACTCGATAATAAGAATCCAGTGTAACCTGCAACAAGACACTACAAACGTTCCTAAATGGCTTAACAGTTGAATATTGCCCCACTGTAGTTTAATCGATATTCCTTAAGTTAAAGGTGACCTATTATGCAAAAATCACTTTTATAAGGTGTTTGAACAGTTGTGTAGCTGCAGTGTGTGAAAACAACCAGCCTATAAGGGTAAAAATCCACACACTCATTTTTTTTATAATCCCAATAAATCATAAACAGTCTCTCCAAACAGCGGTTCCAGATTTCTCCCTATAATGACGTTATACTAGGGAAAGTCCTGCCCATTTGTGATGCTCTCTGCCCTATTAGCATAGACCCCACCCTGAGAGAGAAGCAGCAGTCCGCCATTGCTGTTTTCATGCTGTAGCTGCTGGAGATACACTGTCAGCACCAAAGAGGTGTTGTGTTTCGGGATGCACCAACGAACACAGGAGTCTCCATAGATCGCTGAGCACACGGTGGTTAAAGGAAATGTCCCGGAAAAAAACTGAAAAGTCCTATATGTTTGTGCTAACATCTTACACCGGACTGCCTCACAAACGAGGTTCAGTTCAGCACTGGAGTTGTGCAAATATTGTCTCTGAAAGAGAGATCGATACCAACGCTTCGTGCGCGAACGTCAGCTCCAGACAAAGTAAGCATCAAGCGTCATATTTTGTTTTCCAAAAGAGCTTCTTGGCTCTCTGTAAAGCTACCATTGTCTGTTTTCACTGATGCTGCCTTCACGTGCTACCAGAATGATTGTAAATAGGAAGGTGGTAGTTAAAAATTGCATATGAAAGCAATGTGAAGTCGCCTTGATTTGTCGAGCTATACCTGTGATAGCACGCGGAGGCACCATAAGACCAGCTATGTCGTTATTTTTATCACGCCGTGCTCCCCGTCTGTATAATTCATAAACACGCATTTACTGCACAGTACAATCAGATTGCATAATATTGTCCTGTTTTGCTGGAGCATGAGCTCTTGAAGCTCCGCCCTCTTCTGAAAAGAGAGGCGGGAGCACCAGCTCATTTGTATTTAAAGGGACAAACACAAAAACGGCACATTTTTGCTCATACCCTAAAAGTGGCAATTTCAACAAGCTATAAATATTATCTGTGGGGTAATAAAACTAAAGGGGGACAAAAATACATAGTGTAGTTTTAACATCATTTATACATATTTAAATTGATCTACATTTAATTACAACTACATTTAAGATCAATTATTAAAAAATGTAATTACCACGAAATGTTTGTAAACTCACCATTGAGCAGCGATTGCTTGACAGAAGGCACAGGTGAACAGCGCAGTGCAGGTAAAGCTTAGAGGAGTTTGCAGTGAAGATAAACATCCTGAAGGAGAAACGGCTGGATGTCGAGACGCCGTTCTGCAGCAGCTCCACTGTGTCGTCATTTGGATTGGGACACCTGAGAATAGCAATAATAACAAATTCTCTCATTTGAAAGACATTCGATACAAAAATTATCTGTAAATCATCACATATTTGCATTGCATGTTCAAAAAAAAAAAAAGGAAGCTTGTGCTTTAGTTCTGAAATAGTGAAAGACAAAGTACTTAGAGCAATCCTAAAGGTGATTATGTTTAGAAACTGTAATAGAAACAGCTTTACTCTGTAACGATGAGATCCCAGCGGAGACTGTAATCAGGATCATTCACAGGTGTAGCCCAACACGTCTCCATCACCAGGGCAAACTGACGACTGTCAACCCCCTCGACACGAACTTCCACATTCATCTTCTGGTCGAGCTCTGCATCCACTTTACCAGTGAAGGGCCGAGTAAACTCATCATCCTCATATGGAATCATCCGAACCTGATATCTGCCTTCACCAGCGGGAAGAGTCCTGTGCACAATGCTGTTGAAATGTTCAATATGCATAATTTTCATACTGTTAATTTTTATACTGCTTAGTTATTGTTGTTTAAAAGATTCCCACCTCTCCAGTGGGTTGATTTCCACATTCATGGAAAGTGTTTGTGTTTGAGGATAAACACAGCTGAAAGGAAGCTTAAGGATTTTCTCTCTGCTGATGAGACCTTCTGACCTCGGTGTCCCCAGAATAAAGTTATTATAGATGAAGTGGGTGCCGTTGGCCTGTGGACCACAGAAATAGTACTTAAACATGTCAACCTGTTTATTTTACTCATCAACCACTATCTAAAGTGTTTGTTGATTAGAGCTTTGCCAAAATCACTTATCATGATTGATTGACATCAAAAAAAATAATTTTAAGTTGTCAAAAAAACTACTACCTTCTGTATTTCTTTACATGTAAAACTTTAGAGCAAGAGCAGCATTAGTAAATCAACATTAATTCACAGGTATGATAAAAAGGATGTTCTTTCAGAGTTTTTTTTTATCAAACATTCAGAGAGATAATATAGTACATTTGAGTGGCCTATACATAATATATCCTACCAGAAGATTTGTGCCACAGATGTGTTCATCGTTATCAAAATGGAATTCCACTCTGCCATTCCGGACCGTTCCTTTGCAGCTGGGATCATTGAGGTGTAAGACGTCAGCTGGAAAACCAGCCTCAAAGAGCTGACAGCGAGACACAGACATGGAGCCAGAGCTGCTTTCACAGGTTTCTGAGAAATCTGAGAAAGAAAACATCCAAAACATTGGAATAAACAAAAAATTTAATAATTACTTACAAAACTATATTTAACCATTTTTGTAGTTGAATGAGTTTCACCAAAAGAATCTGGTCTGGTCTGGTTCTCGTTACACAAACAGCCATAGACGCCGTTTTCCTCTCCACACCATTCATCCTCTGTGCAGCTGAGTTCAGCACAGGGCTCTGAAGGGGAAAAAAAAAAAACCACAAAAATGAATCAAATAATTAACGGCCATAAAATAAAATGACACTGTTACAAATATGGCCATTGACTGCTATTGTAGTTGGTTTATTCATTAAAAATTTCAAGATTAAAGAATAATGTTAACTCAAGTGTATAAAAAGACTAGTGGCGAAAAACTAACTGTATCAAAATATGAACTAAAGTCAACAATGTTATATACTACATTTCAAAAGTTTGGGTCAGTAAAGTGAAAGAAATTAATACGTTTATTCATATAGGATGCATTAAATTGATCAAAAGTGGAAAAGAAGACATTTATAATGTTACCAAATATTTCTATTTCAAATAAATGCTAGAATCCTGAAAAAATTAACAATAGTAATCAGAAATGTTTCTTGAGCAGCAAATCAGCCTATTAGAATTATTTCTGAAGGATCATGTGACACTGAAGACTGGAGTAATGATGCTGAAAATATAGCTTTGATCACAGAAATAAACTACATTTTACTATATAATTCAAAAGAATGAATGTTAAAAAAAAAAATTAATATTTATAGTGTAATATTTCACACATTATTTTTTGGACTATTTTTCCTCAAATAAATGCTGGTCTGGTGAGCATGAGAAAAAAATTACTTTTCTCGAACATTTTTACAGTAGTATACACCAAGGCTCTCTTAGCATATTAGTGAAAGAGTACAGTACTTTACCAGTGGTTGATGTCTCATTAAGGCCTCTGACATCTGATATGAGAAAGATTTCTGTTAATGTCACTCATTTCCAAAAAATAATCCCACAAGAGTGAACAAAATGTATGTGGTTAGATCCATCTACCTGCACAGTAAGCTCCACAACTCATTGGCTTGACAAACTCGTAAACATAGTAGTTTCCAGGACAGGCTTTGACTCTTATAGGGTGGGATGTGTAATCACAGCAGCCAAACCATGAGGAGACACAGACCTGACGGGTGACCACTCCATCTTCCAGCTGTGGATGAGATCCGTTGAGCCACAATGGCTCAAAAGTACCACACATGCCTTGATTGACACATGATTCTGGCATCTGAGTATTTTGACCATTGTAGAACAGCCTGTACCAGCCATTCCACTCCACATTATAATCACACATGCCATAGTAGTAATAGTTACTATAATAAGGATTGTCTGTGGCTCTCCAGGGCTCATCCAGACTGGTGTAGTTATAGCAGGGATCGATGCTTAGAGTGGAGAAAGGTACTATTATAAAAAAAAAAAATTTAAAAGAGAAAAAGACTGTTATATAGTGCCAAATAAATGATTCCAAGATAATATTATGAAAACCTCAATATAAAAGCATGTAAAATACAAAGAATGAATGAATGTACCTGCACAATATACAGGAGCTGGGATTGAAAGAGTTGGTCTGGTAAATTTGTAGACATAATAATTTCCAGGACAAGCTTTAACTTGGATTGGTTCAGATCTGTAGTGACTGCACTGATAATGGCGAGAGCCGTAAATTTCACGTGTAACAACTCCATCTTCTAGCTCAGGATGAGAGTCACCAAGATACAGAGAACTGAAACCTCCACATGACATGTAGGACATACACCACTCAGGCATCTGAGCACTTGATCCATCAATGAAGAGCCGATACCAGCCATCCCATTCTACACGAGTGTCATCATGATCAGAGATGTATCCATACATGGACCAGTAATTAAGTGTGCTTCTCCAGTAGTTGTCAAGTATGTTGTAGTTATTGCACGGGTCATAATCTGTGTTAGTGAGAGACCAAAACAGATCAGTTATATTTCAATGAATCCTTCAATGATTCTAAACTAATCAAACACATTAACAAACAAACATGAGATTTCACTTTCATTGCCAAAAAAAGATAGACAGACAGAAAAATAGATAGATAGATAGATAGATAGATAGATAGATAGATAGATAGATAGATAGATAGATAGATAGATAGATAGATAGATAGATAGATAGATAGATAGATAGATAGATAGATAGATAGATCGCATAGATTAGAAGATAGATCTCTCAAGTAACTGTGGATCCAGTAATTATATCTGGACTTACAGTGGAAATCGACTGTGAAATGGTGCCGACATCTGAAAAGGAGAACATTCGAGACATTAATTAAATTTATGTAATTTTAAAAGTTTTGAAAGACTTTGTTTAAAAGACGGAGTGATAGAGAGAAAGAGGAAGAGAAAGAGAGAAAAAGCACATTACCTGTGCAGTATCCTGAACACCAGATTTGTGGATTCACAAGTTCATAGACATAGTAATTTCCTGGACACGCTTTCACTCTGATGGGGTTTGTCTTGTAATCACAGCAGTTACCCCAATAATAATAATTACCACAGACCTCTCTGATCACCACTCCATCCTCTATCTGAGGGTGAGGACCATTGAGCCACAGATTGATGTATGTGTTACAGCTGTATGTACTAACACAGGTTTCTGGCATCTGGATGTTCATTCCATAGTAGAAAAGCCGGTACCAGCCATTCCAGGAGAATCGTTCATCACAAACGTAATCTCCACTTTCATTGTTGGCTCTCCAGGGACGATCCAGAGACTCATAGTTGTAGCAGGGATCACTGCTGATGCTGCTGAAAGCAACTGTCATGGACAAAAGAAAAATGTTAAGTTATGCAAACACTTTTTGTGTAAGAGATAAATAAAATGTATAAATGTCATTGCAGATGAATTGTGTATTTTTTTTTCAAATACGTTCTCCGATCTCAGTTTAACTTTAAGTTAGCCATTCCAAGGGTGAGTTTTCCAAAAGAGTCTGAACTTTTATTTTATTTCCCACAGTTTGTTCGAGGAGTGCAACACAACAAGTTCTGGTTTAAGTAAAGTTATATTTGGAGCAAGACTATATGTAATAGTCTGTTTAACAGGGATCTGACTATTTGTTTCTGGGATAAATTATTATCACGGGTAACATCTAGTTCACCAATTTGTTAGCGAAAGAAATGACAACATTTCCCCTTCAAAAAATTTTGTTTTGTACATTTTTTAGTAATTGTAAATTAACATATTAGGACAGCCAAGGAGAACGAATATGACCTACAGAAATGTATTTCATAAAAAGAGCCTATAAATGCACCTGCACAGTATGTAGGCATGGAGGCTGATATGTTGGGTTTGACAAATTCATAGACGTAATAATCTCCTGGACAGGCTTTGACTTGGATGGATGTGGATGTGTAGTTGTCACACTGGTGAGACCATATAAAATCCCCCAAAACTTCACGGGTCACCACTCCATCCTCAAGTGTTGGATGAGAACCGTTGAGATACAGTCCAGTGTAACCACCACATCCCGCATAACTCACACACCACTCAGACATCTGAGCACTTTCTCCGTTCAAATACAGCCGATACCAGCCACTCCATTCAACACGGGTGTCATCGTATTCAGTGTCCTGATATTTCCGTATGTCTCTCCAGTATTCATCAAGAGTGGTATAATCATAGCAGGGATCAGAGCTGGAAGTTGTAGATTCTGAATGAAGTTGTAGGTTGAAAAGAGACAAAAGACAATCACAACCAAACATATTGTCATGCTCTAGCTCTTGTTCAGCATCAACTACATCAGATGCTGCTTAAGTAAATAACTATATGGAAGAAAGGATGGATGATAAACTGAGGATGGATCTGAGAGACTGACTACATCTACACATCTCCCTGCATTCCTTAATGTTATGGAATGATGGATCAAACGTGTTCCCATTCATCTGAGAAGCATTCTATTTCTGGGGAAAAGGCGTTTCAGGTTCATCATAAGAGTCACAACATGATTCGTGTTGTATCACACACACGATTGTTGTACCTGATGTTTGTCCATTGACTATTTCACCTGTTGATGCAAAATTGAAGCATGAGTTAATATAGCATCTAGTCAGCTGACATTGAAAAGAGACAGAAATCTGACAACTTTCATAAATGTACTCACCATTAACCAGCAGAAGCAGTGAAACACAAAGTGAGAACCACATTATGACAAAATGACCTATAAAACAAAACAACTAGACTCTGAATGATCAATTGTGGTTTTCTGCAATTAAAAACTTTTTGTATAATCTGTACTAAACTTGAAACTACTGTTAGACATTAAACGACTGATGTATCACGCAATCAATTACTACCTTGAGGTGCCTCTTCTATCACCAACTGTGTCCATAATAAGTTTATCTTACATAATAAAATGATTTCAGTCCAAGTCCGTTTTTGAATTTATGAAAAACTTCACTGCATCTATTCCATAAATCATACAACCAGAACACAATGTGATGAAATGAAGAGAAATAACTTTACCTGAGATCAAATGCTGCTGCAGAGCAAACTCAGGGAGATTCTCTCTTCAGCAGCTGAATACAGTGATGATCTGCAGCTCTCACGATCTTACAGTGCCTTTATTAATACATGTGGGTGGATCATTACTGGAACCAAGAGTAATCTCTAAACAATAACTTAAACCAGTTTGTAATTTCTTTTAAAATTATGTAAGAGTGTAACTATGGTTTGCTTGCCATTCAATCAGTTTACTACATTGTGCAGTTCTGTTGTGTACTGGTTGCTCTGACATTATAATGAAAACAATATGTATATGTTGACCTAAAAACGGATCACATTCCTGTGAGATTCTTAGCAACAAATGTACATATAGAAAATTCAATAACATAATTGATAACTGATCAATTATACTTAATGTTATGTTTACAGCAAATCTGTCTTGCATATAAAAATGTATTATATCTTGTTCCAATGGCACAAAAATATTGCAATGCATTAGAACAAAACAGATATATTAAATATGCAGAGTATGTGGATGGAGGCTAGTGAGCAACCATTTCTATGAAGACCAGAGTTGTCATTGTTGAATCAGCTGGTAGTCAAAGAAACAAAGACAATTCAACACAATATTAAGTAATACACATACCTCTCCATTTTCCCATTTTAAAACCAAACATGAGGAGTTCAGACACACAACTAGCAGGACAAACTTTGTCTGTGGAAGAAAAGTAGTGCTAATTAAAAAAAATTAATCATGTAATGTAATTTACATGTTTGCAATATTTTAATTACCTCTTCTTTATGCCAGTCAAAAAAGGTTGTCCTTGGTTGTAACAACAGGAGTTAAAGTTTAAAGAGTAAAAAATACATTAAATGCATTAACAATAAGTTAAGTGCACCAATAAATGTTGCAATCAATAAAAATAAAGTGTGAGCACAAATAACATGTGACATAAATTTATGTAAAATTAATCATAACAGTTGGGTCAGTAGGTCATCCAGGTATTTGTATGCATAAAAAAATAAAACATAATTTTTCAAATATTAATGTTGCAGAAAAAGAATAGTATTGTTTTCCAAACATAGACGGGGTCTTTAAAAGCAACAATGCAGTAACACAGACATAAATAAAATCACCACTTACCACTGCAAATGATATGAAAGCATCTGAAGATGCCTCTTGAATAATAATGCTTTTGTTGGATCATCTTTCCTCTTGCTCAGTGTGGGGTGTAACATGTTACAGTAATCAGATGCGCTTTTCTTTCTTGGTTTATAATGTGTTTTGCACATGTCCAAACACAGGAAATGCTGGGTGATATTAGATACAAACTGTTTTGGAGAATAATTAACAGTAAGAATGAACATCACCAGCAGTTACTAAAAAGAATAGCATGAAATGAGCATGCATGCATGAGTTTATTTCAGTTATGCGAAATTACATGTAAACAAGACTGTTCCAAGTAAAGCATGTAAATGTTTTTCTGAATGAATTTTGGATTTGAAAATGATGGATTTGAAAATGCATTTAAACATATTTTGCTTGTGATAACTGGCCAAATATTGTCATCTGACGTTGCTGCTTTTGCCATTTTTGAAATGTCAAAGCAAAAACAGTCATATTACCATTTCTGAGTCTCAGCTTAAAAACCCCAAATTGCAATGAATGAGCTAAATCTGTCATTTGCAACCACGCAATGTTAGGCTTCATATGAAACATAAAGAAAACACAAACTCTGCCTTGCAACATCCAAAGGTATTTCTACATTCCTAGTAAAGTATACACATTTCAGTTCTATCCAATAACTATGCTGTCAGTATCTAAAATACAACAAATTTATAGATTTTACTTTATGTATTTAAAAGCACCATTCAAATAATGGTGCAGGAAACAATATCCACATTTACACCAGGTGGTTTTTCACTAAGAATGTTAAACCTTCAAGAGAAACATATACTTCCACTGGGGACAGAGAAAATATTATTGTGTGTTTACTGTATGTCTATACTTAAATCACAAAGTATCTCATGAGCAGTCTAATAAAGGAAACGCTGTATTCAATGCTGGCCGCGCCTTTAAAGAAACAGCTTAACGTTAATTCACGGAATGCTTAAGGCACTCAACATTTAAAGAGTAATCGTTGAGCAAACATTTACTTTACACACCCGGAAAAAAAAAGACTTTGCTTGCATCCTGGTCACGAACAAACGATTTCTACTATGGCTACTACTTAAACCTTGTCTCATGAATATTCATAAGGTGATGTTCGCTCAGTCGGCCAATCTGATTGGCTGACGATTGAAACGTGTGCCAAGGGAGCTGGCGAATTTCACGTCAACGTCCGTACAGCGTAATTAATATTCATGAGCTGAACCTTTGCCGTGGTAGGATTGGCAATTCGGCGTCGTTTTCACCTGCGCCACACACAGGTGCGCGGTGGACAGATCGGAGTGAGATGGGTAATTCAGACTCCAAACTGCACTTCAGAAAAGCGGTGATACAACTTACTACCAAAACACAGGTCAGGTTTATTTTATGTGACTTTTGTAAGCATTTGTGTAGGGTTAAAAATGTTCCAAAGCGCTGTTAAAGTGTAACAGATGGAAAACATTTTTCTTATAATATCTAATAATATTCAACTTTATACACTCGTTTGGACATTTCAACTTTCTTTTAATGTTAAATTAAGTTTTTACTCATCATTTAATGTCAAAGCATTCAGATATAGCCTATGCACTAGAGAGAATCAAACACTTAAAACATGACAGCTGTGTGCAGTCATCAGTCATGCTGTTTGTTTTAATTCCATTCAGTCTGCTTTTCTCCTTTCTTATTGAGTTTTACGGCTGATGCTCGTGCATTTAAGTTGAAGCTGACCTGCTTTAATTGTTCTCAGTAAAAACATTGTGTTTATGAGGAATTTACATTAATTAATCGCATTAATTAATTATGTCAACACCCTTTCCTGTATCAAAGAATGTTAAAAAATTAATAAAGGAAAAATAATATATTTTGTATTTTGTTAGAAAATTAAAAAAAAAATAAAAAATGTTTTGACAAATAATGAAAGAAATTGAAAGAAGATACAGGGGAAGATGTCTATAGACCGAAGATGCCACTATCTTATCTCAATGCATTTGTTATGAAAGGTTATGCTTTCTTAATCTTGACTTTTTAAAATGGACCCTTGTGTGATTTTGTAGCCCGTAGAGGCCTCTGAGGATGTGTTCTGGGACCAGTTCTGGACTGAAGTCAACTTGACAGCACAGGATATTTTTGCTCTGGTTCCTGCTGCTGAGATCCGTGCTGTGAGAGAGGAGTCTCCGTCCAATCTGGCAACCCTCTGTTACAAGGTACAGCCTGTGTCACATAATGGAGGTTAATGATGAGAACAAATATGGTCATGTGATCTCAGCATGGGAGGGGACCTATGATATGCTATAAAATAAATGCTTTGTAGCCTAATAATATGACTCTTGTGTAAACATGCATGCATTTAAGTCTGTTTTGACTTGGAAGTGAGTGCTTAAAAAAATATCAGGAAAATGCAGGTTTTTAGTACAGAACCAAGTTTGGGAAATGTGTCAGAAATACCCACAATTTTTAGATTAAAAAATAGTTTTTGGGTCCTTTATACACCGTATCCAACGGGCTTTAGCAGCTTCTCATGATATTTATTTCATCTGTGAATTAGATTTGTCTCTAAAATATTTTTTGTGCGATATATATTTAGGCTCTTTCACATATGTTACATTTACATTTGGGACTGAATTGTCTTGATAAGCGTGAATATGCACACATATTGATGAACCACTGCAGCATGAAAAGTTGAAAGAAATATACAGGTACATCTCAAAAAATTTGAATATCATGAAAAAGGTCAATATTTTTTTTCACTCATTTCAGAAAGTGAAACCTATGTATTATATAGATTCATTACACAGAGTGAAATGTTTCAAGCCTTTATTTCTTGAAATTTGATGATTATGTCTTACAGATAATGAAAACCCAATGCGGTGTCTTCAGAAAATAGCTCTTGAAAACTTAACTAATTGGGAAAGTCAGTTGTCACATACCCCTAATCGCTATTTACCTTCACAAAAAAACCCCCCCCCACCTGCAAAGGTTCCTGAGCCTTTACACTGGTCTCTCCGGCTGGGGCAGTAGGTACACAATCATGGGAAGACGGCTGACTTGACGAACATGACACCCCCACAGAGGGTAAGCCCAACAATGTAATTGTTACAAAGCGGTTGTTCAAGAGTGGCTGAACTCCAAGCATATTCCTAAACGTATGAAGAAAAAGGGTGTAGGAAAAGTGCACCAGCAGAATTTGGGGAGCTTACAATGAGTGGACTGATGCTGCGCACGCATCAAGAGCGCCACTATGTGCACAGACCGTCCCTAACATGGGCTATCAAATGTCGCATTCGGATTCCTCGTGTCAACCAACTCCTGAACCGAGACAAAGTCAGAAGCGTCTTTAACCTGGCTGTGGAGAAAAAGAACTGACTGTTCCCTCAGTGGTCCAAAGATCTCTCTTTTCAATAAAGTAAATTTGCATTTCATTTGGAAATCAGGCCTAAGTCTGGAGGAAGAGTGGAGATGCACAGAAACCATGTTGCTTGAAGTCCATTGTGAAGTTTCCACAGTCAGTGATGATATTTGGGCTGCCATGTCATCTGCTGGTGTTTGTCCACTGTGTTTTCTGAAGTCCACATTCAACGTAGCCATCTACCAGGAAATTTTAAGGCACTTCATGCTTCCTTCTGCTGACAATCTTTATGGAGATGCTGATTTCATTATACAGCAGGACTTGGCACCTGCCCACACAGCCAAAAGCACCAAAAGCTGGTTCAACGACCATGGTGTTACTGTGCTTGATTGGCCAACAAACTCGCCTGACCTGAACCCCATAAAGAATCTATGGAGTACTGTCAAGAGGAAAATGAGAAACAAGAGACCAAAAAATGCAGATGATCTGAAGGTCACTGTCAAAGAAACCTGTGCTTCCATTACACCTGAGCAGTGCCACACACTGATCACCTCCATGCCACGCCGAATTGATGCAGTAATTCATGCAAAAGGAAGCCCAACCAAGTATTGAGTGCATAGAAATGACATATTTTTCCATAAGCCTGAGAAAGTCTCCCCCCCCCCCCCCTTTTGTTTAAATAATCTTTTTTTACTGATCTTATGTAATAGTCTAATTTTCTGAGACACTGGATTTTGGGTTTTCATTATCTGTAAGCCATACTCATCAAAATTTCAAGAAATAAAGGCTTGAAATGTTTCACTCTGTGTAATGAATCTATATATTATATGGGTTTCACTTTCTGAAATGAGTGACAAAAAATATTGACCTTTTTCATGATATTCTAATTTTTTTGGATGT
The DNA here is from genome assembly GCA_018155175.1 of Sinocyclocheilus anophthalmus. Classification (NCBI taxonomy): domain Eukaryota; kingdom Metazoa; phylum Chordata; class Actinopteri; order Cypriniformes; family Cyprinidae; genus Sinocyclocheilus; species Sinocyclocheilus anophthalmus. Next base: position 60,480 of record JADLZN010005032.1, on the reverse strand, counting down.
ACCTGTATATAGATCGCATAATTGTAGACAATTTTTGAACAGTAACGGGTTCAAAAATTTATTTAGATCACTGACTGTTTGCGACGTACTATCCTTGGTCCTTCACTTTAAACATTATGCCCCCTTTACAGTTTTGGAGGTGTGTGTTGCAGGCAGTGGAAAGGCTCGTGTTGAACGCCGACTCGGGCTGTGTGTGTGAGAGAGACAGACAGACTGTACTGAGCTGCATTCGTCTGTTGACTCGGATTCTGCCGTATATCTTCGAGGATCCAGACTGGCGTGGATTCTTCTGGTCCACTGTGCCAAAAGCGGGCAAGACTGTGGTGAGGGAAATTTCAAAATTGCTTTCAGAGTGGTTAATAAAGTTCTTACCTCTCCAAATGGTTGAATATGCAAGTAAAGCATGCAGTTTGCACACACTCCCAGAACGTCACCGCCGAACATGAGCTGTGCAAGCAGGTTTTAAGAAGGATACACAGCAAAGCTTTGCCTAGCTTGGTCTTTTATTTAAAACGTGAGCTGTGTGTGTGTGAGAGAGAGTTTGTTCTGCGGTGCATTTTTACGGTCTACTGTTACCAGCCTAAACACTGCTCTGATTGTGTCTGTCTCCAAGAACGACGGCGTATTAAATACCCTGTGATTAGAGAGATGAAGGGAGCAGAATGAGTGTATTGATGAAGTCATTGTGTGCGTGAAACTCTTCAGAAAGCCAATAGCTCCTCAAACGCTTGTCAGACGAGTTTGAAGTCTTGAAGTTTGCACTGTTAAAAAAAAAAGGAATGCATAAATGTCCTGCTTTTGTGATTAAAAACATGCTTTCTTTGTAGAATGACAGACTGATTTGGTGTGTGTCTGTGTTGATGTAGGATGAAAGCGATGACGAGAGCACGCGGCCGTTGGCGGAGTCTCTCCTCACAGCTATATCTGATCTGCTTTTCTGTCCCAACTTCACTGTCGAGAGCCAGAGCAGGACCAGTGCGGTAACCCTCTCAATCCTTCCTAATCTGGCAGAGCTTTTGACTAATAAAATCAGATTCATATTACTTAGTCTGGCCAAGAAACACCTGCTTAAGTCCATGAGAATGACGTAGAAGTGACCAGCACTAGTTCATGTCTTAAAATGTCATCTAGAACATTACATGAAACATAAAATTGGCAAAACCACCATTCAACAAAATGGTTGCTCATTCAAATAGAGGCATCGAAGTCTCAAATGTTTGCACAGACAACACAAAGAAATTTGTAGAAAATGTGTTTGGACATTTACATTTTATGCATTCGGCAGATTTGTTTTATCCAAAGCAACTTGCGCTCCATTTAGGGTAAAGATTTTTTTTTCTTCATATGATTTCATTAATTCTTAAGTTTTTATCATTTCCTCACAATCTTCCAGGGGTTTGCGAACACCAGTTTGAGAAACCCTAAGCAGGAATGCAATTTTTGTCCATCTAAATTTGGAAAAATAAATAAATAGTTTATTTTATTGACATAAATTATGTGTATGTTCAGGATGGTCCTTGTGATATCCAGTCTATAGACAGCTGTGAGTTCATCTGGGAAGCTGGTGTTGGATTTGCTCAGACTCCGCCTCTCAATCACACCCATGACTCCAACAGGTCAGAGATCCGCCCGCTTCATACTGCCCTGTCCCTCTTGTGTACTTATTATACATTCTGACCTACTTTACAGCTGGTTGTAGTTTGCATGTGACCACATTACATTTGTATTATAAATCTAATCCATCCTCATGTGTCCATGACAACCATGTAGGACCGCCTACTCACCTGTCCATCAACCACTGCTCTAAAAGTTGAAGACCTTTTTTTTTCTTACTTATATTTGCACGGTCAACTAACTGTGGTGTTGTTTGGTAAGGGAAATAAGGACCAACACCACCGTTCAAAAGTTTGGGATCAAAGGAAGTCTTTTATGCTCACCAAAGTTGCATTTATTTGGTCAAAAATACAGTAAAAACAGTAATATTGGGGTTGAAGTAGGGTGCCAATATAACAGCGGTGTCTTTTGAAGATATTTTACAAATGAATTTATTCCTGTGGATCAAACAGAAGGTTCAGCATCAATCTATGACGCCATCTGTCAGGGGTCACAGGATCGTCACGAAAGCTCGCTAATCGGCCAGAGGGTCTGCTTCAGAAACAGTCGAATGAGAGGCAGGCTTACAAAACGAGTTGTGCTGCTTTCATATTTGTTTTGGGACCTGGGATACATTGTGTCAGTCTCGGTAATCAATAGAAATCCTGCAAAAGAATAGCATTTTTTTTTTTAAAATAGAAATCTTTTGTAACATTACTAAATGTCTTTGCTCTCATTTTTGATCAGTTTATTGCATTCTTGATGATTAACACCATTAAGTCTTATTTCTCTATGCCTTTCACTTTCTTTTTCGCACATCTCAGGCAGAGGTGTTGAAGCGGGGATTGACGTGTTTTTGGCTCTCAGAAGAAATGTACCAGTCTCCATCTGACACGCACACACTCAACCCCTGGGTCTCGTTCTTTTGCTCTAGAGAAAACCGGTAAGCACATATGCGCTCATTTGTTGCCATTCGTTGGTGATCCATTAAGTTTTCGTTTTAAAAGTCCTCTCTCTCTCTCTCTCTTCTCCTCCCTCTACTCGACTCGGCTCTCTATCTCTCTGCTCCTCTACGCTCCTCTCCGTTCGCATCTCTCTCTCTCTCCTCTCATTCTCCTCCTCCTCCTCTTCTCTTCTCTTCTCTTCTCTTCTCTTCTCCTCTCTCTCTCTCTCTCCTCCCTCCTCCCTCCCTTTCTCTCTCTCTCTCTCTCCCTCCTCTCTCTCTGCCGATCTCATCTCACTCTTCTCTGTGTGCAGACATGCCTGCACTCTTCACCTACTTCTTCTTACGTGGATGTGCATGATCCGGTTGGTCGGCACTCCGTACACACCGGAGGTTCTCGACCATCGGTGATGCTAGCAGAGCTGGGCGCTTCAGAACTCTGAGCGTTCTTCATTGTACAGAGCTTGTCGCTAAACTCAAACACCACACGACTGAGCCCCAATACTGACACCACGTGCTCTGCCTGATATTACAACAATAACACAACTGCTGAGGGTGGTCAGGTACCAAGACTCACAATGTGTGCGTATAGCATCGCAGCTGAAAACAAAAACTCCTAAAATGTTTTCTAAATTAGTTTTCACTTTCTGAAAGTTCTCTGAACCTTAAAAAACACGGAATATTTTGACTGTTTTAAATGTATGTGAATGTTTGCTACCACCAGACTCTAAGAAACATGCTGGTTAAATACACCCACCTGCTGGTTAAAATAAGGACACACCCAGCATTGGCTGGTTTTGACCCCAGCGGTTTGGTTTAACGTGTTTAAACCAACCTTCTGGGTATAACGCCCGCTGGGTCAAAACAACCCAATTCTGGGTTTGTCCATATTTTACGCAGCGCTGGGTTTGTATTTAACCCAGCATTTTTTAGAGTGTCTGTTTACATTAAGTGATTTCTGATGTTTTCTAAACATCTTTTTTTTAAAATCTATGTTGGTTACACGGGTTGGAATAATGTAGGCAAACGGTTAGGAACATCTCTTGCTGAAATCAGTTTGAAACATGAATGGGATTGTGTACTTTCAAGGCTCTGTCCTTAATCTTATTACCAGTGAACCAATTAACCGAGCCTAAACTAATTTTGTGTTGTCGTAATACAAGACCCCACAAGGCAAATTGATTTAACGTGTCACCAAGATACATCCAAAAATTAATATTTTCAAAAGAACAAATTGAGTAAAATGCAAAAACGATTTATTTTGCCAGGTGATAAATCAATTCCACGCATGGGAAAAATTTAAGCATTACTGAATCACTGCCAACGAAACTCACTGAATACGGTAACGCACAATTAATGCATAGTATAACTGATAAAACATTAAAAATTACACATTAAAATTAATTGACATTTCTTTAAAAAGCATACATTCTTGTGTGAAACGCAGCATATTTTGTAATTTCGCCTGCTTGTTCATATTAATGATCGTGTTCATACTTCCATACCTCAGCTGATATCAGATTTTTGTCCCTCATGATAGTTTTCAAACCACCAGATGCCGAAAACCTGTTTGTAAACTACCTGTCTCGCATTCATAGAGAAGAGGTGAGACACACAAACACTTCACAACCGCCCCAAATCAAGAGCAACAGTCCTCTTACCCTACACATGTAATAGACCTTTAAACACTGTAAATGATCAGTATCCTCACATACTATGTTTCTAATAATACCCATGTATTTTCTAAATGTCTTTTGCCTGTAGGATTTTCATTTCATTTTGCGAGGAATCGGCCGGCTGCTCAATAACCCCCTGCTGCAGACATACCTGCCCCATTCCTGCAAGAAAATCCAGTTTCATCAGGAGCTGCTGGTGCTTTTCTGGAAACTCTGTGATCTCAACAAGGTGCCACCTTGAACCCTTGTGATCTTGTTATATTGTTATTTTATGTTTTTTTTAATAAACATTCAAACTTTTATTGTCCAAAAAAAATTCAAAATACAAAATAAAAATATTTTTATGTTAAATCAAAATATTTCATAGTTTCATTATCATTGTATGTCTAACCCATTCTTCTGTACTTGTATAAAATTAATTCTGTGCTCACATTTCTTCATCTCTGTGTTTCAGAAGTTCCTGTTCTATGTGTTGAAGAGCAGTGATGTGCTGGATATTCTGGTACCAATTCTATTCTATCTGAATGACGCTCGCACAAATCAGTGTGAGTATCTGGAGCATTCACTGTTACACGTACAAGATACATTTACGTTTCTATTTATTGTACGTTGAGAGACATTTGTAGTGAAATAATATGATGGTTTGAAAAATTCACAAGTGCATATTTAAAAAAAAAAAAATTCTCTGTACTTTTCTGATCTTAATTCAATATATTGCTAATTTTTAGTGTTGTCTTATTGTTATGAACTGGGTGTGATAAAAATAGGCATATGTGTCAGTGTGTATATGTATCTGTTCGCAGCACGTGTCGGTCTGGTACATATCTGCGTGTTCATCTTGTTGCTGTTAAGTGGAGAGAGGAATTTTGGGGTGCGTCTGAATAAACCGTACAGTGTGCGAGTGCCGATGGATATTTCAGTGTTCGCTGGGACTCATGCCGACCTGCTGATAGTGGTGAGATGAACACTGATACGTTCATGTGACTTTGTCACATCATATTGGAGACGATGGAGATTTTAAAAGCTACAAACAAAACTGAATTAAAGCACATTTAAAGTAGTCCATATGACTTGTGCACAATATTGCGTGTATTTTGAAATCATTTTATAGCTTTTTGTAAAGAACAGACCCAAAGATTAATTTAAGTCTTCCGATTTTCTAAAGTTTTCCAGTCTCACTTATGCAGCTTCATTTTAAAACTATATGCACCACAATTGCTTAATGCATCCTTAATTAATATTTGCATGTATGCATTTGGCAGATGCTTTTATCCAAAGCAACTTGCGTTGCATTCAATGTGTGCATCTTTTCAGTTCATGCATTCCTGGTAATATAAGCTAATAAGATTTAAGAATTGATTTGCATGAGCATTAAAATGCAAACAATTTTTTTATGATTGACAGGTTTTTCATAAGATCATCACCAGTGGACATCAACGACTGCAGCCCCTGTATGACTGTCTGTTCACTATTATAGTCAATGGTATGCGAGTTTCTTCACAGAAATGCACATGCATTTCAAGTTTTCACTTCCTAATAAATCATTGCTGCTGTTCTTTCAGTGTCTCCTTACCTGAAAAGTCTGTCTATGGTAGCAGCCAACAAACTACTACATCTGCTAGAAGTTTTCTCAAGCCTCTGGTTCCTGTTCTGCTCACCTGTTAACCATCACCTGGTTTTCTTTTTGCTAGAAGTTTTTAACAACATCATTCAGTACCAGTTCGATGGTAAGTTGCTTTTGAAGCTTCATCGTTGCTGTAAAGTGAAAGTGAAGTGACATGTGGCCAAGTATGGTGACCCATACTCGGAATTAGTGCTCTGCATTTATCCCATCCAAAGTGCACACACACACACACACACACAAATGACAACACACAACCCTGTTTGACAGCAGTGGGCAGCCATTTTTTGCTGTGGCGCTGGGGAGCAGTTGGGGGTTTGGTGCCTTGCTCAAGTGGTATTGAAGGTGGGAGAGAGCGCTGGTACACGTCACTCCCCACACCTACATACCCGCGGGACGAGAACCCGACACCTGCCTACCTGATTGTGTTACTAGTTCCTACCTCCACATACCCATTCCGCCACGACTTCCCTTTGTATTGTAAAGTTCTCCCTTTAAATGACAAATAAAATAAGAAATTGGAAGCAGCAAAAGTCTGTTTATTTGAATGCAAATCATTGTATCATATAACATGATTTCTGCAGCAACCCTTCATATGCAATCCTGCAACTTTGGACTTTGCAGCACAGACTGTACAAACATATTCAAATATTTGTTGAGAATGTTTATTGTAATTCTTATAAGTGTTTGTATTCATCTCTGTTTCTAAAAATCAGGTAACTTTAACCTGGTGTACGGCATCATCCGCAAACGCAACCTCTTTCACCAGCTGGCTAACCTGCCTACAGATGTAAGCTCGATCCAGAAAGCCCTGCAGAGGAAAAGCAGGAGCAACAGCACCCATAATGCCGTCTTCATGGAGACCAACAACCCCTGCAACACTGCCTGTAGTGAAGGACCATATAAAACCGCACCAGTTCAAACAGGCACTCTGAATGCCAGCTTGAAGGCCATGCCACGTACGTAACCCACTTCAGAAGCTATTGCAAATTTTGGGATATGGCATTAAAAAAAGCTGGATGGAAATTATGTATCCAGTGCATAAAATCTTAAAATGTGCATAACACATGCACGCAATTGAGGCAGATGATTTCTTTATCCAAAAAGAAAACATGGCCATAAACTACGGTGAAAACACATTTACTGAATAAATTCTTTGATGTGCAAAAAAAACTAAAAAAACTCATGTGACTAACAGATCATGTTATTAGATGAACCAGCCATCTCAAATATTGTTTCAGTCATTCTGAAATGTCTATCATCAAAATGATTTGGTATTATTACCTTCCCAAAAATCTCACACAACTGCATGCAACACAAGATAACATGACGGCGTTTGCTGTTGCATTTCATCTGCACATTCTGAGGCACAATTATTATGTAGGAAAAAATAGTTGCAGGAGCTTCCCCGGTTTTAATCATTTTAATCTTAGTGATGATCATAATAATAATAATAGTTTTCCAGGAAGTCATAATTTTGTGCTCTGAACAATGGAAACATTGCTATATTCGGAAATGTTTTATGCAATATTCCAAATTTTCACACAAGTTTACTTTGGATGGGTACTGCTAGTGTTGCTGGTACTGGTAATATTACAGCTTATTTGTTGATATATTATGGGGGTTTTTTTGTATGACTTTTGTTATTCACTTTGATCTTGCCATAAAAATGGCCTTGCTGTGACATGGCATTAAAAGAAATATGAAATTTTTTGGTTATGTTGTAGGCATTGATAAACTAACAGAAACATCACAAGTTTCTGAGGACGGAATGACACTCTTACTGCAGCAGAGTGACTCGACCCACGGCCAATCAGATCACAGCTCTGAGACACAAATCAGAGACGCTGAGCCGACCTCAGGTGAAGATGAAAAGGTACAGCATCGCCTGATGACCCTGACATTTAATCTACAGTACTTTATTCTGGTTATATAAATAAAATGTTGTTTTTTTTTATTCCTTAGAAGAGTGAAACCGGAGATTGTGATGGGAGTCAGAAACGTGTGTCGTCTTCATCAGACTGGACTCCTACTCAAGACTGGGTCAGTCATAAATCCTCAAGTATAGACCAATGAGTGTGTGGACCGCATATAGACTTTAATATTTGTGAGAACATTTTCAGAAAGAAAATTAAATGTGTTTTCCTCTCCAAAACATTCATGCTGATCACATCCAATCTCTGCATGCTCTCTTTCAGGTCCTCTCCTGGAAGAGTAAACTTCCTCTGCAGACTATAATGAGACTCCTGCAGGTGCTGGTGCCCCAGGTGGAGAAAATCTGCATAGACAAGTGAGATCCACATACACATATTTATCATTTAATACTGAGGAACCTGGTCATTCAGACAGGCTGTTTTACACACGACACACAACAAAAATGGCACCACCTAAATATACACAATGGGTCCAAACATCTGAGAGCACTAGTAAAAATGCTTCTGTTGTAATTGAATGCAAATGGTTTCATTACAAATTCTATTATTAGCTTAATGAGTGAACGACTTTTGAAATTGTATTCTCTTTTGCTTTAATGAGCTGACATGATCAAAAACATGTTCCTGTTCTTCAGCATGATTTGAGACGTGCAAAGAGCATCGTATATTTGCCTAATCGCATAGAAATAGTGCAGAATCTGATATATTTCTTCATTTTATATCATTATATTGGTTTAAATGCCAGGTTTAAATTATATTTTAATCCCAGATTTTCAATGTGGTCTTACAGTTTTGAAGCCTAAAGGATATGTTACACTTTACATTTTCCTCTGACTGAGTGCCGATGCTCTTGCTGTTCTTGTAGAGGTTTGACGGACGAGTCTGAGATCCTGAAGTTTCTGCAGCACGGGACTCTGGTGGGGTTGCTGCCGGTTCCTCATCCCATCCTCATCCGCAAGTACCAGGCCAATGAGGGCACGGCTCTGTGGTTCCGCACATACATGTGGGGCATCATCTACTTACGGTGAGTCCTGCTCTCTGTCTCACTCTACAGGACAATGCAGAAGCTACACTCAAAATTACACTCGGAGTAGAAAGTCACACAAATGAATTGTATTATATCTTTTATTAGGACTTGATCGGTGTGATGTTTTGCATGTATTTATATGTTGAAATGTGGCTAACGTCTCATAAAACAGGAAAAATTTGCTTTTTTTCTTGTTTTAGTAACGAGGATCCTCCTGTTTGGTACGACACTGATGTCAAGCTGTTTGAGATCCAGAGAATTTAATGACACTGACTCCATTTCTCCAAACTGAACACATTCACACAGATTTAATTCAACTTAACACTTTCTCTCTAAAATGTAATTCAGTCAAATCAAAGGTTTTGTTTTTCTGACCTATGTGTTGTGTATATATGAATGAATGAATTTACACTGCCCAGTCAAAAGTTCTGTTATTTCTGACACATTCTGCTTCATCTTCTTCTGAGTCAATCCATGAGAACGGACACATAACCCTCAGGTCTCTGACCTCGTGAGCAGTGAGAGGAGTGTGTGTGTTTGTTATTTTTACTGTAATAGTGTTCTGTGTGTGTGTGGAGGGATGTGAATGAACTCTGTATATATAAACTGAAGCAAAAATAAAAAAAAGCTGGAAATGCTGCATGTACAGAAATATAATAAAAACTCTTGAATGCCATTTGTTCAAAACCAGTGTGAAATTGGTTAAACTCAACATACTGTATAATCTCTGAATAGGCAATATTATGTCTCTCTGAATAAAACAGGATATTTAATGAGACAAATGCAGGATGAGTCAAATATGGACTAACCCAACTTTTGGGTTAAAAATTGCATTTAAAAATCTAACCCAACAGTTGGGTTAATCCATATTTGACCCAAAGTTGGGTTGAAACAACCCAGCATTTTTTAGTGTGTATATATATATACTTGCAGTGTCCTTCATAGCACTGGCCCGTTTTGTTTTTATCGAAAATTAGGCCGTCGGGTCAATCGTATGGGCATTATATCTTGCATCAATATTTATCATTCTTGTAATATACTAGAGCAGGGATCCTCAAATCTGGCCCACGAGATCCACTTTCCTGCAGAGTTTAGCTCTAACCCTAATCAAACACACCTGAGCATGCTAATCAACGTCTTCAGGATCATTAGAAAATCACAGGTAGCTGAGTTTGATCAGGGTTGGAGCTAAACTCTGCAGCGCATTAGACCTCCAGGGTAATATTTGAGGAACCCTGTACTAGAGTGTGATTTTACCTGAATGTGTCACCGAGTTCTCATCTGTCAGGTGTGCGCTGATCGGAAGTGGGCGTGGCCATTCCAGGGATCCTCCCATAGCAACCGCTCGAGCGTGCCTGCAGTTCCTCGAGTGGAGACGCCAGAAGCGCACGTGAAATCTCGCCATACCCGCACAACGCACGCCAAATGACCGTCCGTGAGCCGGGCCAGAGGGTTCAGCCGCCGCCATGAACGACAAATACCACCGAGCGGCTCGAGACGGTCACCTGCACCTGCTGAAAGAGGCGACACGCAAAGATCTGAACGCACCGGATGAGGATGGAATGACGCCGACGCTCTGGGCCGCGCACCACGGCAACCTGGACGCACTCCGGCTGGTGATGGCACGAGGGTGAGTGATGCGTGAACCATTTATGGAGAATATATATATTTTAAATAGTTATTCATGTATTTATTCTTTAAAACATTTTAATTTAAGAATTAAAATTGAGACACCAAATTACATAATAATAGAGTTTTTTTCTGTTTAGATTTTGGTAATATCTGATAAGTCTAATTCTAGAAGGCGGTTGTTATTGAAATTCTAGCCATGTTCTTTTCAGAAATACCTAGTATAGTAACATCTGTAAAGCTTCTGATGGGTCAGACTCCACCTAAAACACATTGTGTAGAAATACAGTTTATATTTTGCAGGCAGTGTACAATCTGAAAATCTTAGCATGTGAACATTTCTTTTATCTATTCATTTTTAATGCATTTAAATTGTTATTTGGTTCTACTTGAAACATGTAATTTTAAGAGTTGAAACATTATTAAAATAATTAATATGATATACCACGCTCTCAGGTCTGGTTATGTTTTGGCATATTCAGTTTCATTAACAGGATGGCAGTTCTGTGTTCTCCTGTATCAGATCACATCTGCATTAAGATAATTTAGCCCTCCACCCAGCCGCTCTCACTGATGGATATCTGGATTGTTTTATTTGCATATTTACTGTCCTGGACTAATTAAAATAAAGGTCACCCAGGAGAACAATGCAATTTTATCTTGAGTGATGCTTTTCTGTTGCTACTGTTATTACTGCTTAAAGGTATTAGGCCTATATTAAATACTAAACTCTGCATACAGAGGAGTTACAGATGAAGGCATGCTGTAATAATCTGCTAAGTCATGGATATCTGAAGCATTCAGCTCAATCTAGCTGGAATCTTTAACCAAATATGAACTTTTTTTTTTCTCACTCATGTTGTTCCAAAATCATTTGCTGTTATTTTTATTTTACATAGGGAAAAAAAACTGCATCAAGATTCTTCAAAAATGTATACTTTTGTGTTCCAAGGAAAATATCATCATATGTGTTTGAAACATGAGGCAAAGTGAATAATGGCACAGTTTTCTATTCTTTTTTAGAACTGGCTTTAGGAGTGAGCACTAGTGTTGTATTGTTTATCAAGTCATTAGGTAATTAGATCCAAATAACCTGCCTCTTATCTCCTGACCAGGTTAATAATGAAAGCTAAATGTTCTGCTCTGTGAACACCCTCACTGTTCTCTAATTAGTGTTCTGCATCAGTCCCTCCAGATCTCTGACTGAACCAGATCTGTTACTGAAACATGTTCACAAAGAGAAGCGACTGCAATTTGAGTCATAACTCAGCGTTTAGAGTTCATGATTCTCAAAGTGTGTGTTTAGGAGAGAGGATCACTTTGATTTTTATAGTTTTTATAGCTTTTATTTGGATGTCATGGAATTGACAACGTTTTTGCCTTTCCAAATATCTTCCAAATCATTCATGGAACGGATTTGTATTTGTAAAGCATGTTTAACTTAAGACATTTTGCTTATTTCCATCCTATTTCTGAGTAAAACTAAATATTCAGCAAGAAAAATGTATGGCAGGCACTTGATTTTATAAATCAGGAGTTGATTATGAAACATGGGCTTTAGATTAATTAATGGAGTCAGATGTTTGGAGAGGAGAGGTATGTAACGCCACCCAAAAAGTTAAGTCATTCCGTAGCAATTTTTCTATTATTATTATTATGAAAAAAGATCTGAGTAATACACTATTCTTGGTAGCTGAGAGCATAATTATTTTGCTTTACCACTACTAGGAACAATCAATAATGGGATCGACAAAACAGACTTTGCATCACCCATTTGAGCATCACGGCTCCAATATGTCTAGAGTACAGACAAGCGCTGTGCTACATTTCTAATGAGCAGTAAGTTTTACTGCTGAGTCTTTAAAGAGAGTCCAGGGTTGCATTCACGTTCATGGAGAGGAATTTTACACATGGCCAGACAGAGAGAAAGATGTTAATGTTCACAGTTAAAGGTCAACATAATGAATTAGGGCTATTCCTCTTCCCGCCTGCCTGTTTCCTTGGCTGTTGGCATTTTGTTAACTTGAATGTCAGCACCATTATACGCCTCAGGATTTCACGTTTTTGCTCTCTTTAGTATTTTAATCTGCTGGTCTCTGCTAATGTGTGGTTGCCATTTATACCTTTGCAGATATTAGATTTTGAGACTAAAAGAGGACCTTAGTGAGAGCAGACAGCTTATTAAATATGCAGAGTATATATACAGCATCTTTTCAATGCATTTGTCTTAATTAAGGTCTGTTGCACTTCAGTTTGTTGACGGGCCATTGCAAACATACATAATCTTGACACCATGATGACTGGTTAACATGCTCTCAATGTAATGTCAACCTACAATAAACAGAGTTTTGCACTTATGCTAAATTGTCAACATAGTGCCTCATGAATGAAACCCAAATGAAACGAATTGTCTGTAACAGTATGGTTGGTAATGAATACTACAGGTCTCTTTCATTGAAGATGATGAATGCATTACATGGTGCACAGTTTTTAATGACATCGAGAGGTAAGCCACAAAGGCAGTTTGCATAATGTGTGTGGGTGTGTGTACATGTGTGGTAAGTAGAGCTCCAAAGCATCATGTTACATATGCAGATCAACACCTTGCCACACAACAGAACATGAACGCATGCTATCATGCACCGACATGCACATGGGTACATACACATGTATTCACACACCCTATATTTTCACTAGTAATTGATCAGTGTATTGGCAAAGCCAATTAATCAGCCATTTTGAGTGCATTGGCCAAAAAACATTTTGCATAAATATTGTCAACATCTAATTTTTCATTATTAATTTGTATTATATATTGGCCATCAGCCACCATGCTCTCTAAATATCATTACTGGTATCAGTCACTGACAAACCCATGTCCATCAACCAATAATTTTGACCATGTAACAATGTAAATTAGATGGTACCGATCCGCTGTTGTTTTTTTTGGTCCACAGAGGAGATCCAGATAAATGTGATATTTGGGGAAACACTCCTCTTCACCTGGCAGCAGCTAATGGCCATCTCAACTGTCTGTCCTTTCTGGTGTCATTTGGCACCAATGTGTGGTGCTTGGACAATGACTACCACACACCACTGGACATGGCAGCCTCTAGGAGCCACATGGACTGTGTGCGATATCTGGACACTATCGCCGCCAAACAGATCACCATCAATCCCAGACTGGTGAGCAAATTAAAGGACCGTGCCTTCCGTAATGCAGAAAAACGCATTAAGGACTGTGAAAAGCTTCAGCGCAGGCATCACGAACGCATGGAGAAGCATTTCTTGAGAGAGAGTGCTGCAATGGACACGTCAGATACAATGAGTTACAGCAGTTTCAGCAGCACCCTGAGTCGAAGGATCCCTCAGTTCAGCACCCTCGACTCCAACATGACATACTCACAGGTACTGTGCCTGAGCAACACTAAAGGGCATAGAACTGGTAACGCTCAACATAAAACCTTTGCTTCGTGGACTTAACCATTAGGTCAATATAGACAAGCAAGTTATAAAGCTCTGTTCCAAAACCTATTCCTGGAGGGTCACTATCCTGCGGAGCTCCAATCTTAATCAAACACACTTGAACCAGCTAATCAAGTTCTCCAGGATTCTAGTGGGTTTGGGCAGGTTGGAGGACATTGGCCCTCCAGGATTGGACAACCCTGAATAAGAATGTAGTACATTACCAATAAGACTGTAGCCTGGCTCACAGTCTGCGTTTTTAATTTATCTAAAATGTGTTCAGTGGGGTTCAGGGCAGGTGGCTTTCTCTATTGACCATTGTGCAAGGGGGCATCATCATGGCGGAATGGTAAAAAAAAAAAACTTTTAGGAAAAACTTGTTGTCTATGGCGATTGCATGACTTGACTTTATGATCGTTAGTAAAGAGTGTAGCTAAAATATGTAAGCCTGTAATTTAGAAAGGGCTGTCCATATACATGAACTCTGTTAAACGCTTGGCAGTAGATTAAAGCAGTTGCTGGTTCAGTCCCCACATGACTTATCACCATTATGCCCTTGTTCAAAGCCCCAGGATGCTGGGATATTGCTTTAGATAAAGCATTTGCTAAATTAAAACTTGCTTCCTTATTCGAGTAGCATAAGAGTAGTTAGTTCACTAACAGTAGTCAGTCTTCAAATAGGGTTTATAGATGTGTGCGAGGCAATGCTAACAAGTTTGTATAGTATACAGTTTGAAGTATGGCAAAGAATATGACAATGATAAAGTTCTTTTTACAGGCAACGCTTCAGTCCACAACTAGAGGCCGGACCAAGATTCAGCGGCGTCTTGAGAAGAAGAAGCAAGGTGATGGAACATTCAAGATATCCGAAGATGGGCGAAGGAGTGTTCGCTCTCTCTCTGGTCTTCAGCTGGGCAATGACGTCATGTTCTTGAAGCAGGGTACGTACGTCGACCGACGACAGCAGTCCAGCCCTCGGCTCAACATCCGTAACATGTTTTCTGGTAAACAGGACATCAGGCCAGATGATGATGATGATGATGAGATAGACACTGTTTCCCGGGCTCTCAGTGATCCAGGTCTGTATGATGCTGCATACTCCGAAATAAGTACAGACTCGGGTCGGGACTCATTGTTCAACCGCCCAGGACTCGGCACCATGGTATTCCGTCGGAATTATGTGACTGATGGGTTGTTCCGAATAGGACAGAATGAGGGAAGTGTGGTGGGGAGTGAACCAGTGGGACGGGTCCCGAATGTCCGCTTACGGGGGAGATTGCCGCTGCGATCACCCAGTCTTGATGAAGTCAGCATAGGCAGCTCATTGAGTCTCCAAGAGAAGAACTTGCAGGTACAAACAAAAATCAGCAGATACCATACGGATTCCACTTGTTCCTATTAATCCCTACAGCACCTTTCTGAATCATTAAGTGCTAGATTCATCTGATTAGTTTTAAGTTAATGCTCCTGGCGGGCTACCTTCTTAAGGTCTTCAGTTCTTACCCTACTCCAGCACGCCTGACTGTAGTTTTCAAGTAATCCAGAAGATCTTGATTAGCTGGATCAGGTGTGTATCAGGTTTGATTCAGGTTGGGGCCACATTCTCCAGGATGGCCCTCCAGGAGTGAGTTGGCTACCCCTGAACTAGACTCTTAATATTGGCTGTCTTGAACTTGCAGCACATCAAGGATGGGCAACTCCGGTCCTGGAGGATCACTGTCCTCCAGTGTTTAGCTCCATCCCCAATCTAAGCAAAAAAGTCTTCATGTTTACTAGAAATGTATAGGCAGGTGTGTTTGATTAGGGATAGAGTTGAACTCTGCAGGACAATGGCTCTCCTGGACTGTAGTTGCCCATCCCTGCACTACATAGCCAAACGTGGACACCCAAAGAATCATTTAATTTCAGTACCAAGGGCATTAATAGGGTGTTGGTCCCAGCTTCCACTCTTCAGGGAAGGTTTTCCACTAGATTTTGGAACATGACTGCAGGCAATTGCTCCCAATTAGACATGGTCTGGCACTGGATGTTGGGCCATGTGGTCGGGGTTACAGTCTGTGTTTCCAATTGATCCCCAATGTGTTCAGTGGGGTTTAGGGCAGGGGGGTTGTGAAGGCCTTTCAAGTTGTTCCACACCAGTAAATAATGTCTTTATTGACCTTTGTGCACAGGGACATCATACTGGAACAAAAAGGGTTCTATTTTAGTACAAAAATAGCTGTCCATGAAGATTGCATGACTGCATGCTTGACTTCACACACTTTTTAGTATGTAGTATAATTAAATTATGCAAACCTGATTATTAAATGTGTGTCCAGATACGTTTGGCCATTTAGTGTAAGTTATAGAAATCTGTTGATCTGAATTAATGTAAATGTGCTAATCTGAATCAGTCAGTGTAAATCTGTTGATCTAACCAGTTTATGAGAAGACACTGCATCTAAATCTGGAAGAGGGGCTTTATGATAATTATGATAATTGTTCTCATGTGGCGGAATCCTGTAGGATTTGCCATGGGAGGAAGGAGACCTGGGTTTGGAGGAGGAGGATGACGAGCTTCAGCCATCGTCAGGTCCTTTAGAAGTATTCCTGGCATCTCAGGGACTGAGTGACTTCCTTTCCATTTTCCATAGAGAGCAGATGGACCTGGAGGCGTTGCTGTTGTGCTCTGAGCAAGACCTCATTAGCATCCATATCCCACTCGGACCTCGCAAAAAACTACTTGATGCATGCAATAGACGCAACAATGTTCTGGACGATGCTGATGGCATGCAGGACACTGTGCTGTAGAGTGTATGTATGCCTGTTATTGACTGTTCCAAAACCTAGTGTACTTTATTGCTGCCTGCATTAAGGCAGCATCCTAGATTAACTGTATCCTTGTGTCTACATAGGCAGCAACTCAACATGCCACACAGATAGCACTTTATGCAAAGTGCATGGGATACTTGTCCATTTCTCCCATGTATTGGACAAGTCTTCCAGTATTTCTGTCATCTACCATCTTGGATGTATTTTTTTTTCTCTGAGCTTGTTGCATTCTAGGATTGCTTTCTCTGTAAAGTATACATGCTTCCTGGGAATTTGGCCAAAACAATAATTATGAAAAAAAAGTTCTTGTTATTCCAAAAAAAATGTATTTGGCTTTTGTGTTTTTAATTTTTATTTTACGGTAACACTTTAGATTAGGAAACATTATTCACTATTAACTACTTGCTTATTAGCATGCATATTACTAGCATATTGGCTATTTATTAGTACTTCTAAAGCACATATTAATACATGTCCCTATTCTAGATCCCTTGACTCTACCTAATACCTAAACATCACTACTGCAACAACTTACCTACTAGCTTAATAAGCAGCAAATTAGGAGGTTATTTAGGGAAACAGTTATTTGTTAGTGAATATGTGTTCCCTAATATAAAGTTTTACCCAAAATACAGTAATTTGCTCTTCCTGGGAAATTACTTTGCTTTTCTGCTGACAGCTGTGCAAGCTGTTCGATAACTGACAAATAGCTACTTGTGCATTGTTTTATTAAACTCTCATTCATTTTAACTCCATTCTGGAATGCAAAGCTCACTTTTAAACCAGTTCGGTCAATACCAGATTGATAAAATCAAGTCCCACCAAACTTGTTTTCCTAACTAAATATTCTGTTTCACTTTGAAATGCATGACATTGTGGTAGTAAAACAGGTTGCACAGTGCGATTTCTTTTTTTTTTTTCCTATACCTGCATTTGGAACAAAGCCATTGTGTGTGTCTGTGCCTGAGAAAACAGCTGCCTCCTTGTGGCTGGGAGGAAAGCTACAGCTCTTCTATGGCACACATCACTTTCCAGCCAGCAAAACTGTGAACAAAGAGGTTCTGCTTGCAAAATGAAGTCTACGTGCCGATGGTTTCGGTTATGAATGCCCTTGCAGTTTGGAGGCTAAATTCAATGAAACTTTTAATCTGACCTGCTATTTACCAGCTTGAGGTTCATCGAAGACATTGTGGTTCCAAATACATGCTGTGAGTTTTTGCGGTGCATGCTGATACTGTATTTTTAGGACTAACGTAAATTAGAGTAATTTGCAGTAATATTTTCAGTAATTTGCATTTTCATCTTCACAACAATTTTCAGCTCTAACAATTCCGACCAAGTAAATGAGGCCTTGTCACATGACAACCCAGCTTGAATATGACAAATTTTCTAGTGGTTAAAAAAATCTATATCAGAGCTTTAGTGTCCCACATTGTTACATACTTACCTTGTTTTTTTTATTAATTTGTAACTAAATTCATATGCATTTAAGAATTATTCAGTCTTTTCATGTTCATAGTTGTATATATGGAGCTTTGGACAGCATCAATGTCCAGCCAAAAGACATTTCAGTTATGTAAAAAGTTATGTAGGCAATTTACAGTTTTCATCTTTTGAATTCTGATGATTAGAAAGAATGATTGTATGTTGACTGACTCCAGCTGAGAGGTGGTTGGAGTTTGGGTGTGTGTGAAATACTTTAATGGCCACCTGATGTTTGTACATTTTTATTGATGTATGGTTCTGTGTATGTTATTGAACGACCACAGTCAAAGCTTCTTGCTCAGTGGGTGAGATGTTTGTTCTGGGTGCCGTGTTTCTCTACTGTCCGCTCATTTATGGGTTTTAGAGGCTGACCTGCTGAAAGCTGATATAACTCTTGTTACTTTATCTGTCTATCCATCACACTCCATCTCCACACAATTCAGCTACACACGGCTAGCCCTTCTTGCATGTTCAGTATACATGACAGTATGTGTGTTCAGTACCTGTCTGAATACAAGTTTATTGCTTTTATTTGCTCCTGTGTCATAGCTCATTTATACACATTCATTCAAAAATGTATATGTAAATGTTTTGTAAAACCATCGTTGTGTAAGTCATTGTCAAGCAGAGAATTTTAAGATATTTTCAATGTAGAAATTGTAAAACATTTTCTTATGTAAATTGTAGAAAAATATTGATGCTATATAAAATTGATATATTTAAAAAATATGTATTTTCTTTGGATTTGAAGGTGAAATATGACCCAAGACTCATATGTTGTCAGGGTAGCCAAATGCCAGGGTGTTCAGTGACAAATTGTGCAGCTGTTTTAAAATGTCATTTTAATAAACTAGTCGTTATTACTGACCTGCATTTGAATTATTTGATGTTTATTGTTATTTTAAATAGTCTGTGTACTGTATAGAATTGCTCATGTCCTTCATCCCTGTTTTTTTTTTCTCTGACACTCCATTCTTTTGCTGCAACGTTTCTTTTGTCTTCTGCCAAGTAGATTAAAAGAGAGAGAGAGAGATGGAGAGGAAAAGGAGGGGAGACCCAGGGTTTGCCGAATACATGGGCGAGTCAGCAGATGAGAGAAAGTAATGTATTCTAGCTGTACGAGGAGTGTGTGTGTTTGTGTGGTGTGTGTGTTACTGTGTTGTTCTTGCAATTCAAGACGCCACATGGGCCCTTGCTGCACTGGGGACCAAAGGCATCTTTGTACCAACAAGAAAGATGAAAAATTATAAATACTTTTTTTTTACATACATTCGTGCATGATTTTGTGATTTGACTGATTGTTTTACATCATTTCCATTTGCAGAATTTGTGTGCAAATTGTATGTTAAAACATCTTTCATTATATAAAATAATATACAGAAATTAAACTTTTGTCAAATGGTTTTATGAATTTTGCAACTTTTTAATTTTTTTTTAAAAACAATATTTACTGAATTTCTGTGTAAATAAAAGAAATTTTCAAACATCTATGTAATTAAACCATACTGAACACATTTCTGTATAAATCATCCGTAAAACTATTCTTGCGTAAATTGATTTTGTGAGTTGCAGGTTTTGTTTGTTTGTTTGTTTGTTTACACAGAAATAGCAGAATTCATGTGTAAATTAATTGATTCTGTCTTGAACAGAAATTTGTTGAATTTATGTACAATGGTTTTGTGTAAAATTGTTTAATTGAATGCAACCATTAATTTTTCTGAAAATCTGAAAATTTTTCTTCCACCACCCCTCCCCCCCAAAAAAACATTTTTGTTAATGTAAAACGGTTTTACATTTTAGTGGTTTTAAAATGCATTCTATAGCTGTGTGTGTGTGTGTGTGTGTGTTGTTCTTGTGATAGGAGATGACGCAGGGCTCTTGCAGCAGTGAGGACACTCCTGCCAAAAGCATCGCCGTGGGAACGAGAAAGACAGAGTGAGCGCGTTTCTAGCGCAGTCAGCACTAAAGTCACTCCCTCCCTTGTTTCGCGGACGGGACGGAGAGTGTGTGCGTGAGCCATGCGTCTCTGAACTCTAGCGCCAGCATGCAGAACATTCCTGAGGAGAGGAGAGAGACCGGCAGCCCACGAGGCCCCGCGTCCCGGGATGGTGAAGGACACGGGGACGGAGCGCAGGGGAAGTCGCAGCCGGACGCGGAGCGGGAGACGCTGATGATGGAGCTCACGCGCCTGGTGCAGAAGAGTGTGAGAGAGAGCAGCTGGTGGGAGAGGAGAGGAATAGACTGCAGCATCCTCACCGCAGCCTTCATCAGTTTACCGGCAGGTACACACACACTTTGACCACGTTTTCATTATAGACACAAAAAGACTGATTAGACACACAGGCTCTTTGGGAGAATCTCGAAACAAAAGAACTCCTTTTTCGAATCCATTATGTAGTTTACATGAAACTTACCCACATTATCTATATATCTATATATATAATATGCATTGAACTTATATGTATGGCAATGCTAATAGGCTTTATTTTTCTTAATGCAAAATATAATTTCATTTACTTTTTTCCAATCATATCTTGGGGGGGACTTTCAACTAGTTTTTTTTTTTCAACTTTCAAATAGTTTTCATTCAGAAATTCACAATGACAAAATACATGTGAAGAATTTAAGTAGAAAGACTAAAGTAGTGTTTTCTTGCAAAAAAAAAATCCAATAATCTGTTTTATATACTAATATACTTTCTTTTTTTCTTTTTTTTTTAATGATGTACGCAACATAAACAATTTATAAATAAATAGTTTGTGGTGTGTGGGGAAATTAACAACTGAATACGAATTTGTATCTTGCTATAGCCTGAAAATATTTGCATTTTGATAGATGCTCGGAGTCCAGGGAACAATCTGTGTTTTTATGTTGTGAGTGTTTTCATTCCAACACATAATTGTGTTCAAGTGTGTGTACAACGGCCTGGATGAGTGTATAAAGGTGTGTAATGTTATTAATGGAGAGTGTTTTGGATAATGTGGATTTAAAACAAATTGTTGATTTGTTTAGTCATGCAGTCTAATGGTGTGACTGTGTGCCAGCCGGTTATTGGGTGAAACTTGGCTTTAACACTGACACAAAAACCAACAACTTCAGTTTTGTGCCAAATGTTCTTTGACTTTTAATCCAAACAGATCAGCTTCTTTATATAGTAACGCTTTTAAAGCTTTCAGACATTGGCTTAAAGGGATAGTTCACCCAAAAATGAAAATTCTGTCGTCATTTAGTCACTTGTTTCAAACCTTTATGAATTACTTTCTTCTGCTGAAAACAAAAGAATGAAGACCAGGCAGTTGAAACCAGAAACTGTTTGGTTACCAACATTCTTCAAAATATATATTTTTTACCGTTCAATAGAAGAAAGAAACTCATATAGGTTTGGAACGAGTGAGTAAATGATGACAGGATTTTCATTTCTGAGCGAACTATCCCTTTAATATCCAAATTACCGAGGCGCTCCTGTGGCGGTGGTTGTCATGGCGACCAGTTCGATCTGGGTGCTTCCCTCCCATTGGGCAGATCCAGTTTCCTGCAGCACTCAAGCCACTGACTCCTCTTTCAGAGAGAAACCAATGATGGGGGTCAAGACTGCTACATTATTAGAAAAAGATCATTTAATGCTGTATTATACTAGCCAAAACAACAGGACATGGCATAATTTAATTATTAGCATCATATTTTTGAAATTGTGTAGCATTTTCTACAGTCTTTGGATGAAAAAATATTTAACAGAGCAAACGACACCAAATATATCTTAAAAAGGCATGAACTGCATGATATTTTGTTTTAATATGTTTTCATATAAATATGTTGTTATAGTACTGTAGTTGCTTAAGTTTAAGCTTACTTTTTATTGTGTCCCATGAGAGAAATTAATTTACTGTGTCACCAAACAATATCCGACATTACGAATAATACATAATAATGCCCAAAAATATTATAATAAATCAGATAATCACACTCTCAAACTTCCCCCGTTTGGAAGCATAATTCTCCAGACATTCCCATCAAAATACATAATTTAGTTTTAAAAAGATACCAAATGAAACATGAATTCAAAGTTACTTGCATTTATTCGTTTAGCAGACGCCAAAATTCACTGTATCTAAATTCACTATAAAAAATATTCAATGAATGCAAAACTTTTCTTTTATTTAAAAAAAATATAAAATCTACCTTTAGGGGGCGTTTACGCGACACTGTTTTCAACTTTGAACAACTTTTTTAAACTTTTTACGTGTTTCGTCTACACATCAGTGGCATTTTGGGGGCCTAAAAATGGGTTTCAAAGTGCACGTTTTTGAAATCGACACCGTTATCATCTCCGTGAAAACTCTGAAAACGTCAATTTGTGAAAAAGGTGACGTCATATTCAGTGTTGGGGAAAGTTACTTTTAAAAGTAATGCATTACAATATTGCGTTACTCCATTAAAAAGTAACTAATTACGTTACTTAGTTACCTTTTATGGAAAGTAATGCGTTTCATTACTTTTGCGTTACTTTCGCGTTACATTTTAAATATGAGCAGGGCTTGATTGTTTTTAATAAAAGAAGTTCTATTTATAGCAAATGTAAAAAAGCCCTTTCACACCAAAAAGTGTAAAGAATAAACCTCAGGCTGAAGCAAAAGAAAATTCACGTCTGTACAGTAGAACGCAAGAGAAGAAACACTATTCAGCAATAAAAAAACAAAGCACAAATGTTAGTTTCTCTAAAGTCATTTTTGATTATTAGTATGGTTGAACTGGATCAGCAAAGGTCAGCAGCAAAAACACAAGGGATTAATACATTTGTGTGTAAATATGTACTTATGCGGGTTGTGTCATATTCGGAGTTTGCATTTCCCTGTTTGTTATGCATTTTGATGCTATAATGGTTTTTTGTGAGTATTGGGATGAATTTAATGCATGTTCAAATTTAGTCTAGAACTACAGTAACAACATGTTCACACAGTGCACACAACACTTTTTTTGATTTCCATATGGGGACAGGAGACTTGTCAGTCAATACTTGGGAAAACAAAGTAACTGGCGTTACTTTTTTTAAAAAGTAACTAAGATATTTTCTTGTAAATTAAAAAAGTAATGCGTTACTTTACTAGTTACTTGAAAAAAGTAGTCTGATTATGTAACTCGCGTTACTTGTAATGCGTTACCCCCAAGACCGGTCATATTACGTGTGTTCGGTCTATAAAAATGTGTATTACTTTGTATTTCTTTACAAAGCGACATCACTATCAGCTGGCCTGGCATGCATAATACAGTGTTTTTAGTCATTTTAACAGATCCGTGAACCGGGAACGTTTTGACAACGTTGTTGTCTGTACACAAAACTTCTCAAAAATGCAAAGGAAAACTTTTCTGTTTTCATATAAACGTACCCTTAAATTAAAAGTTTACTAGAGCATGTTTTACAAGAAAAAACTACTTCAGTCTTTCTACATCAAAAGTTTAATTCAATGTGTTACTTGATATTTATCTGTAATTAATTTTGAAATGTACTAGCAATCTCTGAGTAAAAATAGTTTCTACTTCAACATTTTGTATAGTGTTTTCTCAACTCATTTCTAAACCTGTTAATAGTTACATAATGCAAGCATTTTGAGTCATAGCTTTGCTTATGGAGCATAAATGTCATCTAGATGTCCCTGCTTTGTGGTGCTCCGCACCTCTGCACTGTTACAGTGATGCTGTTCTTGTGTCTGCAGGGTTCCTGTTGTTGGGTTCGTCTCAGCCGCTGTATTTCCTGTCAGGTGTTCTGATAATGGGTGTGGCTCACGCTGTCATCACCGTTAAAGGGACACACCTGGCCAGTCACGGCGCGCTCAGCGAGTCTCCGGCCTGGGCCGACTTCTGGGCCGTCTTCTTCATCGAAGTGAGATTTGCTGGCGATGTGAAATTATTAAACATTGTGAATCTATTGGGAAATCTATAAGTAGTAAAATTATATATTACATGAAAAATCACCAAAAGAACCATGGTTTGCCATTTCTGGGTCTTGAGGCTCCCACAGTACTTTCCGTTTTTACCTTAATTTCATTTTAGTTTCCATTTTTTCTTTAATTCCATGTGTTTTGGGTCATCAGGGGGTTTTGTACTGATGTTTTAAAGTGAAGGGTTGGGTTTTTTTGTTTTCAATGCAGTTAATTCTCTGCAATATGAAAATGCAAAAGAATGGAAAGAATTTAGCGGATTAATTCTTCATGAATTAACTTCATGGATTAAGAGGATTTAGATTAATTTACAGTTTCCATCCTCTCAAGAATGCAAAAGTCATAATGTTGATCATATTCTATGGTAACAGTGGATGAACACACATACAGTGGGCCCCCAAAGAATTATTCAACTTTATAATTGTATAAGCAGTTTTTATTGCAAATTATGTTAGCACAACAGTTTGAGTCAAATGTATCGGATTTTCTTAGTATTTCTTAATTTCTCTTTCAAGATTGAGACAGCCCACAAACAGCCTGGAAGCTTATGAATGAAAAAAGCATATTGCAAAAAAGCAAGAACATCGGACGTCCTTTAATTTAAACTGAAATTATATTGAATTATTTAACTCCATTAATAATGTAATTTTAAATTATTTAACTTTATTGACTTTTTACTGTTTTTGCTATTACTATTAAAATTTCAATATTTACTCTTCCGTAAATTATTTTAATGTAAAATAATTTCATTTAAAGACACTTAATAACGAAAATAGTTAATTAGCGTTAGTAATGCAAATATTCATATAATTTGAACAATTGCATGTAGTGATTTTAATTCAATGGATATAAATAAAATTGCAATTAATACAAAGGAATAAAAAAACTCAATTGATAAAAGATATGCCCCCCCAAAAAAAAAAAAAAAAAATTACAGAGATAGTAAATCATTTAATTTAATATTAAAATAAAAATATTTAATACTCTAAAATTTAATTAATTAAATGTAGTATTTTAATTCAATGATTTGATATTTAAATTAAAAATGTATTCAATCATTACATTAAATTAAAATCCATCATGATGTGAGGTGTTCCAAAGTACATCTTGAGCTTCAGTGAAAGCAAGAACATTTGACTGTCTCTACAAAGAGTCACATGATCAATGACACTTATGTCCGTACATTTGAGAAGTCTCCTAGAACTGGTGCACAATTCTTCATTTTACATATCTTTCAACATCCACAAAAATCTAACAGAGAACAGATTTTGATGAAATGTGGTCTCTTTTGTACCCCTGCATGCATCATATGAATGCTGCTGCTCATCTCTGGCGTTTCTCAGGTGTGCGGCTCGTTCTCTGCGCGGGCCGGCGTTCAGGCTCACGTGAAGATGCATCACGCTCACACTAATGTGATCGGTCTGGGAGACTCCAGCACCTGGAAAATCCCCTTCCTTCCTCGATCCGTCTACCTGTTCATCGCGCCGCTGGCCGTCCCCATCATCACACCCATCGTCGCCATCGGTGAGGCCCTTTTCGGTCCCGACAGTCACAGCTTCTCAGTGCATCCTAACCAGTTATTATAAGATAAAGCCACAAGTGATAAATCTTACGTGATCCTTTTGTTTTGATTAGCAGTGATTGTTGTTTCACGCTCTTTTACTGAGGATATAAAATTACATTTTTGCTTAGGACACCACATCAACCGAGTTCATTTAACTCTGAGCTGATGGACATTTACATATATTTGCATTTGACCTTTGAGTGTATGTGCTGGTACCAGCTTCATCATCAGTGAAACCTCTAGCATATTCTCTCTTGTGTTTCAGGTCAGCTGAAGGGTCAGTCTCCGCTCCAGATCCTGCGCACTGTCCTGTGTGTGTGTCTGGGGGTTTTTTCTCAGTATTACCTGCTCAGGTGTGTGTCAGGACTGTCGTGCAGCTCTGCTCTGGTGGTCATGCTTCTGTGCAGAGCCATGTTCTCCCTGCCGTACATACACGTCAACATATTTCAGGTGAGATATACCAACATAAAAAAATGCAAGCTGCATTTTGATATATGACTATGATATATATTTGTTGGTTGTGCACCTGATTTTGATTCTTTTTTGGAATTGCATGCTTTCTACAATTGCTTTCGATATTCAACCATAGCATCGCACAACAGTAGCCCAACTGTTTTTGTATGTTTAGTTGTTTTTGCATGCTCAGAAAATAAATTTCAATTATTTACACCAATTATCTTCAGGAAAATATCAAATATAGTTTTTCCATGCTATGGCTCTTTTTGACATTCTCAGTAAATATAAATGATATAATTTCTACCACGTATAAGCAAAAATACTCGTTGTTTTTACCCTGTTATTATTGTTTTGCAATGCTCAGAAAATAAATTGGAGAATTATCGCTTATCATTTAGGAAAAAATATAAAAACATGTTGTTTTTTTTTTTTGCATGCTGTAGTTGTTTTACAAGCTCGGAAATATAAATGTACATTATTACCTAAGTATAGATCAGAAAATATAAACATGTAGTTGTTTGTGCATGCTCAGAAAATTTTAATTAAATTGTTTATATGATATCTTCAGAAAAAGCTAAGATTGAATATTCCAAATTGGTTTGCATTATTTTTTTTTTTTTTTTTTTTTTTTTTTTTTTTTGCATGATCAGAAAATATAGGGTAATTTTTACACGATATATCTTCCGAAAATATAAAAAATCTAGTTTTTTTTTACATGCTCAGAAAATCTAAAATTAAATTATGTATTTTTTTACAAATTTGCTTCACATTATATTAAAACAGTGGTTGTGCATGCGGTAGTTGTTTTTACACCTGCTTGTCTTCAGAAATATAAAAAACAGTTGAGTTACGGTACAGTGGCGGTAGTATTTCTCTGGTCCTGAGCTTGCACCAGTGCACACACTCACTAAACAAAAACTGACTCTCGCGTTACAGTAACACTTCAAACACTACATTTTTTTCTGTCGTATCTCTCTGGGTTCATAAGCGTAATCATTCTGAGCGTGATCCTTTCGAAGTTATTAAGCTAAAGTCTGCATCAATCATCCCTGTTGTGTGTGTTGTCTCTCATTCTTTTCTGCGAGCTTCTGCTCAATGTGGCTTGTTCTCTCTCTGCTCGCGGAGGTTCAAGGGTTCGTGTGTAGAAGAAAAACATACAACGGTGGAGAACAATCACGATGATTTTCCCGGCAGAGCAAGGGCGAATGTACTTCTGGATTGTGCTGATCCTCGAGGTATTTTTTTGCTGGTTTTATAAGCTTTTTAAACGGGCAGCCGTCGGCTCTGAAGACCCACAGCGATGTGTTGTTGGAGACCTTTGTTAGGAGTAGAATGCTGGAGTTGCTCTGTTTCATGCGTGCCAGTGGTTACGTATGTCTCGTGTGTGAAATAAATGCTTGTATGTGCTATAAGGTTGTGTCTAGTTTGGGTCCCCTGTGGTTTGTCAGTGACGTTCTCGGGCCGCTGAACGTGTTTCATCCCACTTAAAGATAAAACACACACACGGAACTAAAGGTGAAATCGCTTAAAGGCGCCATAATCTTCTCTGTTTCGATTTCATTGTTACATTTTTTAAATTGAGTTTTCCGTATGCTGGTTGTGCTGCGTCAGAGGAGACTGGCCCCGACTGAGCTGGTTGTTTCAAGGTTTTTCTCCATTCTGTCACGATGGAGTTTTGGTTCCTTGCCGATGTCGCCTCTGGCTTGCTTAGTTGGGGCCACTTCATTTCCAGCTTTATCGTTGACATAATTGCAAATATATTATTTAAACTGAGCTGGATGATGACATCACTGAATTCCATGATGAACTGTCTTTAACTGAAAAATTTGTTTACTATTGTCATTTTGCATTATTAACACTATTTTCCTAATTAATGCTGTTCAGTTGCTTTGACACAATCTGTATTGTTAAAAGCGCTATATAAATAAAGGTGACTTGACTTGACTTACTATAGAGTTGTAGTTGCAGTTTTCTTTTTTTATAGTTGGTTTCTGTGTCTCCCCTTTCGCAGCACATCGGCCTGTCAATGTTTTCTGCCACTCACCGGCCCAAACGCATCTACCAGATGACACACGGAGTCCTGAACCTTCCCCGAAACCCGCTGCTGGACTGGACCTTCGGCCATTCCCTCATCAGCTGCCACGTAGAGCATCACCTCTTCCCATTCCTGTCTGACAACATGTGCCTGAAGGTGAGCGTTCATACTGACAGCCACAGCTTATATGGACATGGAACAAAGGGTTTCTCAAACTGCAGTATATTAAAAAAAATTGTTTTAAAATTAAATTATTAAATCATGTAAATAATTGATTTGTCATTTAATCATGTAATTTTTTAATATTTAAATTAAATTAATAAAATAATTTTAATTGTTTATTAATATCTATTGTAAGCTGGTGTATTTTTTTCGCACTGTTAGTGCGCCGTTTAATGGAATGTTTGATTTTTGTTTTAATGTAATGTGCAAGCAGAACCGTGATCCTAGGCGGCGAGGGAATTTAATAATGAAAACCAAACAGAACGGAGAGGCATTACAGGAAAAAAAGGATGACAAAGGAAAGCTGAAACACAAGGGATATATGTTCTTTACATGGGGGGACGAATGAGCTTTAACGAGTAAAGGAAAAAAAAACACACCTGGGGAGACCAATCAGAGGAACAGATAAACAACAGATACAAACCAAAAGACAAGGAAACACTTCAACAATAAAAGTCCAGACAAGAATAGGGACACATATGTAAGAAGATTTAATAATGTATAATATATAATATACTATTAATATTTAATATATAATAAAAAAAATTCATATTAACATAGGACAATATTAAATTGGTAATCATTTAAATAATTAAAGAGTTAAAAGATTTTAAAAAGGATAAATTAACTTTACAAGGCAGCCTTAACAAATCTAAAGTATTAAAGAATTCACAAAAGTAATAAGTGAATTATATAAGTAAATTGAATAATATACTAAATGGATCAAGGCTATGCCCCCCCCCCCCAGACCCCCCCCGTACCCGACCAAAATGCCAAATTTCATGTATACACATTATAATAACTAATCACTATTTAGATTAACATTGCCACGAAATAAAATAATAGTAACAGTTTGATAATCATTTAAAATTAATAATAATTTAATATTTTATTGATTTAAAGCAGAATTAAACAAATTAAGTAACAATATGATTCACAAAAAAGGAATAAATTAATGAACTAACATTAGTCAAGATTCATTAAAATGGCAAGGATAATACAGCCAATAAATATGTATAAGTAAAACATTGTTTGTTTAAATTAAATTAAAATGCAGGATAAACAAAGTAACAATATTAACAATACAATTCACAAAAAAAATTATAAATTAATGAAGCAAAATTCATTAAAAATGATAAACAAATTGATAAAGATAATATGGCAAGTAAATATATCTAATAGTAAATGAATAGTAATAATGAATATGCATGTGTTTATTGTCTCAGGTGAAGCCTATAGTGTCTCGATATCTGAAGGAGAAGAAGTTGCCGTATCTGGAGGACGGTTACTTCTCCCGTCTGCGTCTGTTCTTCCACAAATATCAGGAGCTGATGGTGTTTGCGCCACCCATCACTGACCTGGTGGGAATCCAGTGACGGAGGAAGAGGATGATGAGGATGAAGAGCAGAAGACAAGGGAAGATTGACACTGACATGACGACGGTCATGCTTTTCCAAATTGTATACATGCATTAAACTGGTGCATGAAGGCATTAGAATTAAAGTTAACATGAAACTCGGCTCACGATCCATTTTACTTGCATAATATGATGCATTTATGAAAGAAACGACAAGAAAACAAATGTAGGATGAGACTTGAATGATGAATGAAAAGTTAGTGCTTTCAGTCTTGGATGACATTTTGATGAAGGATAATGAAGCTAAACATTTGTTTGTTCAGAATAACATGTACTGATGAAGGACCAGGAATGTGCAATAAGAAAGTAAACCGGATCGAATCTGAATTCGTGTTGACTTTATCACAAGCAATGCCGTGCAAAGAGAGCATCTTCTCATTTAAAAAAATGCATTCAAATATACTTAAAATGAGGATTTCCTTCACACTGGTTTTTATGACAGTGCTTCCTATTCTCTAAGCTAAATGGCATTATTGAATGTAAAGCTCATTGCCTTATGCACTGACGTCAGATCAGTGCTAATACAGCACTGCAGCTCTCATCGTTCACGACCTCTGACCCCAGATCAGCTCTCCGCTTCAATATAGCTGTATGAAAACTAAAAAGATGCATTAACCTTTACCTATCTATACAGGACACACCTTGACTTTGTTCCAAAGTTTAATGAGCTGCCTTTGCTGTCTCTTAAAGGGACAGTTCACCTACAAATTTAAATTCTGTCATTTACTCACCCTCAAGTTGATCCATACTCACCCTCAAGTTGATCCAAACCGGTATGAATTTCTGTCACCTGTTGAACACAAAAAAAGATATTTAAAGAATGTTTGCAATCAAACAGTTGACGGTAGCCATTGACTTCCATAGTATTTTTTTCTCCATACTATGGAAGTCAATGGCTACCGTCAACTGTGTTCAACAGCATTATTCAAAATATCTTCGTTTGTGCTCAGTTGAAGAAAGAGAATGAGTAAATGATAGAATTTTCATTTTTGGGTGAACTTGGGTGAGACTAATTTTGTTAAGCCACAACTCTGTGCGTCATACAAATAGTGCTCTTCATGTGATGCACACAGAAGACAATAGAGTTTGCAATGCATTATGGGATTGCATTTAACATTTTGATCAAATGAAAGTATCTTGAAGGTAGCATAATTATTATGATGTCTTAAAATGCTATCTAGATAGGCAGCTCACTGGGGTTCGGAACAGAGTTTTTGTGTAGATTAAAGCAAATAGTAGACAGAAACAAGACTTTTTTTTTATTACGGTTGTAGGCAGACTTCTTTGAATTTGCTAACAATAATCCTATTATCTGCGTACAATATTAATACAGCACACAGTAGAGATTGAGTACATGTAACTGTAATGAACATGTGGGAAATTCATTTATTTGACCTTAACATAATAATAATATTCACAGTATTACAGTTGTACTTATGCACTGATTTGTTTATGATTCAGTGATTTTAACCAGAATCATTCACCTTTGACTTGCTTTCGCTGAATGCTCGTGAATGTAAGTGTGTCTGTGATCGAGATGAGCGTGCGAGAGAATGTTGCTCTCCTCTTTCACTTGAAATGAAGATGATACGTTGATTTTACTGACCAAATAAATTAAAGTAGATATTCAAAAGTTTTGATGTAGTGCTACATTTATTCTGCAAGATTTTCATACAATACAAGGCTATTTTATGACTTCAAAAGACTTGGAATGTAGCACACAATTCATATAGACGCTTTTCATGTTTGCTTTTATGGTGTTTTCTGTCCAATTTTAACTTGTATTATATGTAAATAGCAGCATGTTTTCTTGTGATTGGAACAACATGACTGAGTAAAAATAATATTAAAGTGAAATATTCAATTAAATTAAATGTTTTAAATTATTTTTTAAATTATTTTAAATGATAGATTTTTACGTATTTTGTTTATGCTGGCATTTCAATTTGATTAAATAATTACCAATATAATAATTAGTTATTTAATAAATATAAATATATACACACATAAACATACACGCACATAATGCAGCATTAACAAATACAGTAAAATACGGATAAAATAAATTAATGAAGAACATTTGTCCAAACGGGATTATTAAACAAAAAAATTAACAGATACAGATACTCTGCCAAATAAATATATTAATAATTAGCCGATTAATTCAATTAAATTAAAGTCACATAAACCCATAAAATTAATACAAGTCACAAAAGGAATAATTAAAAACTAATGGAGAATACTAATTTCAAAAATGTCATTTTAATGTAATGCTTAAATTAAAATGTAGCATAAACAAATAAAGTAACAATGCAATTCACAAAAATTTATAAATTAATGAAGTAACAAAGTCAGACGGCATTGGAATAACATGAGGGTGAGTAAAAAGAGCATATATATATCTATAATAGATTTAGATATACTCCATACACACACACACCACAGCACACACACACTTATATTTACTTTTATTTGTTTATTTGTTTGCTGGGGCTTGACATCACTAAATAAACTGCTAATGCATTGAAAAACCATTTAAATGTATTTTATGTTCCGCAGAAGAAAAGAAATCTGGCTTTGGATCATGTTGCAGTTCTCTCTGTCCAGCAGGGGGCAGCACTTACCTTTATCTCAGAGAGGGTGTGGCGTGGGGTTGGAATTTTCCTCCTGTTGGCTGCGACAACCCTGCGTTCCATGCGGAAGGCTCTCCCTAATGCCTAACCCCTTCAAAGGTTGACCTCGCGAGGAGCGCTTCGAAGGAATGAGGGGTTAGGGGTAAAAACAAAACTCTTTCCCTGTTGTCGCAATGTTCAAACTATCCATCCTAAATAGTATGTGAGATTAAAATAACTGCGTCTCAGACCATAGTATGTTGAAAAGAGTATGCCAGAAGTCCCCGGATGGTCTACTATTTCAGGTAGATTTGTGAAGTGTGGATCCGTGCACACTCTGATGGCTAATATTACCCACAATCAATTGCGCTTTGACGAATGATTCGGTTCAGAACTACACCGATCAAAAT
Source organism: Sinocyclocheilus anophthalmus (assembly GCA_018155175.1). Lineage (NCBI taxonomy): Eukaryota > Metazoa > Chordata > Actinopteri > Cypriniformes > Cyprinidae > Sinocyclocheilus > Sinocyclocheilus anophthalmus. The sequence goes on along the minus strand of JADLZN010005032.1, from coordinate 27,644 downwards.
CTACAAACATGGCGGATGTGCGCGACTGACGGTTGAGTAGAGAGGTTTAGATAAAGGGTTTGAGTTACTAATAATCAACATTTAACCTGGTAGAAAATTGTATTTAATGTTATCTGTGTTATATTTCATCTGCAACAGCAATGTGAACTTTTATAAACATCCGTTTGGCCATTAACTTTTAAATGCATCATTACGCAAAAAAATATGAGCAGAGTTCTCTGCATAAAGACCCACGGCTGGCAGATCAACGTGCTACTTCATTTCTCTACGATACGGTAGAAAGTTAAATGAAATAAACTGTGACAAGATGATTGACAGGCCAGTTTACAGTGACAGGATGCGTGTAATTATGCGACAGAGCGGTCCGTTAAAGACGCAGTTGTGTGACTTGATAGTATGTCCCAAAGCTTGCCTATACTTTTCTACTACACACTCAAAAGTGTGTACTTTTTCTTCACCAAAAGAGTACATACTTTAAGGGCGTAGTATAAGTAGGCACATTGGGATGCAGCATTTTTTTGGAATGCACTTCTGCTTCACCTTAACGAGACGATCAAGGAGGGGCCTTCGTCGCACATTTTGTACACTGGTTGAATCATCTATACATACATTTATAGGTGAAGTCGAACTCTGTGACCCCAAACAACTTCCCTGTGCAAAGAATCGTGGGGTCCTGAAGTGTCCATCAATTGTACCCTTTCGAAATCCTTCATTCCGAAGGGCCCTTTGAAGTGGCCAGTTTTGAGCACTTCGGTTTGGAACGACCCTTCAATATGGCGGCCATGATTGTTTTCACTCCGAAGTGCCCTTCGGAGGGCGATATATGCCGTTTGGAATGCACCGATGAGGTGCTTCTCAGTATCCCTCCTCATTTCCTCGCTCCTCCGTCCTCCATCCTATGACCCGGAAACCGATCGCGCTCAGCCGCACCGCGAGGAGGCGAGGATAGAGGAGTGAGGAGGCTTCCTGAGGAGTCATGAGCGAGGATACACAGGTGTATCCTTTGCGGAAGTGTTTTTCATCGAAAAAACTGATGCACGATTAAATTCTCCTCCCCCTTCACATCTGTTGTAATAATTTGAATTTACATTTTACCTTTGCAGTTTAAATAACCATATATGTCATATATTTAAAACAGGGCATCTTGCTTTATTAATATTTATTATGAATGTCTTAAATAACAAACTTTAACAACATAAGGGCAGATCCCTTTAGCGCAGCTGATGATGCTTTGAAGTGACGCTAAAGGGAGCGAGGATATATCATTTCACTTGGGGTGCTTCTCAATTCTTATTTGTGCATCTTCAATTCCTTTCCTCGCATCTTAGCTCCACCCCTTCAGGATGCAAGGAAAAGACGTGAGGACGGAGGAATTGAATCATATTTTTCTTACAAAAAAGCATAGATTCGCTACAGGAGGCCTTTATTCACCCCCCGGAGCCGTGTGGGACACTTTTTTTATTACGGATGGATGCACTTTATAGGACTTCTTTTGGACTGTTGAACAGAAACACCCGCCCACTGCCATTATAAAGCTTGGAAGAGCCAGGACCATTTTTAATGTAACTCCAAATGGATCCATCTGAAAGAAGAAAGTCACATACACCTAGGATGGCTTGAGGGTGATTAAATCATGGGCCAATTTTCATTTTTGGGTAAACTATCCCTTTAAGTGTTTTTATTTCCTTCAACGGGAGGAAAACGCTTAACGGGAGACTTTGCGCATTGTGTTCATATTCTGCTGTTCTGTGGCCACGGATTTGTGGGTCTTGTCTTTTTCTCCTACAGGTGTCTTGCAGGACCCTGTACGTTATGGTACTAAATTAGTTTTAATTGTTTAACCACCACAGCATCTCGTCTCCATTGGCAACACGCACCATTTGTGTCGATTGCAAGTGACGTCGCAGTTAGCGGAGAGTGCAGGTGGTGATTGCAAGTGGCATTGTAATTTTGTCTTTTTTTCTTGTCTTCACCACCTAGCTACTGTTGTAAAATTCAAAGAGATTAAATAAAAAATAAATAAATAAATAAAAATGTGCGACGACGTCACTTGCGTACGCGCAGGTGTCCCTTAGAGTGCAAGTGCCTGTCTGCTGCCGGACCCTTCTCCCTGTTAGAGCCACAACACTGACATCAGTTGTTTGCATGATGTGACTCATTTAATTGACTTATTAACCTGCTATGTTATGATCTTGTTAGTTTGCACATCTCATAAACTCCATATTACTTGATCACCTGTGTGCTTCCAGTGGTCTTAGGATGAACGGAAGCTTTTAATGTCATTGGTTAAACATTATTTACACACAGAATTCATTAACAGATTGTTAAATTAATTAGCATGAATCTTTCCAGTCACCTTTAGCTCACTCACTGGAGGGTTAGTTTTAATGTTTTTGTAAAGCTGCTTTGGAAAAAGTTGCTCATCATCATTCCGTCTACATTCACATCTATCTGTACAGAGTGAAGGAATGTCTACACAAAAGGAATCCGTTCAAATAAATATCTTCATGTCACAAGAGAAAATTACTTAAGTTATTGTAGAGAAAATATTTCAGGCTCTAGTACAGGCCCACCCACAGTTATTAAAGGCACTGTAAGATCGTGAGAGCGGCCGATCATCATCACTGTAGTTCGCTCTGAAGAGAGCATCTCCTGAGTGTTGTTCTGCAGCACTTTGAGGTAGAAAAAGTTATTTATTTAATTCATTTGTCAATGTGCACAAAATAAGATTAAAATAATTAATATGATGAACATGTGTATACAGTATATAAACTGTATATAATATAACACACACACACACACTCCAGTCAAAATGTTTGAACCTGAGATTTTTAATGTTTTTTTAAAGATTTCTTCTGCTCACTAAGCCTGCATTTATTTGAGCCAACATACCGCAAATCAAATTTTGGTGAAAATTCTTTTACTATGTAAATAACTGCTTCTATTTGAATAGTTTTTAAAATATAATTTATTCCTGTGAGTCTTAGCTGTATTTTCAGCATCATTCCTCCTTCAGTGTCACATGATCTTCAGAAATCTTCTAATATTCTGATTTGCTGCTAAAACTTTCTGAATTATTATCAATGCTTGACAATATAACATCTTTTCTGTTACATTATAAATGTCTTTACTGTCATTTTTGTTCAATTTAATGCATCCTTGCTAAATAACAGTATTAATTTCTATAATTTCCCAATGAAAAAAAATATATATATACTGACTCCTAGCTTTTGAATGGTATAGTGTATAATTTTACAAAAGCTTTTTATTTTAGATAATGCTGATCTTTGGATCTTTCTATTAATCAAATAATCCTGAAAAAATATGTTTTTAAAATTGTTTTAATAATAATAATAATAATAATAGAGCAGCCAATCAGCATATTATTATGATTTCTTAAGATCATGTGACACTGAAGACTGAGTAATGAGGCTAAAAAATCACTTTGATCACGAAATTAAATTATACTTTAACATCTATTCAAATAGAAAGCAAATGCAGGCTTGGTGAGCAGAAGAATTCTTTAAAAAACATTAAAAATCTGTTCAAAAATTTTGACTGGTAGTGTGTGTGTGTGTGTGTGTGGTGGTGTGTGTGTGTGTTGTGTGTGTGTTGTGTGTGTGTTTGTGTGTGTTTGGTGGTGTGTGTGTGTATGTGGTAGGATGGATGTGTGTGCCCTGTTTATGTGTTTTAATGAGGAAACAAATTTGTTATGACATGGTATTGACACGTTACTTCCATGATGAAGATGATTTAGGAGAACACTCCTGTTTCCCCGTAATTAAAGGCTTAAAAACCAAAGTTTTCTGTGGGGTGGTAGGGGCAATAGTAATATACAGTTTGTTACGTATAAAACCTTACGCCTATGGGATGTCCTCGTAAACCAAAAGCGCACATGTGCTGCCCATTTGTTTGGTCGGTAGTAGAGTATATATACCAGTGCGTGAAAACAAAGTAGTTTAGTGAAGCCACCGAATTGTGCAAGTGCTCCCACTGTCTAGCCCTCAAAGTTAATTAGTATAGGCCTGTAATTTTCATCATAGTATACCTCAACTATGAGCGACAAATATATAAAAAAAATCCAGAAAATCACATTGTAGTATTTTTAAAGAATTTATTTGCAAATTATGGTGGAAAATAATAATTTGTCAATAACAAAATTTCATCTCAATACTTTGTTATATACCCTTGTTGGCAATGACAGAGGTCAAACGTTTTCTATAAGTCTTCACAAGGTTTTCACACACACTGTTGCTGGTATTTTGGCCCCTTCCTCCATGCAGATCTCCTCTAGAGCAGTAATGTTTTGGGGCTGTCGCTTGGCAACATGGATTTTCAACTCCCTCCAAAGATTTTCTATGGGTTTGAGATCTGGAGACTGGCTAGGCCACTCTAGGACCTTGAAATGCGTCTTACGAAGCCACTCCTTCGTTGCCCGGGCGTTGTGTTTGGGATCATTGTCATGCTGAAAGACCCAGTCACGTTTCATCTTCAATGCCCTTGCTTTTTTCACTCAAAATCTCACTATACATGGCCCCATTCATTCTTTCTTTTTCACGGATCAGTCGTCCTGGTCCCTTTGCAGAAAAACAGCCCCAAAGCATGTTGTTTCCACCCCCATGCTTCACAGTAGGGTATGGTGTTCTTTGGATGCAACTCGGCATTCTTTCTCCTCCAAACACGACAGTTGAGTTTTTACCAAAAAGTTCTATTTTGGTTTCATCTGACCAGATGACATTCTCCCAATCCTCTTCTGGAATCATCCAAATGCTCTCTCGCAAACTTCAGACGGGCCTGGACATGTATGGGCTTAAGCAGGGGGACACGTCTGGCACTGAAGGATTTGAGTCCCTGGCGGCGCAGTGTGTTACTGATGGTAGCTTTTGTTACTTTGGTCCCAGCTCTCTGCATGTCATTCACTAGGTCCCCCGTGTGGTTCTGGGATTTTTTGCTCACAGTTCTTGTGATCATTTTGACCCACGGGGTGAGATCTTGCGTGGAGCCCCAGATCGAGGTAGATTATCAGTGGTCTTGTATTTCTTCCATTTTCTAATAATTGCTCCACAGTTGATTTCTTCACACCAAGCTACTTACCTATTGCAGATTCAGTCTTCCCAGCCTGGTGCAGGTCTACAATTTTGTTTCTGGTGTCCTTTGACAGTTCTTTGGTCTTGGCCATGGTGGAGTTTTGGAGTGTGACTGTTTGAGGTTGTGGACAGGTGTCTTTTATAATGATAACAAGTTCAAACAGATGCCATAAATACAGGTAACCAGTGGAGGACAGAAGAGCCTCTTAAAGAAGAAGTTACAGGTCTGTGAGAGCAGAAATCTTGCTTGTTTGTAGGTGACTAAGTACTTTTTTTACTGAGGAATTTACCAATTAATTCTTAAAAATCCTACAATGTGATTTTCTGGATTTTTTGTTTTTCTCATTTTGTCTCTCATAGTTGAGGTATACCTATGATGAAATTACAGGCCTCTCTCATCTTTTTAAGTGGAGAACTTGCACAATTGGTGGCTGACTAAATACTTTTTTCCCCACTGTATATATATATATTATATAAAGATATTATATATATATATATATATATATGATATATATATATACTGTATATAATGAAATGTTAATTATTTGCAAAAACAAATAAACCTCCATTTTACCAATTTTCAAAACGTGTTTTTTTGTCTCAATAAATGCGTGGTTATTTAATAGTTAATAATAACTAAAATACTGCTAATTTTCACAATAAATCATGATAACAATAAAAAACATGATTTTTGAAAATTTAAAAAAACTGAGTTATCTGTTTTTGCAAATAAACTCTCTCTCTATATATATTTGTATGTATAGTTGTATGCATGTGTGTGCAGGTGCAGAGTTTCCGTTGGTCACAATGAGGTTTCTGATCTCACTGTGTGTGTCTCTACTGCTGCTGATTAATGGTGAGAGTTTTATTTGTCGTGCTTTACAATGATATTGTAAGTAGGTTTACATTCAATATTAATTCATTATGTTTATACTGTGTATTTAACAGGTGAAATGATCAATGGACAAACTTCAGGTACATTTATATATATATATATATATAGGTAGTTATATATATTATAATATTATCTATAATTACTTTATCTAATCTTTCCATCCTTAGCTTTATATAAAAAATAAAATAAATTAATAGGATAATTTTGTGATATCAATATGAAAGGTTCTCACATTTTAGCAATCCAACACACTTTTTTTTTTTTTTTCACTTTTAATTTCATTATTTTATTGAAACAAAGTTTTATCAGATAAACCAAGCTAAATGTCTTTGGAATTTGTGACATTTATGAAATGAAATCCCCAACACTCACTACTTTCATGTTCAGTCCATTTCATGATGCATGCAGCTTCAGCAGACCATCAGTGATTAACATTAGTTATAATCATAATAATAATCGTATCTATGTACTTAATCGTCTACATTGCCAGGACAAAATAGGCTGTATTTTATAAATTACTTACTGAAAAAAACAAATTTCAATGCACTAATTTTTGTTTTGACAAAAAAGTGTTTTAGATAAATATTATTTAAATAAATATTTTCGTCACCTCAAGTTCTGCACAACTGACTGATTCAGCTGAAAAATGTAATCTGTCCAGATGCCACACATTTGTTTTTCAGTGCGTGTTGTGCTCATAAAATCAGCGACAACATTCCAACTCATCTTTTACAAATAAAATATATGTTGTGCAGATCATAGCACTGATACAGCTGTGCATCTGATTGTGAACGTGATGACACAATGGATTATTCAGCTACACAGAAAAAAAAAAGATGTCACCAGAAATTCAAAAAATAGAATGAAAAGAAATGTACTGTAAATATGCCTGTATTCTCCCTGCTTAAGGGCATTGAACTAAAATATGTCGTTTGATCAGAGTCTGTAAGCGTCAGTGCTGGTAAATGTCATAAAGATATTATGAAATATCTTTTAAAAAATGTTCTTCCTCATTTTTCATACAGACCAATAACTGATGGACAGATAAAATACTAATTTGATGATATATCTTAAGAATGGTTCATAAAAACCGGTTTGATTTGCTCATGATTGTTGTTATTAATCTCTAATGATAAGGCGCTGGGAAGTTTGTTGTCACATTTTTAAAATACAGCAAAAAGAACCCAACTGTATCTTATCCACTGATACTTTAATATTCATTATTCTGTATAATGCGTGCGCTGTAGATCTGTGTTTTATTGGTTTTCTCCCCACTTCCCTCCCTCTAGACTCCCACTTTTCCAAAGCTTTCTTGAGTTTTTATTTTTTATTTTATCTGAGGTATGATTGACCTGTACTAACACACAGGGGTTTCGTGACACTTTAAGGTTTTTCTTATTCATATTTCACTTTTCAACAAATTCCAGATTAACCCAGGCATTGTGCTGAACACATAAGTCCAAACATTGTGTAAAATTTAACTTTCACTAATGCCGTCCTGTAATTAAAAATTAATATATAAGTTTGTACACATTATTGTGTCACAAACAGCTAATCAAGCATATACAGATCTGTAAATAGATATGGAGAGGATTTGTTCCATTTTGTGTACTGGAATTGTTTGTGAAGTATGTGAAGGTTCAACTACATGACAAAACTTGTTTTTCCTGTGAGTCGAAAGGAATTTACTGTCATTCACACATTGAGAGAATAAGCAGTTCCTGTGTACTGTATGTTCATGTTAACCCTCCTGTTCTGCACAAGAAGAGTTGTTTTATCTGAAGGCAAAATGCATCTGTTTTTGTTGTCCACAGAAACTTGATACATACGGTGTGGAAATGATCTTTAAACTTTGCCACCCTGTTTGACTGCTCTCTGCTACAACCTGGTTTTCAAAGCAGGAACAGCAAGCCCAAAGAGAGAGTTGATATTAAAAATTTTCTATTTCTTAATACTAGAATTTTTTTAAGCTACAAGTATCTATTTGCTATACTTATTTGTTGGCTACTAGTGCTTATTCTTTAAGTGCTAGTACATATTTAAAAAAGATACTAGTACTTATTCATTAGATAATAGTAGCTATTAATGTATGTATTTAATGTATATCTCTACTGTAACATCCACATGAATCTGCCACCAGAGGGCATCCTAAACATGCTACTAATCACAGCCGGATTCAAACATGAGCCCCATTAATCTGTGAGAAATAATGCCAGATTTTTTTTCTCTTTATTTTAAGGTATCCTTGTTACACATGTTACATGTACTTACTATTCTAATAACAATTAATTATGCATAATTATATGCAAGTAACCCTAAGCCAACCCCTGTATAGAAAGTACATGTAGTTAATCAATATTACTCAGTACTTAAGTGTATAATTACACTGTACCAAAGACACCTTAAAATAAAGTGTAACCCTACTTTATTATATACTAGTACATATTCATTAGATACTAGTACCTATTAAATAAATATATTTATATGTTTCCTTTGTTTATGTAAGAGATTGTTGCTTTATTCTGTAATATTTATAATTCAGATGCAAGCAACATAAGCACTATCACTGCTACTGTCATGCCAGAGACAACCACAACTGAAACTACAATGGACTTTATGACCAATGTACTGTGTTACAATCAGGAGGATTATTGTTTTGCATGAGCAAATCAGGCCCATGTGTTTGTGAAATTATTTATAATAATGAAATAAGCTATATAGGCAATAATATTATATAGCTATATTAGAGTGATTCAACCATCGGCCAAGCCACAGGTAATCACAAATGTGCTAATATATGGCCATATTATTTAATAACTGTTAATAGGTACTTAAGCAGTGAAATAATCAATGGACAAACTTTAAGAAACTTTCTTAGCTTTATTCTTCACTTCTTTTCCAGCCTTAGCTTTCCTTTAAAAATGCAAGAATAAAAGAAGTGTAATAGGAATAATTCAGTGAAAGATCCCTGTCTCTTGATATGAAACCTTGAAGCTTGATCATATTTTAGCAGTCCTACACGTCACTATTCACATCAGACCCCACTTTCAATTTCATCATTTTTTATTGTATTGAGACCAAATTTTATTTGACAAACCAAGCATAATGTGTTTATTTATGACATTTATGAAATGCACAAATCCCAAACAGTTTTGTGTTCAGAACATTTCATGATGCATGCAGATTCAGAAAGTATGTTTTGTTTTCGACAGAAAATGTGTTTTTAGATAACAGGACAAAAATACCTTCACCTCAAAGTTAGGGTTTAAGGCTGCACAACTGACTGATTAAAGGTTAAAATCACTATTGCTAAAATATAATCTACTCAGATTGAAGGTGCCACACATTTGTTTTTCAGTCTGTGTGGGGCTCGTAAAACCAGCCGGAATACACAGTGATAATTTACTGTACAGTTAGTTGGCCATTATGAAAACATAAAGCCCAATAACACCCAAATGTTCAGAAGCTTGTTTTTGCATCAGAACAGAACAAGAAAAACTCATCAGGCTATTTTTATATCTCAGACCTTATTTCTTATGATTCCGACTTTACATCTCACATCTGTGACTTTCTGTAGTAACTGATCATTTATACACTATATATTAATGTGTTACAATTTAGATGAGAAGATGAATTGTAAATTACAGTGTTCTCATTGTGTTCATGTTGTGTTACAAAACACTTTTCTTGCTCATTAGGAGGAATATATTTAAGGTTTGGAACAGTTTTAGTGTTATGATTATGTTTAAGGGTGCGTTATGCTGTAAGATATGAGTCAACAGTGTACGTACAGAACTGCATTACACACAGCTGTACATAAATGCATGTGTTTTTAAACATAAGCAGTGCATCATGTATCTGCACAATAAGTGCACTTTATCAAATTACAAATTTAAATTTTAGAAGACTGTATAATGCCACTTAATGTAAAGCGGGTCTCAGTATTTTAACAGAACTTTTCCGAACTCTATGACAGTTGCTTTCAGCAGCATCAGCAGTGATCCCTGCTACAACTATGAGTCTCTGGATCGTCCCTGGAGAGCCAACAATGAAAGTGGAGTTAACGTTTGTGATGAATCTTTCACCTGGAATGGCTGGTACCGGCTTTTCTACTATGGAATGAACATCCAGATGTCAGAGACCTGTGTTAGTACATTCAACTGTAATGTATACATCAATCTGTGGCTCAACGGTTCTCACCCTCAGATAGATGATGGAGTGGTGACCAGAGAGGTCTGTGGCAATTATTGGGGTAACTGCTGTGATTACAATATAAACCCCCTCAGAGTGAAAGCGTGTCCAGGCAATTACTATGTCTATGAACTTGTGAAACCACAAATCTCGTGTTCAGGATACTGCACAGGTAATGTGCTTTTTCTCCTATTTTTTTTATGAAGTCTTTCAAAAGTTTTAAAATCCCTTCAATCATGTCTTGAATGTCCTTCTCTTCAGATGTCAGCACCATTTCACGGCCGATTTCCACTATAAGTCCAAATATAATTACTGGATCCAGCATTACCTCGAGTAAGTTACATTTTAAGTAATTCATGTAACCTCTCTCTCTCTCTGTGTGTGTGTGTGTGTGTGTGTGTGTGTCTGTGTATGTCAGAGGTGGAAAGTAACTAATTACAGATACTTTCGTTACAGTACTTGAGTACATTTTTCAGTTTTTTTGTACTTTCTTGAGCATAATTAAATTATGGTACTTTTACTTGAGTTGAATAAAAATAAAGTATTCAACTTCGTTACATTTATTTTTGATCAAAAGTACAAAAAAGACAAAGGTGCTGATGGAGAAACTGGGCGAGCTGGTGTTTGACGGGCACTGCGCTTCAGGTAATAACAGACTGGTCTGACTCGGGTGCAAAACCAATCAAAACTCATTCGTTCAAACCTGGGGCGTTCAAACCAGACAATCACTGATGTTAGCGTTTTGAATCAGTATCGTTAACATTTCAATATTTTAGTGACTGTAAATGAGCTATGCTCTGATTTTAAATTGTAATTTTGACAGCTGCTGATATGGGTCATTTCATTGATATTACCAGAACACTCAGCAGTTTAAGTAAATATAAAACTTGGTTGATAGAAGGACACAGTTATAGGGGTTATGTGCAACAGACTTCCGTATTCTGTTAACCGGTCTCATCGCTTCCGGTTCAAGCGTTTTGCATATGCTTCGTTAAATATGAAGCTGTTTTACTCAAGATGCCTTCAAAGTAGATACAAAGATGATCATAACCAATGTCCATCACATATGCGGATTGATATCTAAAAGATTTTTATTTTTTTTTCACTAACATTTAGATATAAAAATGGAATAAAACGTCAACAATGAAAACAGCTAGCTAGTTTAACTGAGCTTAGTTTACCTTAATCGTCCGTAGATATCGCCATTATTTAATACGGCTGTTAACACGTTCTCCGACAAGCAGAAGCTTGCACCTGTTTTCCGGTTTGGTCATGTGACGTTCGCATATACCCTATTTCATGGAACAGAGCAAGAACGGTATGTAATTACGCGGAAGTGTCTTAAAGGGTTCATATGACGTTGCTAAAAATAACATTTTTTTTTATTTGGTGTAATGAAATGTGTTTTATGTGGTTTAAGGTTAAAAAAACACGTTATTTTCTACATACTGTACATTATTTTTTCTCCTATATGCCCCGCCTTTTTGAAACGTGTCGATTTTTACAAAGCTCATCGGTCTGAAAAAGCGAGGTGTGCTGTGATTGGCCAGCTATCCAATGCGTTGTGATTGGCCGAATACCTCAAGCGAGTGACGGAAATGTTACACCCCTCACCATACGGTGATGCCGTGTCCGGCCTGAGCGACGAGACAAAAACATTTAAAACCCATTATAAACTAGGCATTGTTGCATCCAGTGGGGACATAATTACTGTAATGACTTATACTGTGTTTTTACGCATTGCATCACGCCGCTGGCATACAGACAAACCATTTGTATTTGTGATCGGAGAAATGACAAACACCAAGTGCTACTCTACACTGCCCAAAACTCGCAGTTGAATATCGTACTTACCGACTGTGAGTCCGAACTGCGGCATTTTTAGTCTACGTACTCTCCAGTGACAGAGGCGGCGTGACGAGAACGTCGCGGCCCGGCGGATCGGCGATCACATCGCAAAGTTGTGTATTCCCTCATCGACACAGCACGGATCATGCTCCAGGCATGACGAAGCGGATATCCTCCTCTTTTTTGAAGACCAAACAAAGTAGTTTCGCTTTAACAACGAAGCACACAGCGTCTTCACGTCATGGCGGCGGCAACAACAATACTACAACAAGATAAAAGTTACGCCTTCTTTCTTTGAGCTGACATTGGGGCTGCGTTATGCCAAATCTTCCCACATCGTGAGGTAGTATGTTGGGTTGTGTTATAACGAGCGGTTTTAGGTAGCGTGGTTAACCCTTAACTTTTCTAAAGAATTCTCTTTGGTTTGAGACTTTATGTCCTTTGCAACTCTTTATCACCAAAGAGCTTGTAACCACTCCAAAGAGAAAGGAAAAAATTGAAATCGCATCATATGACCCCTTTAAGTGCATGCAAGCTTGCCCTCTTTAACAGTGCAGTTAAACTATATGTATAAAGTATGAAGCTGAAATAACCTCAACATTAACAACAACACTGAAACAAGAGCGCATGCATTTTACGTGCATCTGGCTGATAGATCAACCATGATTTATCTGTCAATCATATGCACTAGTACTAAGTACGGTGCCCCAGGCACATTTTCGGTATGAAGAAAAAAGCGCTTTTTTAATTTACATGTAACTTTACCTCGGCTTGGGAATCACAAATTGCTTCCAATTCTGGGAATCAGCATGCTTAAGATCGGATACGTGTTATAAAATTTTTAATTTCTATTTCTTTGGTGCATGTTTAATATAACTTCACACGCATTCAAGTCAGAAGACTCACCTATATCCGAGACGTTGGCACAGAAAGCCACCTCTCATACTGGCGTGATACGGAACTGATTCTCTTCTATTGCCTCGTCCAAATACCCACACTTGCAGTCTTGCCCACTTGAGAAGTGCTTGCACGCGACAGGAAGTAAGTGAGCAGACTTACCATTTCTTAGAACGCCCAAGCACAGTGCCCGTAACCGCCCCTAAATCCACACTATCTCGAATACTGCTCCGGAGCGCTATTTGAGGCTTAGTTTATCCCATCATGCATCATGTTCTGGAACTAAATCGTGAGACCTTTTTGCCGAGATCTCGCGAGAGGTCACTGAAACCTTTCCAATGCAAGTTAAATATTAATATAATAATTGGATATTACATATAATTTGGTAGTAAAACATAAAGTGTTGCACATTTTATGGGTACAGAGATGAGTATGTGTATTTTGCAAAACTTTTGCAACTTCTTTTTATCACTTAATTAGAAGCACCACACATTAAAATTGTCATGTTATAGGGACTACTGAACAGACATTTAGAAGTTGATTTTAAAATGAAAAGTATTGGAAATAATAAAAATAAAGCTCTGTAAACACTTGAATTTTACAACACTATAATTGTGTCCTATCAGGTAATGAAAAGTTGTACACACTCTTGTTGTCTTCATGCTCACTTGAACACTTGGTCCAAATACAGGAAATACGTCATATAATTAGTCAAGTGGTCAAGTGCAAAGACCGAAAGTGTGGGTATTTGGACAAGGCATTTAAAAACCGCCAAGCCAGTGCCCTTACGCACACTAAATCCCCCTAAATCATTGCCTTCTGTAGACTTGCCATCTCTATAATAACATTAGTCAAACAAAAGACAGAAAATTCACTCGCTGTTCTTGACTGAATAACTTTTGTAACTATATTTGAAATGTATATTTATTGAATTACTATTGAATTACATTGCATACATGAAATCTTAAACACTGTTTTATTTCAATCGTTTAATTCATGTGTTTTTATTTGTTTCTTTGTTCTTTTTTTGTTTTCTTGTATTGAATCATAATACTAATGCTTGAAATTTAGATGCGTATCGACTATTGTTTTTGCTATGTATTTTTTAAAACCAGGCAAAGTTTTTCCTTGTGTAAGTGTTCTTTTAGCCTGTTGATTTTCGTTCGTATCAGCTTACAATGAAATGTTTTGCAAGAAGACTTAATAATGTGTATGTTATATATCTATATCTATATAGATATATATATATATATAATATATAATAAATATCTATTATATATATTAAACGATGCCCACCTTACACATACCCAAAATTATTTTTTACTGGCAATTTAATTTGTCAATTACATGACATTTATGAAGTTAATATGTTTTGGTCCAAAATTACTATATAACATCAGTCATGTTTGAGATAACTTGTGTCTGTGGTTCCGTGCTGCTTCTTATCACAGAATGAGACAGAAAAAATATTCTTATTATGATTATAGAAAATATGGTATACACTCTTAAAAATAAAGTGCTTCAAAAGGTTCTTCAAGCGATACCATAGAAGAACCATTTTTGGTTCCACAAAGAACCATTCAGTCAAGGTTCTTTAAAGAACCATCTCTTTCTCTTTTTGTAATCTGAAGAACCTTCTTTCGCCATGAAGAACCTTTTGTGAAACAGAAGGTTCTTCAGATGTTTGAAGGTTTTGTATGGAACCATTTAGACAAAAAGGTTATTTTATGGCATCGTGAAGCACCTTTATTTTTAAGAGTGTAACTGTGATACAGTTAGGTCGGTTAGCATTGCATTATAACATATACAATCATTCTTATGAAATACCCAAATGGTTAAAGAACCAAGATAACACAGATAATCCTTGCAATTGTGTCTTAATATTTCATCAGTAAAAATGTCTGCATGTTATTCAGCTGTAGTGATATCTGATGCATTTTGTCCATATAAGGGATTTTCTGGAATATGATAAGTTTAATACTTCTATGAGTCTCACTTGTGAAACAGACATTACATGAGAGTGTTTAATGCTCCATAATGCTCACATCGCCTAATTTTGGGTAAAAATAGAAAAATAAAACTGAAGTACTTTGTAACGCAGTAACTTGAGTCATTTTTCAGCAAAATACTTATTTACTCTTACTTGAGTTATATTATTTTTCAGTACTTTTACTTGTACTCAAGTAAATTATTCCTTAAGTACACTGTAAAAAATGATCGTGATTTTAACGGTAAAAGACTGTAAAAATGCCACAGTAAAAACCTGTTAAATGATTAACAGTAAGTTTCCTTACAATATACGGTGAATAACTGTAATAGATCTAACCTTTGTTTTCAAGAAAGTAGCCTCAGATTCGACACACAGAGACTGTGTCTGAAATCACACCCTACACCCTCATTCACTATTCCCTACATTAGTTTACTAATATAGTCCACCTGACAGAGAGAATGAAAACTAATGGGTGAATTCAGCCAATGATGAACAGCTGCTGTTAACAAGCAGAATCACTGAAGAAAAGAGCAAGAAATGAAACTGACTTCAGCCACAGCCTTAGATGAAATTAACCGAAATAAAACAGCAGATTATGATTAAACAACTCCACAAACAGCATTACCAGCTTCACTCATTACTAACCAGTTTGACTTTATTTCAGTCATATATCTACAAAAAAATGTTGGTGTATTGGAAATGTTTTGTTTGGCCTCACCATTTTGGCGATCAGTGGTTGCTTTAGTTGGGCTCTTGACTCTTTAATATTAGTGTTTCTTTGCTGTTGTAACTGTGTTTGTAAAACACATTTGTTATGACAAGAAAAGCTGAGAGAAATTGCAATGAAGTGGTTTTAATAACTTTTAATGATGGTGTAATGATTGTTTCATTTTTCATGACCTGATTCACTGATCTCAATTTGTGTCTAATTACATGGGTAAATTAATATTTTGTTTATGGTACTAATATGAGTCTACAAGATATGTTGACAAACTATTGTGAAGGAATTTAAAAACCTTTTATGCACAAATCTTTTAGAGCTACAGGAGCTTTTAGACACACACAGGCATCAAGAATCAGCACATGAATCTCAACAATGGTGACTATTAATAAAAATAAAAAAATTACACACTTAATAAGAGATTAAACATTAGGTGAGATCAGTGAATCAGACTAGCTCAGGAAGGTCTTGACATCACAAACACCAGTTTCATCTGATCATAGATGCCTTTGGCTTTTCTTGCAATAACAACTGCGTTAAACAAAAACAGCTAATTTAAGCAACCAACGAAAACTATTTTTAAAAAGTCAAGGTTCAAGAGCCCAACTAAAGCAAACACCGATCGCCATTATGGTGACTTCAAATGAAAGTGCAACACTTAAATCTCAATAAGAGCTTTTGTACACATATGACAGAAATAAAGTCACACTGGTTAGTAATAAGAAGCTGGTGATGCTGTTTGTGGAGCTGTTTAATCCTCCTCTGCTGAGATCTTGATCAATTTAATGTGTTTTATTTTCAGTTGATTTCATCTTTGGCTGTAAATTGTGTTTCTCTGCTCTTATTTCTCTTTCCTTCAGTGATTCTGCTTGTTAACAGGTGTTCATCACTAATGCTCAATCCTCATTTAATTATCTCATTAACTTCATCACTGCTTCACTCTGTAGTGTGGACACATACAAGTGCTCTTTAAAACTGAGGATTTTGCTGTGGGATTAAAGGGGTTAAATGCGTGAGATAAAAAAAACACTGTGAGATGTATTTTTAACAGAAATATACTGTTAATTTAATTTACGAATGCAAACTGTAAAAAAACTGTAGATTACTGGCAACCACAGCTGCCGGTATTTCACAGTAAAATCAAGAAAAAAACAGCAAAATACTGTAAAACCTAACAGTCAACTTCCTGTTGTGTTTTGTGGGTCACCATTGTGCTGGAGAGCAGAGCCTGTGTTTAAGTAAAGGACGGACAGTGAACCACTGATGTCATGCTGTTTGTTGTTTTATTTAAAGGCAGTAACTGTGTAGATACTGATGCAGTGTGACTCTCTTCACTAATTTCAATTACAAATGAATGTGTGCTGCTGTTATCTGCCAGAGATTTGAGGTGAATTGATGCTTTTAATGATTTTGCATAAATCAGTAGATTTTTCTTCATGGACTTAAGCAAAATAGTTCTCAAGACCAATATGCTCGCATTACTTAAACATTATAAATATTAATTTATAAACAAATGCCAATTAGCCACATTAAGTGCAGTCAGTTTCTGCAAATAAAGTGAGTTAATTCAAAGGTTTGCATATTAACATCGTATCAGTTAATGAAATATAATTTTTACTGTAAATTTAAGTTCAATCTGCAAAACCAAATATGTTGCCACCATATTTTTTTTCCGGTAAAGTTCTGGCAACCACAGCTGCCGGATTTTTACCGTAAATTTTACGGAATTTATTTTACAGTGTAGTTTTCTTAAGTAAAGTTTTTCAGCACTCTTTCCACCACTATGTTGGATGTCCAGTATGTTGGCAAGGACTTTAAATGTCATGTTTGGATGGTGTGTGATTAGTTCAGTATTTGCACTCGTGATCGGGGGGCTCTTTTTTTTTCTTTGCTCATTGAAATATAACTGGTCTGTTTTGGTTTGTCACTAACACAGATTATGACCCGTGCAATAACTACAACATACTCGACAACCACTGGAGAAGCACACTCAATTACTGGTATTGGAATGACTATGTAAATCGACTTGATGACACTCGTGTAGAATGGGATGGCTGGTATCGGCTCTTCATTAATGGATCAAGTGCTCAGATGCCTGAGTGGTGTGCATCATTTATGTCATGTGGAGGTTTTAGTGGTCTGTGGCTTGGTGGCTCTCATCCTCAACTAGAAGATGGAGTTGTTACCCGTGAAGTTTACGGCTCTCGCTATGATCAGTGCAGTCGCTACAGATCTGAACCAATCCAAGTTAAATCTTGTCTTGGAAATTATTATGTCTACAAATTTGCCAGACCAACTCTTTCAATCCCAGTTCCTGTATATTGTGCAGGTATGTTCATTTATCTTTTTATTTGACATGTTTATCACAAATTGTATTGGTTTGTATTCATATTATTATCTTGAATAGATTTAATATGCAGTATGTAATGCTCTCTTTCTACTTTTTAATAACAGTATTGTTAACCACTCCAAGTATGGACCCCTGCTACAACTACACCAGTCTGGATGAACCTTGGAGAGCCACTAATTACTCTAACATTGGCATGTGTGAAAATAATGTGGAGTGGAATGGCTGGTACAGGCTGTTCTACAATGGTCAAAATGCCCAGATGCCAGAATCATGTGTTAATTATGGCATGTGTGGCACTTATTACCCACTATCACTCAATGGCACTCACCCACAGCTGGAAGATGGAGTTGTCATCCGTCACGTCTGTTTCTCAGTGAGTGGCTGCTGTACTCACAAATCCCACCCTATAAGAGTCAAAGCCTGTCCCGGAAATTACTATGTTTATGAGTTTGTCAAGCCAATGTTTTGCTCAGCTTTCTGTGTAGGTGAGTATTTACTCATATGTAATTCAGTTTACTTTTCTATGTTATGTTTAAAATGTTTGATACTGATATAAAATGTTCTTAATACCAGAAGCCTCAAGCCAGTCCATCCAATTAGTTTCTACAACAACAGAGAGAATCCCACCCACAGAATCCATTACTCCACCAATCACAGCCTCTGGTAAAATATTGTCTTGTTTTCTTTTAAAGTCTCAAGAATATTTTTTACTCATTTATTTTCCTTACACATAGTCTCTTAAAATGTTTCAGTCTTTCTGTCCCATTACAAAAGAGTGTAGCAAAATCATAGTTAAAGTAGTAAAAATCAGTATGCAAGACAAATGAGAAGGAACGGACAACAAGTGCCTAAACATTCATTCTTTATTTGACTGATTTTGTTGCTTCTCTAACTCTATTTATTTAATAGACAGTGTAACCGATCAGGGACGTGCAGAGAGTTCCTCAGGGGCAGGGGCTCAAATGTAAAATAGGGGCAATGTAAAAATTCTATTTGGATACATTACTATTTTATATTTTTGCAAGAAGTCACTTATGGTCATCAAGCCTGCATTTATTTGATCAAAATGTTAATATACTTTAAAATACATTTTATGCAATGCTGATTTATTATCAGTGTTGGTAACCTGTGATACTTTTTTCAGGATTCTTTGAATAAAAAAAAGAAGAAAAAAAAGAACAGCATTTATTTAAAATATAACTTTTGTAATATACACTACCATTCAAAAGCTTGAGGTCAGAAATTAGGTTTTATTCAGCAAGGATTTGTTAAATTGGTAGAAACTGTGATAGTAAAGATTGATATTGTTAGAAAACATCTCTATTTTGAACAAATGCTGTTCTTTTAAACTTTTTATTTATCAATGAACCCCAGAAAAGTATCACACGTTCCAAAAAAAATTAAATAATAATAATAATAATAATAAATAATAAAAAAATGCAGCACAACTGTTTTCAACATTGATTATAAATAAGCATATTAAAATTATTTCTGAAGGATCATGCACTGAAGACTGGAGTATGCTGAAAATTCAGCATTGCATCACAGAAATAAATGATATTTTATAGTATATTAAAATAGAAAACATTATTTTTAAAATTGTAATAATATTTCGCAATATTACAGTTTTACTGTATTTTGATCAAATAAATGCAGGCTTGATGAGCATAAGACACTTTCCATAACGCTGCATAATTATCAAAAATGGTAATATAATAAAGTCCTTTCACGTCACCATTTCGCCAGCCTACACTTCACATAATAGGCCTGTAGAAGCCACTTGGGTTTCAT
Organism: Sinocyclocheilus anophthalmus; assembly: GCA_018155175.1. Taxonomy (NCBI): domain Eukaryota; kingdom Metazoa; phylum Chordata; class Actinopteri; order Cypriniformes; family Cyprinidae; genus Sinocyclocheilus; species Sinocyclocheilus anophthalmus. The sequence continues at coordinate 7,874 of JADLZN010005032.1, read as the reverse complement.
TAACTATGATAGTTTCATGAAATAGCAACCGCTGTATCATACATAAATATAAGTGAATTGAATACGGCTTACAGTGTTGGGGGTAACGCATTAAAAGTAACGCGAGTTACGTAATCAGATTACTTTTTCAAGTAACTAGTAAAGGAACACATTACTTTTTAATTTGGTAAAGAATGTATCAGCGTTACTTTTTCAAATAAGTAACGCAAATTACTTTTTCCCCCAATTTATTGATTGACAGCTCTGGTGACAGAAATCAGATGTTACTGTAGTTCTAAAATTAATATGAATATGCATTAACTCATCTCACTCAAAAAAAAAAAAAAACACAGATTCAGTATTCCTCAAAATAAATAAAAATAATACAAACCTGCAATAATTAAAATGTTAAACAACACAAATATCCTTAATGTATTTAATCCCATTCTATTAACCAAATGTCTTTGCTTCTGACCTTCGATGAACCAGTTCAAGCGTACTAATAAGCACAAACTACTCTAGACAAACATTTGTGTCTTATTTTTATTGCTGAAGTGTGTTGAAACTTCTTCTTCTGCATTCTACTGTACAGAAGGAAATGTACTTTCCCTTCAGCCTGAGGCTTATTCATTTCAATTTTGGTGTGAAAAGGCTTTTATATTTGTCAAAAATATAACTTTTTTATTTTAAAATTAAACAAGCAAGCCCTGTCCAGATTTTTTAAAAGTAACGCAAAAGTAACGTAACGTGTTACTTTTCATAAAAAGTAACTAAGTAATGCAGTAAGTTATTTTTTTCTGGAGTATCTCAATATTGTAATGCATTACTTTTAAATGTAACTTTCCCCAACACTGCTGATTACCATTATTGTGACTTTTGGAACTGCACGGTTTTGTGCAGTGCTTTTGTAGTCATTTAGCATCCATTTTCTCAGCGATGTAATTTGTTTATTTGTAATTATGTAATATTCTAAAATATATAATATATGGATTTTTAAATAAATCGACTCACTAGCTTTGATTATTGATGAAAAAAAGTTTAAAATATTGTTTGGTTTATTTCCTTTCGTCGACCCACTTACTGAAAGAGCCATATATGGCTTGAGAGTCTATTTCCGAACAGACTGGAAAATCAGTCAGTCAAGCAAAATGCACGCAACCCATAGCAACGCCTCAGATTGACATAGAGGGCATATGTAAAAATAAACAGGAATTTTCCGACTTTTGAGCAACTAGTTACTGTTTTGTACACATTGTCAGGTTAATTATAATTCCAATGCATTTTGTTTTATTGACCACAATATCATTGATATTTGTCTGAGAGGGGCACTTTTGAAAAAGGGCAGGGGCTTGAGCCCCCAAAGCCCCCCCTTCTGCACGTGCCTGTAACAGATGGTTAATCATAATGAAGAACTCAGCTGAAGTGCATTTTTATTAATGGTAAAAACTATACCATCACTGTTTCTCAGACCTCTGTAGACTCCTTTTATAATCAATGATCCCAGACCCAAAAATCAGAGGAGGAAAGTACTTAAAATGACAGGAAAGCATGTGTGTGTGTGTGTGTGTGTGTGGTCCTGGGATTCATTGTGAGGACCAAATGTCCCTACAAGGATAGTAATAGCAGTCATTTTGACCTTAATGTGGGGTAATTTTTTTATGATTTTCAAAACTAAGTGAACTGAACATGTCCCCTACTGGTCATCGTAGCATTTGTATCACTATGCATAGATTCTAACATAGGTAAAAAATAATTTATTTATCTTTCATTTTTAGTAGATGCACTACACTTTTGTTGTTTATAAAGGGACCAATAATTTGTGACCAATATTTTATAAGTAGATTGATTTCTCCTCTCTAAACTATTTCTCAAGCGTGTCTCTCATCACCACTGCTGCTGCGTGAATATGACAATCAAAACACCACGGAGACCCGAGGCGTGCCTGACAGTCACAGGGAATATAGATTACATGGCCGAAGTAGCGTGCATCTTCCACCAAACTATCTGTACCATATTGAATTGCATAGCATTATATTTTTTTCCCATTGCATCGTATTGCATTGAATTGAATTGTGTTGAATCGAATTGAAATCGGATCACACTGCATCGTGAATCGTATCGCATCGCATCGGTAGCTGCTTCATATGAATCTTTAATGTATCGTATCGTTGGCTAGTATGGAGCTGTAAACATAGTTTAGAGGATTTATTTGCAGATAATGACTACTAGTCAAAATAAAACAGATGCAGTGTTTTCAGACCTCAAATAATGCAAACAAAACAAGTTCATATTCATTTTTAATCAAAACAATACTAATGTTTTAACTTAGGAAGTGTTCAGCGTTTCACTTAAGAAGAAATCAATATTAATTAATAACCCTGATTTTCATTCACAGTCTTTCATATTACTAAGCAACCATTGAATGGAATAACACAAAATATGTATCATTTTAATGAATGTAATTATTTTGATCAACTCTTAACGAGTGCTGAGTAGTCCCTCTGAAATGGTTTGTAACATGGACTGGACGCCCACCCCCACTTTATTTCTAATGTATCCACTTTGTTTTTAATGTAAAAGCGTACACAATTGTCTTAGGTTGGCACAAAGAAAATCTTGCTGTACTTGCTATAAATGTCAGGGAAGTTTGGTCTTTCATGACACTTCAGACCTTTGCCTGTTGCATGTGAGTATCTTGCTGCATTTGTCAGCACGCAAAAGGAAGGTGCTTTTCTTCACTGTTGCATACTACTGAAAAACATTTCCAAATATCACATTTTCCTTTGGTTGGTTTTGTAGTTTTGTGTGATCCTATCTCCCGCTGGATTGCAGGTCTCTATCCCTAATCCCTCAAGTGAATTTTCAATTGTTTTACTTTACTACTGTAACATCCACATGAGTCGGCCACCAGAGGGCATTGTTATCTTGCTACTAATCACAGCCAGATTCAAACATGAGCCCCATTAAAGGGATAGTTCACCCAAAATGAAAAGGTGATGTTTATTCGATTACCCCCAGGGCATCCAAGATGGAGGTGACTTTGTTTCTTCAGTAGAACACAAAAGAAGATTTTTAACTCAAACCGTTGCAGTCTATCAGTTGTATAATGCATGGCAATGGTAGCAAAATCTATGAGAGTAAAAAAAACAAAACATGCACAGACAAATCCAAATTAAAACCTGCGGCTCGTGACGACACATTGATGTCCTAAGACCCGAAAAACCCCAAAAACAAAAAAACACAAAAAAACGATCGGTTTGTGCCAGAAACCAAACAGTTTTTATATAATTTTTTACCTCTAATACTATGTCCAACTGCTTTGAGCACGCACACGGCATCCAGTGCGTGAGGTGTGTACACGCTCTAGCGTAGTTTACGTTAATGGGTGTGTTGATATCCAGCCGAAGAGCAATCGACCATAACTTCAGGCGAGCAGGCTCAGAAGTTGGGAATACGTGGATACCACTCCCGAATGAGTTCGCGCGAGAGAACGTAATCCTTTAGTTTTAAGTCGGTTTGAACAATCGGATAAGCGCAAGTAAGTACCATTTTGATTAGCCGTCGTACCTACAATGACTGTGCACTGTGTAAACAATGAGTGATGTATACGCGCGAGAGATCACTTCCGGCGCTTGCGTAAACTACGCCAGAGCGCGTACACACCTCACGCACCGGATGCCGTGCGCGCGCCCAAAGACAGATGGACATAGTGGTGTATTAGAGGTAAAAAATGATATAAATACTGTTCGGTTTCTGGCACAAACCGATCGTTTCGTGTCTTAGGACATCAATGTGTCGTCACGAGCCGCAGGGTTTAATTTGGATTTGTAATTTGCATGTTTTTTTTACTCTCATAGATTTTGTTACCATTGCCATGCATTATACGACTGATAGACTGCAACGGCTGGACATAAAAATCATAATTTGTGTTCTACTGAAGAAACAAAGTCACCTACATCTTGGATGCCCTGGGGGTAAGCAGATAAACATCACATTTTCATTTTTGGGTGAACTATCCCTTGTAATATGTGAGAAATAATGTCAGATTTTTTTTTCCCTTGGCAGCACCAGAAGTATTTTATCCATTCGGCTCAGCAGCTGGAGACACAATAAATGCAGCTGTTGAAGATGGAAGCTCTTCTATTATTCAGCTGTTGAGTCCATTTCTGTTCTTTGGCCGCACATACCAGCAGATTTATGTAAGAATTTGACTCCATCTTGATTCTGAGTCTAAATGTGAGTGGTGAATGCTTTATAAACTCATCTGTGATCAGTGATTTTGACAGTATTTCTCATGTTGCAGGTTAATAATAATGGACACCTCACATTCAACCAGCCTTCATCGCAGAGTGTTCCAGACAACTTTCCTTCTTATGAAAGCCAAGATATAATTGCTGGTCTTTGGACTAATCTTGACAACCGCCTGAAAGGTGTTGTTTCATATCGTCAGTACACCAGTGGAAATGTTCTCACACGCGCCTCTCAGGATATAAACACACATTTCCCAAATCTAATCTTCAACACTTCTTGGGTGTTTGTTGCAACATGGAATAAAGTCGCTTACTTCAACTTAACCAACACAGTAAGCTTGATGTTCTTCTGAAATGTGAACGTTTTCACTTTGTTCATGATTCATTTTCTGAATACTAGGCCAAATGAATACCGTAGACCATAAAGACAGTAACCGAGAAAACAATAATAGATTGCTAAGCTTAAAGTGATTGTCTTTCAATTTTTGCAGGAAACATCGTTTCAAGTGGTTTTAATTTCAGGCGGTAATTTTTCATTTATTCTGATGAATTATGGTGACATTGCTGTAACTGAACATCCAGTGCAGGTAAAAGAAACTTGTTTTCTGTATTGAGAACAAAATGTTACTCTTCACTACTGTATAAATGTTTATGTCCTCTATAAATACTGTTTATATGAATAATGTTTTTACACTATTTCAGGCTGGTTATTTTTTTTTTGACCCAGTAGACTCCACACAATACTTTTGAGCCCGAATCAATCAATGGGGCTTCATTCAAACCTCAGGAACTCCAGTAATGGCGCTGTGGGGCCCCAGTGGCTACATTTAACACTAGGAACATGCTTTCCACAGACTGGACACTTCCACCAAATGAACAAATAGCTTTGTCCTGTAGCACTCATGTCTGTCCCAGGCTGCTCAGTGTTGGTTCTCGCATAGGGGGCTCTTTAAGCAAGTTCTGGGTCTTAAAAAAAATCCCCCAATCTTTCCCCCAGTAATGGCGACAATTAGAAAAAAATAACCCTCATTTAGTGCATGGCGACGAAGCCACTTCCTGTTCGTTTACAACCCCAGATTCCCTGTGTGTGAGGGGCTATTTTTACCCATGTGAGGCTGGGGGAGTGCGGAGAACGCATAGAGTGATGGAATGTCTTCAGCTATGAAATGCAGCATGTCACATGGAGACATGCACTGACAGACAGACACATTCACACAGACACACTCTGCAGCACAAGCATACACTGCAGTGCTTTCAGCTTTCATTAAATGTTCATGTTGCTGCAAAGCTCACTCAATCATAGAAGAGAACTCTGTACACAAATCATTGGCTAAATTTGAATTATAGAAAGAAACTAAATTTGCCAACTGATTAAAGAATGACCCTTTAAAAAAAATATGAGAAATGAGGTGAAAAAGTGCTTTTAGAGGATGCTGCTCAGTGATCAGTGCTCGCTGATGTTTTATATGCATTGTATAATTTATCTTTGACATGTTACATAGTAAATAGAGAGAATTAATGAAAAACTAGTCTCTTTTTTGTCTTTGGAGTTTGCAAGACCACCATCTTCGGAACACAAATTAAGGTTTCTTCTGCATTCTGACGTAGAACGTGAATGTGCTGCGCCTTGTTTACAAGCAGAAGATGACGCACGCTGTACATAAAACTATCTTCGTAAACCTGTCTGAAGTCAGCAGCACCACATGCATGCATCGTGATACTTTTGTGAACTCGCATTCGAGACTGACATGGAAGAGAAGAAATGGTTGAATAAAGTCATTATTTGTGTTTTATTTGCGCACAAAAAGTATTTTCGTAGCTTCGTAAACTTATGGTTGAACCACCGATGTCACATGGACTATTTTAACAATGTCCTACTACCTTTCTGGGCCTTGAAATAGTTAGTTCCCTTGCTGTCTATGGGAGGGACAGAAAGCTCTCGGATTTCCTCAAAAATATCTTAATTTTTGTTCTGAAGATGTACACAGATCTTACGGGTTTGGAATTTAGATTTTTGGGTGAACTATCCCTTTAAAACTACTGTTTTCCACATTGTAAAGTTCCTGTACAATTCTATGTTGTAATACCATTGTATTCTTTGAAGCATCTTTGAGTAATTAAATATAGTAAATATATTTAAGTATTACTACTGATATGAATATTGGTATGAATATCATAGTCAAAGTAGCACCATGGCATTCCTTGTTCTGGGTCATTTATTTGATGTTTGCTGGTGGCCATCAGTTCTGATACCTAGTTTTTGGCAAACATTCCAAATCTTATAGCACAAAAAAACTCAAATGCTACATGCAATGAAACTGATGCAGTCATTTATTGTCAGATCATCTGTGGACAACTTGGTTTACTGTTAAATGTTTTTTTTTGTTTTTAGTTTTGTTAAGTTGTGTGCAAATTTAAAACATTTCAAGAACTATACGTATAGCTCATATAGCTATGTTCTAAGATACTGTACTATAGGCAGTTCCTCTATATATTCATCTCTTTATTGTATTGATTGAGTGACGCTTTGTCGTCTGTCTCCATAACGTCTCCATAACATCAGAAACTCCCAGCAATAGTAAAATAATGTGAATATATCACAAAATGATTAATTGATATAGAATAAATTGCTTAGCACTGCATGATGTGTATGGATTCTATAGGTGGAAACTCCTAGTGTGAAAAGCATCGTATAAACATGATTACTGACACCAGCTCAGCATACATCAGCAGTCATGACAGCAGTAGTGGAATGCGTTGTCATGTGTGTAGACAACACCCCCAATTAATTTAGTATTGCATTAATTAAGGATAATTGTTTTGGAGAAAACCTGCGGTTACTTTTCCATGGTAAAATCCTCTATTTTGTTATTGGTTGACAGAATGTGCCATCTGGCCCCCAGCTGAAACCTCTGAGATTACCATGTATAGATGCCAATAGTGCATGCTTACCCTGCGTTTTTATGATACAGACAGAAATCTATTTTTATAGTTACATAGGTTTTTTGTGAAAATACACTACTGTACAAAATGTTGGAGAAAATTAATACTTTTATTCTGCAAAGACACTTTAAACTGATCAAAAGTGACAGTAAAAAACATTTATAATGTTACAAAAACATTGCTATTTGAAATAACGGCTGTTCTTTTGACTTTCTATTCATCAAAGAATCCTCGAATTTTTTTTTTATATTAAATATAATAAATCTGTTTCAACATTGATGACAATAAGACATGTTTCTTAAGCACCAAATCAGCATATAGAATGATCTGAAGGATCATGTGACAATGAAGAATTCAGCTTTGCAATCACAGGAATAAATTGCATTTTAAAAATACTCAAACAGAAACAAATTAAGATTATAATAAAGTTTCACAATTCTGTTTTACTGGTTTTGATCAAATAAATACAGCCTTGGTGAGTGTAATAGCCCTAAACTTCCAAACATTAGTATATATTTTGTTATAACTATGCTAATTTATTAAAAAAAAGGTATTTAAGAAAAAATATCTAGGGCCACAAGTCTTTAGGTGAATCACTAGACTCTCCACTGCAACATTAGCTATGTTTCCATCCATCTATTTTCATGTGCATTTTAGAATAGCGCATAAAATAACACTGGATGGAAAAATCAAGATGCACAT